>PVKB01003371.1:74930-205282 GCA_004027205.1 Ctenodactylus gundi
TCAGGTGGCGGGACACCACCAAGGAGACCAAGTTGGGGGGGGGGGGCATCACCAAGGAGACCGAGTTGCGGGGGGGGGGGGGAACATCACCAAGGAGGCCAAGGGAGAGTTAGCCGAGCAGCAAAATACTTAGTCACTGCATTTGACCACCATTCATGGAGTCAAATAAATACTATGTGTCCACGCAAACATAAAGAAGCAATTGAAATAAATAATTCAACAGTGGGGTAGGGCAGCTCTTCCTTATAGAAAAATACCAAATTAGTAAATATGAAACCCAAAATTGACACTAGAAATCAAAAAATACCACAGTAATAATTGCTGGTGACAATATCTAAAACCAGAGGGAAAACTGAAGTTGGAATTGGCTGTCATCTAGGCTGAAAGGATCTTTACAAAGAAGAAATCTGACACTTCATTTGCCAAGAGTTCAGGGTCCATAGCACAAGTAATGAAGCAGGTACTTGATAATATCAGACATCCCGAAAAAACACAATACTACTTCTGTGGTGCTCTTGACAAAAACCGCATAATCTTGACTCCACAGGAAACATCAGGCAAACCCAAATTGTGTGAGATTCTACAGAATAACTGATTGTTTACTGATTCTTTATTACAAAAAATAAAGGAAAGGGTGTCGAGGTCATGAATGACTAAAGAACTGGCAAAGGTCAAAGACTATTAGAAGGTTCACTAAGTACCATCAGGGATTATGAACTGTATCCCACAACAAACGTAAGAATGGAGGGGGCTGGAAAGTTTTGCACCTATAATTTGTACACTGCTAATGTTAATCACCTGCTTTTATAATCAAAATATGATTATGCAAATTGTTAACATAGAAAGCCTGGGTGGAAGTAAATGCAGACTCTACCACATCTATTTTGTTCATTTAAAATTAATTCAAATAATGTTTTTATTTCAAATATATTTTTTTTGAGTCAGGTTCTCACTGCAGTCCAGGCTGGTTCTACACTCATTATACAGCTCTGGCTGGCCTCAGACTCACAGCAATCCTCCGTGCCGCAAATAACATTTCTTAATGAATAGAGAGACAGCACTTCTGTGTGGGCTCCTTGGTCCTTCTGCCATTTGCAAATCAAACCTCAAATATCACCGAAGATATTTTTTCTGTCCCAGAGGACATTAAGAAAATCCTAAAAGTCGCTGCTTATCTACGAATGCACACACACTTCCGTGTAATCTGACAGGTCTACTGATAAAGTCCAGCTAAGGAATAATAAAATTCATTTATTATCCATGTATTTACACTGTTTAGACACCACAATAAGAAAAGGTACTGATGAAGGTAGCACACAAAACAATGTGTTAATTGCTTCTACGTGTTATAGTAGGTAAATTGGTGGTGCACAAGAGTGACATTTTTAGCACTAATAGATATAATACAAGTCATTTAAAACACATTTCAGCACCCCAAAAATTAAATTTAGCAAATTTAGGGCAGTGAGTAATTAGCTCTCATTAAGGTTTCCTTAATTAGATACTTGCTAAGTTGGTTTATTAGTGATCACGAAGTGAATCTATAAAGCCACTTGTTAAAATGTGGAATGTGCCATGTAATGGGCTTCTATCCGTGGTTATTGCTATCCAGGGGAAAAGGGCCTGTGATGGAAAGGCTACATCTTGCTTAATGTTTGCTTTGAGGTATTTTATTGTTCTAAATAGGTACTAAGTGTCCATTTAAAAAGAAAAGCAATCGTCAGCAGGCTGCATAAAAAATAACTGGAGACTTGTCTGTATTTTTACCAGTTTTAATCAAGTAAGTGAAAGCCATCATCTTCCGTCATCCTACACACCGGAGCCACTTGCAAATGGAGCCAGACTGAGTCCAGAGCAAACCACAGCGGTGCGCTCCGGGTCCTGAGAACGGGGCACTGCAGAGGCAAATGGCAGGTGCATTTCCAGTTAAACAATTTTCAAATGAAACAATGATATTAGAAAATGTTGCACACGCAGGACAATAGCTAAGACTACTGCAATAGTGAAAAATCTTATTTTTCTTCCAATTTAGATGCACTACTAAATTAATTATGCTTACATTATACTATTTGAATAGTAATTTAAATGCTTATAACATTGTTTTCTAATTGCGACTACCCTGTGTGTAGATCTTACATGAATTTTACAAAACTTATTTCTGCATCAGAACTGTTACTCAGCTTACTTTTCTTTCGACATAGCTGCCCGAATGATACTGAAAAGATAAAAGCAAAAAAAGAAAAGATTGATTACAGCTGTCTTTCTTTATAAAGTATAGACAAGTGAGGCGGTAGCTCATGTATCTCATTGGTAGTAGATAAAAGATGCGAGGACTGGACAATCGGAGATTTGTAACGAGTACAAAGTTTTACCTGCGTACGTTTGCTTTTTGTTTTATTTGCTTCTTTGCAAGTGTTACAACAGGGACGATTTTAGTTACTGTGTAATATCATGGAAGACACCGTGATGAAAGAAGCTTTACAAATGTGTTTTTTGCTACTGGTGTGAGGAGGGCGTAATCTCCGTTGTTAATAATGGAAGTTGCGTTTGGATATCACAAGAGGTCTTCAAGTGCCAGAGACCAAGATAATTATTCATTTTTGTAGCAGTCTTCCCTTCTCCAGAGGCACATCACCAGAAATTGACCCTTCTATTAGGTGCAGAAAACGACTCATTTTAGTCATCGTTTAATCAATGTTTATTGAATTAACTCTATTGACTGTTTACCATCAGGCCCCATGCTTGGTGATGAGACAGAACGTGAGATGCCGAGACTCCGCTCCTGACCAGGAAAACCCGGCAAGGCCTGGGAGACCGGTATTTTTGACAATTTCACCTAGAACTGATGAGATGAAGCAAAGCCTTGCTGAAAAATGATGCTCAGAACAAGAGGAAGGCGCCAAAGCATTAATCCAAGGAGACAGAACTTTCCATAGAGGAAGAGCTCACGCAGGGGCTATGTAAAAAGGGGTAGGAGACGAACAGAAAATAAAGGGGACAGAACTAAAAGAATCTATATGTGAAAAAAATAATGTTACCACTGCCCATTGTGAGGTTAGGGTCAGATCATGAGTATGTTCAGATCAATCACATCATTAATTCAAATTTGAAAATCTTGATAGGGAGGTATGATACCTTCATAGTTAATTTGGAACACTATTGATAACCTCTAGGAAATGTATGGTCATGGTCACTTTACAAAATCGGGCTTACATCTTAAGTTCATGGAGAAAGTGCAGAAGAGGTATAGTGGGTGGTATGGGGGGACAGAGAGTGGTTTACAGAGAGAGGATGGAGGAAGTGAGAGGGTGATGGTCATAATATGATATGCAAACTAGCAGGTTGCTTCAGTGGACTATGGAAAAAATGACCATTTCAATGGGATTTTTGGAGGAAGAGATAAGAAGATCGATTTGAAACAGTTTTAAGGAATAAATAGACTTGAAAATGGATCAGACAGAAAGGATGGTAGAAGACTGACTTCTGGCTTGATTTCAAATTTTGACAAGTGGGTTGCTTTGGTGCAAATCGGAAACATTGGAAGAGACTGGAACGGAGAGTCACAGAAAGACACAGGAGTGGCATGAAACTAAGAGGAGCACGAAAGTTGAAATGTGCCTTTCCATCAGCCTGGTGATGAGCATCTGGGGTGGATCACAGGGAGCAGTCAAAGTCTTCCACCATGTGCCCTGCAAGGGCAGGTCCTCAGCAGGTAAAAAATGAATTGTCAAATGTTGTAGTTGTCCTGGCAATGACAAAGAAGCTAGACTCTATTGAACATGTAGGTAAAGGTTTTCACTAAAGAACACTATCGCCATTCCCTCTAGGATAGAAAGAAGTCAAATATCATACTGATCAGGACCTGCCCTCCTCCTGACACGGTGGACCTCACACTCTGGACTGGGGTTGGGTTGGCAATGGCAACACCTTGGGTGGCAGGGCAGCAACCAAGCGGGTGTGGTGGAGAATCCACCGAAATGACATGACGGATGGACTCTAGGAATTGTAACCGGTGTCCAACTGACTTCAATTTTTCTCCATTGTTAGTCCCAAGATTTCCCTAAGTTTTCCCTTACATGCTAGAGTCTAATTGTTGCTGTATTTGGTGAATTAAGGGGGGAAAAACTGAGCTTCCTCCAGAAGCTAGTCATATAAAAATAGAGGAAATCTACTCACCGTAAATTAGCTTCTAGTTTTGTCTTTAACCATCAGTCTATTGTGGGCCACAGAGCTGAAATAATTTACATAAACCAAGGTGCACTGGTAGAATATGACCTCCAGAGCTCCTGAAAGTCTGGGGGAGGGAAGTGCCTGTTTGAAACCTAACATCCTGTAGTCTTGAGGTTGGAGCACAGATTATTTGCACTTAGGTATTTAAAAATGGAAATTATCGACATAGAAGTTTGGTGACTCTAACTGAGGTCTGCTATGGATTTACTTATACACCTGGGATCCATGGGAGATTATATACCTGTTCTTAAACCCATGTCACCAAGAGAATATCATACCTCCAGTGAAAAAGCATTCATGTAGCAACAACAATAAAAAGTGGCATGTATATAATATAATTTATTTTGGTAATTTAGCAGCAATTTTAATGTATATTGTCTAAAACAATATTTGCCCTCATATTATGGATATCAAGGATAAAATTCTAAGTTTATATTAGGTTTTATAACTTAACTTTTGCACCTAAACTTCAATTTCATGACAGAATCTAATAGAAAAGTAGAAATTGCTATGGAGAAATTTTAGAAGCATTTTGGTACCATATCAATTTCATACATCATGAAATTTCAATTATGATAAAGCCAAAGTGTTCTAAATTTCCACTAAGAAAGATATCAGAAAAAGATGAGGGATTTTTTATTCTCTTATACAAGTCACAAGTAGGAAAAGGAAACGCAGACAGAAAATGTGACACCATTCAGAAACTATTATCACATTTTCTTTATCTATTCATCTACTGAGCAGGATATTTAGGCTGAGTCCACATCTTGGCTACTGTGAATAATTCCACAAAGAACACGGAGCGCAGATCTCTCTTCCTCTTACTAATTTCATTTCTTTTGGGTTTCTAGTAAAATTACTAGATCACATAATAGTTCTGTACATTTTTTGAGAAATATGATGTGATTTTTCTGTGACAGCAGACAGCAGTCTGCAAGGGTTTATGGGTAAATCCAGAGGACTTTATGTTAAGGACAATAAGTCAGGCAAAGAAAAACAAATATAGTGCTGTATGATCTCACTCATAGGTAGACTCTAAGGAAGTTGGTCTCATGGAAGCAGAAAATTGAATGATGGCTACCCAGAGGCAGAGAGGGGTGAGGAAAGGTTGGACGAAGTATAGCACATTCCAGTTAGATAGGAGTAGGTTGAAGAGATCTATCACACTACACAGTGACCACAGTTAATAATACTGTGCATTCTTGAAAAAATACTAAAAGAATGAATCTTAAAGTGTTATCACGAGAAAGACAACCACATAAGATAGTGCATGTTAATCTGTCATTTTACTATACATACATATTCATATACTCTTTAAAACAGGTATTTAGTAAATGCATATATCAACTTAAATAAATAAAACCATCTGCACTGTCATGGCATTATTTTATTAGAAGGATTTTGACTAATATTCTATTAGTTTGGTCCATGTTTTGTTTTTTGGAATGTTTTTTTGGAATGTGGGGTTTTTTTGTTATATTTGGTATACTGCTTTTCACATAACTATAATCTCCTTCCAGAAGATACTATTTTCTAATAGTTTATTAGGTACTATAAAACTTCTACTAAGAAAATTTGGTCAAATACTTGCAACAAATGAAAGAACTCATTTCCAAGTCTCTGTCAATTCTCACAGTCATTTGCAACCATCTCTTTTTCACATGTATCTTGGGAGAACAGGTCATTTCACTGTTCAATTAAAAAATTAATTTGCTCCTGTTGAAAATGTAGAGAAACATGAATCATTTATAACAGTTTATTTTGAATGAAAACATGAATTCATCCAACAGAAACATAATTTACCAGAAAGTTTATCACATGGGCAGCTTGGAAGCAGATGTGCTGGGTTAATGGGCACAAAGTCAGGTCTAGTATCAGCACATAAAAAAGAAAATCATTTCGCTAAGAGCAAGCACAGAGAAATAGGATAAGAACTGGTTTTGCTAGTTCCAGGCTTGGTAAAACAGAAGTTAATGCTTTGATAGCTTCTCAAAAAAAATAATAATAATGGTTAAAACTCCTTATTCTTAGAAAAGCAATATGTATGCACTGAGCAGATAAGGAGGGGAAGAGTTTCCAGCACTTGCTCTGGGAGACAGATGGAGGGTCAGAAGGAGGCCAGAGCCCTGGGAGGAGCGGTCTCCCATATAATATTCACTGAATATTTGCACCTGTCTATTTTCCCCTATAGAAAAGGTAAGGGCAATTTGTTTGAGAAAAATGGATTACTGATTATACATCTGATTCAGGAAATATGGGGAGAGGCGGTTGCTTTGCAAGGATTTTACACACAGAAGAAATATCAATAGACAGACACTTGTGTATAGACTTCTCTCTAGAAAAGACCAAACAGAAGGAGCTAGAGTCAACCAAGTGACAGATAATGGGGATGGAACAAGCGAAGCAACGCCCTCTAAACCTGCCCTCTATCCTGGTCCCTGCAACTTATGAGCATACGGCCTTAAACAGCAAAAGGGATCCATGCAGCAGGTGGAGTAAAAACATACCAAGCAGCTGGCACTGAGATAGGGGGATTATCCTGGATTATTTGATTATCTGGGCTATAGGTCCAAAATAACCACAGGGATTCCTAAAAATGGAAAGGAAGATGAAAGAGATCAGAAATGCCACAAGAGGACTTGACGTGCCTTTGCTGACTTTGGAAAAGAAGAAAGGTGGCCATGAGCCAAGGAGAGTGGGCAACGCTAAAACAGGTAAGAAAGCAGATTCTTCCTTTAAGTTTTCAGAGAGGATCACAACCCTGGAACCACTCCGATTTTACACCAGTGATACATGTTGCAGAATTCAAGACTACTGAAATCTAAGATGGTAAATCCATACAGAGTTAAACCAATGGGCTGTCAGGATTTGTTACAGTAACAGTAGAAAATTAATAGAGGGGAAATGAAAAAAGTCCCTAAACAAAACTATAAGAAGAACTTCTTTGCCCTCTTAGTTACAGAGAGTTAGAAGGTCTCTCAACAGCGATCAGTTTCAGAAGAGCCCATCTAAACCACACCTTTGGATGAGGTATTTAGTGCCTTATAATCACATCTAAATCATAAGCAAAGATTATCTGATATTTGAGGAGGCTTTACCATGAAAGAAATACAAAAAGCAGATCAATAGCAAATTCTTTTCCCCCAAAGAGGAAATTGAAAAAAAAGAAATCTTTGAAAAGCTATAAAAATATGATCACAGTGATGGTATAAGTCAGCATATAAATTTAAAAACTGGCATACTCTGAAAAAGTGCAGTCACAGAGATTATAAATGAGAATGTAAAAAGATGAAATTAATAATTATCACTACAGATTTTGGAGGACAAACTTCCAACAAAATCTTCCAACAAGTAGAAGAAAAGTGGAAAATAGGTTGAAGATAGGAGAGAAACCCAGAGTATAAGTTCAGAAAAGAAGAAAGCTCTAGAAAGAAAAAAGAAACAAAACAGCATGATAGTAAAAGATTGGCCTTGCCCAAAAGGAAGTCTGGCTTTTGCTCTTGGGTTCTGGGAAGTCATCCCTACGATCTTCAAGTGGCTTACATGATAGGCTTAAATAGCCTCTGCAAAGGTGTCATGGTCGTGCAAGTCTGGGAGCTATTTTTGATTAAAGAAAACAAAAACACATGATAATCAAATACAAATTTTAAATCCCAACTGAGTCTTTTTGCTCTCATAGACATTGTTAGGAAAACCCATGTATCTATGAGTTCTGTAGATTTACTTGTCCATACGGTGTTATAGTTCCAAATTGTAACTATTTTATTACATTTTTAAAAGTTTCAATCTAGATATAAGCCAATTTTTATTCAGACAATCCACTGAGTGAAAGAGAGGCTGAATCTACGGAAGAAGTACCTGCCCCACCACAGTGAATGAAAACAGCGTGCCATTCCACAGCTCTTCGTGAAAAGAACTATAACCATGTAGGATTTAATAATTGTACATTATGTGGAGAAGAGAGAAGAACCAAACACTCAAAAATATTGGACATTATAACGAAGTTGACACTGATAATGGGCCTATCCCCACCAATTGAGAGTAAAGGCATACTGGGTCTGAGAAATAAATGGAGCTGTGTCTCAAATCCACCCAACGGGTCCAGCAGAAGTCATGTCTTTGGTTTCCAAACGTGCAAGCGAACTTCACGCATCGAGTATGGGAACTTACATTTACTTCAGGTCCTCAGCCAGTGATGGGAGGCAGGAATTAAGATCTGTCATGGAAAGATAGTCCAAGTAGAGTTTTCTCAGAAGTCTTTCCCATGCTCCACTGGTTAAAATGGTACACCAATGCCAGAAAAGGGGGGACAAAGATGAGTGTTATCCTTAAGAATCTAAGCATGCAGGGGCCCCCATAGCACATCTAGTTAAGTCACAGATCACGCTCCTGAATGTTCCAGAGGATGCTGAGGATCGCGGGCAGCACAAAGTCAAACACGTAAAAACTCCAGTTGTGACTGTTGTGCCAGATACACTATTTTGGCTAGAGCAAACAAAAAGTCCAGCCCTTACAGCCTAAGTAGATCAAAGTACGTAAGAAGGGTTCCTTCTAGTGTGATCAGCTGAGATAAGGGAACCTGCCACAGAAGGCAGAGTCCAAGTTGAGGCTGGCAGCCCACCTATAGTGGCAGGATCTGTGGCTTAATCCATCCTCTTCCCTGGGGTAAGCTTCCTCAGAAAGTAAGGCCACTACCATCCTGAGGGAGCTGCTAGTACAACTCATAGGTCGATCTAGGCAGACAAGGGGTAACTTCAGGGACACTGTTCTACACTATGCAGATCTGTTTCAGGAGAAACAATTTATTCTCCCCAGCTTCTAGAAAAGCTCATCCTCAATGTTCATTAATTGTCTAAGTTGAAAAGAGCCAATTGCCCAAGTTCTTGCCCACGTCACAAGGCAATTGACACCCATTCTCTGCCCTACATCGGAGACACTGAGCCCCTGTCCCCTACCTCAGAACATGTCTATAGGGTCACTTCAGCTTCTCCATCTACCACATCCACATCACCCTTTGTCTCACAGAGGCCCTACAGCATCCCAGAGCAAGCCTCTTCCGTGTCCATTTCTGTCTCAAAGTTGACTTTCCAGGGGACCTAACTTGTGACAGCTTGTTATTCACAAATATAGAAGCAACTAAGAGAAAGACAGACAAAAGAGTTGAAAGTGATGGGATGAGGTACTGGCAACAGCGAGCTATTTTTTTTTTTTCTTCCAAGTAAGATCTGTTGATACTGTTTGATTTTTTTGAAGTACAGTCATATATTTTTCATTTTAAAAAGTAAGCATAATGTTAAAAGAGCAAGAAGATTTTTTAAAAGGGAAAGAAGAAGGATTACACTGGGGAACCATTTTAATGGCAGGTCAGGGTTATTTTTGTTTGCAAATCTTTAAAACCTCGCTCCAGAGAAGCTATCATAGACCAACATCCAGCCTCTTCCCCACATTAATCTCAAACTGTGTCGTATTACTTCTGTCTTTTTTTCACATTCCTTCTTAGATACGTGAATGTGCTCAAATACACACATACTCAACACAGACATCTGGCTCCTGGACTTTTTCTTCCCTGTTACAATTCTGAATTACCCAGACTTTGGAAAAGTGGAGGACAACCAAGATATATCAAAGGCAGCTGGCAGAGGCACTATTTAGTTGACGTGTGGAGTTGAAAGCCAAATATCAACTGGGTATGCTTTGATCTATTATGTGCGAGATTCAGTTTCCTATCCAGTAGGGGAAGTGGTATGTGGTGCCTCAGTTAACCTCACGTTGTGGATTTTGCAAAATCCCCATAAAAGTACCACAGTTATAATTGTCTGTCCTGGAGGCAAGGACTATAAACTTACTAAATAGTTTCAAAAGAAAGCAATTCTATCAAGGGCAACGACCTGTCAAATACGGGCCAATGTTCATTTAAAACAGATAGGGATAAGATCTAGAGCATAGGTCACTGTAGACAGGGAAGTTATCAAGATTCTTCAGATTTTTCTATACCACTAAATAAATGTCAAAATTCTAGCTCTTGGGAATCCCAAGACCAATACCCCGTGGAGATAAAAGGAACACCGAAGTACAGCTTCATGATACAAACACTGTGATTGTTCCCTTGAGCCTGTCAATTCATCTATCTGTAACTTACACTTTTCACCTGTGAAACTAAACTGTTTGACTACACAGGATGTCAGTAATCTCCACTCCCTCGAGGAACTCTGATTCTGTTATCCTGAAAGACAAGACCATCTGATGAGAGAGAATATTAACTGATCAACTTCAGGTTGGTGGTTGTCTGGCTGGTGGTTGTCACGCTTTCTTTAACTGGTGTCTAAACACTGTACTAAATGGAGTTAAACAGCAACACTTTGGACTATGCTTTAAAAGAAGTCTTTTCCTAGAGTAGCTAAGGGCCATTTCAACGGCATGGTTCCTATAAAATAAAGGTCATTCATACTGGTTGTGCCCCCATTTCTTATATGGAAGTCTTCAGCGCCTCACTAACAACATTTTATTTACATATGGTACACTTGAGTCTAATGAGATTTGGAAATTCTGGTCTCCTTAAAGTTAAAATATTAATTATATATTGTTTTCATTCTTTCATTTGAAATCACACTATTTTTTACCTTTAAATCAGAGGAAGGTACATTATACTTTGCCACAGAACATCTGTTCATTTCCACTGTGTTCATTGGCCAAACTCATTGGAGAAGAAAAGAAAATGCAAAGCGCATCATCCGATGTAAATACATACTAACCTTTTCACAGACAACCGCTGACAGCCAAATCATCGTTCTTCGGGTAAGCTTGAAATCTACTGTAACTTGACTCCACATGTTATGATCAGCAATTTTTCACTTTTCTTTCAGTTTTCTTGGTCCATTAAAAATAAACAGCACAAAATAAGTGCAGCATTTGATAAAAGTTTACAATAATCACAAAATCAATAAAATGATTAAACACACACACACACACCACACACGAGCAAAGAAGGCATACAGCTACATATTGTTTTACTGTTTTCAGAAAAAGACATCCAGTATAATTACCTAATCGGAAACTTTTATACAACACCTATTAAAATATATTCTGCATTTCATTTCAAAAATGCATTTATTAAGAAAAGAAGGAAGGAATTGATTACAAATCAGGAAATCAAAATCATGGTTTGTAATGTGTCAATGCATTCTGATGCCAAAATGCTGTGGTTTCTATCAATGTAGACCACAGAGTCTTTGAGCCCCCAGCATCTGAAGATCTGTCTACATTCCAACTACCGACAAGGTTAACACTAAATAAGACAAACTAAATAAGACAAAAGCACTCGTAAAGATTCAGGGCTGTGATGATGGCTGTGTTCATCTTTACCATTTTGATGGTGAATCCTTCCTTGGTCACCACACATCTTCCAATGTAAAAAATGATATCATATAGCAACATTCATCCTTTATAAACTACCACGTTAATTCAGGTTCTTAAGCTTGAGTCAGGCATTTACAGAAACATCAATAAGGACATAGCACTAAAAGACAGGCAGATTTTTAAAAAAGAAGTGTTAATCGGGAAAATAAGATGACAGCAGTGGTGAACGTGCACATTTCCAAACTTACAGGTATGTACAACCAAAGAATCTAATTTTTACCTGGGAGGCACTTGAAGGCATGAGCACAGACAGTAAAGTGCCTTTGTTATTTGATTGGCTTATGGAATATAAAGACACTGCCAAGCAAGTAATTTGTTGATGTGGCCTCAGAATTAATTATTGTAACAGTCCTAAAGGTTAGTGATAAATCCTTGGTCTCCTCCTGTACCTACCCGCCATAGTCAGTACGCCCCCGTCAGGAGACTCTACTGATTGTTGGTACTTGCTGAGCAATTTTACTTCATCCTCTCAGACGAGAAAGGACTAGAATGAGAAATTTTAGTTCAGATGATATAAAATGCTAACTTCTCTTACAGAGAGCTGCTTTTAATATTAATTAGTCTCTTGTGCAGAAAAGGGAGTATCATTTTGGTTTACATTTCAGAAAATACGTACTAGGGGTCAGTGCACAGCAAAATTCATGCCTGAAGGG
Source organism: Ctenodactylus gundi (assembly GCA_004027205.1). NCBI lineage: Eukaryota > Metazoa > Chordata > Mammalia > Rodentia > Ctenodactylidae > Ctenodactylus > Ctenodactylus gundi. Next base: position 87,230 of record PVKB01003371.1, read on the forward strand.
ACATAAATGTTAAAATGAAGAATAAAGCACTACTTTAATGGGTCACCTTTTGCTAATATATAAGAAGGTATTCCATACATCATAGTCATGGGAGATCAGAGAAAAGCTGGCAACAAACTTCGGACAAACAGAAATATAAGGCTACAAAAAACTGACATAAGGTCATAAAGTTTGGGGAATGTATTCTCAGAAGGATATTTCACTCGAGGTATTACAGTTGTAATTTAAAAATAATTTTTTTTGCTGTGTTAAGAACTGTTTTTCTTCTATATATCAACAAATTGAAGCAAAACATTGTACAGTCTTTGGAAAATGAGAATTACTCGGAGTCTTAACCACCGTTACCACCAGACAATCGTAAAAAACGGAAGAGGAACGTCCCAGAAGGTAAGACATCACATAGTGACAACCACTGCACTTTCTGAGTCTTTTTACAAATGACTTGTATGTTCAGCGTTGAAGTCAGACACTAAAAACTAAACGCGTTCAAAATCATTAAGAAGAAGCAAGTAGAAAAAGACAGTACAAACAAGCCAAAGACAACAAACCATTTTTCCAGACTGTTGATGTATTGAGTGTAATACAGAGAAAGGCAAAGGGGCTTGTATAGACTTTTGGCCACTGAAGAAGCAAACACCAGCCAAACAGGATCTTAGAAGCGTTTCCAGGTCTATGAACAACACCGTGGGAAGATTAAAGCAAACGCAGAGTATGTTCTCAGATAAAGCAAGGTCATCATAGTTCAATTTTGACCTTTTTATCACTAATGAAATGTATGCATTACATTGTTAAAAGACCAACGCTACAGTTCTTACATTTAAAAACCGTAGTCATTAAGCAACTTAAACTTGTTTTAGATCATGTCGGAACAGTTGGAAATTAACAGCCACATCTACTTCCTTGTTACATAGAATGGTTGCTATGAGAAATATGTCACCGGATGAGGCCTCCTGGAACCGCCCGAGCCTGGACCTGGCAAGGTGGCAGGCCAACAGATCTCTGCCAGCAGTTCTTGTCCACCGAGAAGCCCCTGGCTATTAAAATGAACTGTCATCACCGTGAGTTAAGTCAGAGCCGCCCATCAGAAGAAATATTCTTTCTGATTTTCATTGACCGTGTTCTGTACGTTACGCTCGCTTTTCAAAGCGGCCTCAGCACTGTCTACATTCTCTGACCTTTTTGTCTCGTTTCTCTCATATAACCTTTTCTGCTGATAAACGCGAACAGCAATGGCAGCGATGCAAAGCAAGATGAACATCACAACAGCGATCAGACCTAGAGGAGGGAGGGAAAAAGAGAACTGTTGGCGACAGAGGAACCGTGCTGACTCAGAACAGAAAAAATCCTTAAGGGGTTTGTTTTCGACCTCAACCAGGCACCCACTACATAGAAAGGGCAAAGCTTAAAACGTCACGTATTTATGATCCAAACAGTATTACCACGTATTGAGTTTGTTTCTGCATTTTGACAACCTTGGGGTCACTTCTGTTCGTGGCAAATGCAGATTTTATTGGGTCTATTTAGTACATTTTTGTGTGGTACTGGGGATGAAACCGAGGGACTTCACCATGATTACATTCCCAGCCCATTTTATTATTAATTTTGAGACAGCATCTTGCTGAGTTGCTAAATTGCATAGGTGTGGCTCAAATTTACAATCTTCCTGCCTCAGCCTCCTGGAATGCTGGGATAACAGGTGAGCATCACTCGGTCCATCTTAGTACACCATCTTTCACCCAAAGTAAGTACTATCTACAGATCTCTTTTTCTCTGCTTTTATTTGTGTGTGTGTGTGTGTGTGTGTGTGTGTGTAAAACACACCGTGGTTACATCGAAAGTTTTAAAATATGTATATATCACATCAATTTCATTGCCCCTTCCCTTTTCTTCTTCCTATTCCCTCCCTCATCATCCCGACTCCAAATATGTCACCCATTTGAGTCTATAATTTATTTCTATTCTGAGTTTCTCATATTAGAGAAACCATGTGATATTTGACTTTTTGAATGTGACTCACTTCACTTGGCATGATGGTATCAGGTTGTGGCTGTTTATTTACAAATGACTCAAATTTGTTTTAATAACAGAGTAGTACTCTATTGGGAACATATATCATTTTTGTATCCATTGGTGTGTTTATGGATATTTCAGCATCTTCCTCAATTTAGCTATTGTTAGTTGTGCTGCTATAAACATGGGTGTACATGTGTATCTCTTACATGCTGCTTTTAACCCTTTTGGAAAAAAACCCAGAAGGTTTTGCTGCACAGAATGGAATATTTATTTGCAACTTTTTGAGGACTCTCCTTATTGTTTTCCATAGTGGTTCTATCGGTTTACAGTCCCACCAACAACGTAAAAATGTTCCTTTTCTCACAACCTCGCCAACATCTATTGCTCTTTGAGTTCTTAGTATACACCATTTCCACTGGGGTAAAATGGTATCTCAACGTTGTTTTGATTTGCACTTCTTTAATGGTTAAGAACGTTGAATATTTTTCTTAAATTTGCCGGACATTTGTACTTCTTTATCTAAGAACTATTTCTTCACTTCAATTGCCCATTTCCAATGGGGTCTTTGATTTTGAGGGGTTATCTTTCTTCAGTTCCTTGCATATTCCAGATATGAGCCTCCTGTCCAAGGCATAAGTGGTAAAAATGCTTTCCCACTCTGATGGCTCTCTCTTCACTCTATTAATTATTTTCTTTGCTGTGCAGAGATTTTTAATTTGACATAATTACATTGTTAATTCTGAGAGTTATTTCTTTGCCCATGTCTATATAGTCAAGAGCTTTACCTATTTTGTCCTCCAGAAGGTTCAATGTTTCAATTTTAACATCTAGTTCTTTGATTCACCTTTATTTGATTTTGGTACATGGTGATAGGTGACCAATATATTTGTAAGGCAATGTGACTACTTTGTATTAAAGCACAGGTAAGTTTTAATTGTTTTGAAATTATAGAGTAACTGTAACACCATAAAATAATTAATATTAAATTAAATATGTTTCATGCATAAAAATGTAAAAATTAATGAAGTTGATCTTTAACAATTAGTTAACATGTTGAATAGCAGAAATATGTTAGCTATATGAATAATCCCAACCAACAAAACATATGTGTATACAGATGTTTAAATTATATTTATATGAAGAATTGCAACTTTTTGAAATTTTTGGTTATAAATAAAATATAAGTACTATAACTCTCAGCCACGCCTCTGGTACTCAGCCTTGTCATTAGATTAAGTCAGTTGTCCTCAAAGTGTGATCTGTGAGCCTCTAATGATCCAAGAAGGGTCTAAAAGGTACAGACTAATTTCATAATAAATCTAAGATACCTTTTTCACTATCTTAAAATTTCTACTGATATTTGCTTTGATTAAGCTAGGTTAAATTTCTAAAATTTAGCACCAATTAAGGCAAGGACACCAATTATAGTAGTAGCAGTCACTAAATTCCTGAATAGAAGACACTGTATTACCTGGCAAAAGCCAGATTTCTTCAAGGATATCCTTGATGAGTAGAAATTCCTCATTTTATGAAACCTTGACTCTTAACTACAAGTCTTTTTAGTGACTTCGTGTGTTGAGATGGGAAATCCAGATGATGTACTTCTGATGTGTTCTGAAGGATGAGTGCTGTGTCCAGGAGAAGCACTATGCAAATATTTGAGTCTTCAACCGAACTAATTGCTTTCTACCTTGTGTGACATTTTTTATTTCAAAGAACAACTACCAGGCAAACTCTGGCTGTTCAGATGTGCATATTCGGTAGATACTTTTTCTAAAATGAATGCCATAAATATGGAAGAAATTAAGAAAAACAACACACTGTTTGTGCCAACAATGATAAAATTCAAGTTTCTAAATACAACACAGAATTTGAAAGACCTGTTGTTTGACACCACGTGTGTGAGAGTTTCCCCACACCCTACAGACTCCCCATGAGGTTAGTCAGGATGTCAACTAAGGTCATTTTTTTAGTCAAAAATAAGCGCTATGGTAATAGAAATGTAAATCAGATTTCACATGGGAAAATGAAAATTCCATTCTAATAAAAACCATAGATGTATACAATGGTAGTGATGTACAGGCAACTCAAACATCTGAAGGTTCATATAAACCACAGAGATTCCTAAACACATGATTTGCTAAGATTTCTCCCATGACCCATCATGGTATCGCTAATGGCCAGCCAATTTTTGATGAGGTTTGCCTTTCCGGAGAAAAGAAGTAATTAATCAAATATAAATGTGGTAATTAAATTATATGCAGAAAATCTGAAGGACTTACTCATGGGTCTGATTACCTATGTTATCATTAACTATATTAATAAAGAATAATTTTAATCAGAATATTCTCTTTTGTCATACAGTTTGCCTCTCATCAAAAAAGCATTTGAGTTGCTTGCTATAAATATTTCTAGTTCCTGATTATAAAGCCTCCAGCTTAAAGAGATGTGTCTGAATAATTTCAGCAGAAAACTGGTAAAGTATGTTACAGGCAGTAGACCACTGTGTTTATGAAATAAATTAATTGGCCCAGATGGGACATCCATACGGTCAAAATGCAGATGGTCTCTGAACTTGTTTGCTCCACATATGTGATTTATCTCTTTTAATTTGGACAGTCACAGTTTTATGTCAGGATCTGCAGTGCCCAAGAAAAACTTTGATCTCATCCATAATATGAAAAAATTATTAACAATATTCTATATAAAATATAGCCAGCTCCTGTGCTCTGTGGAAGTGCATCCAAAGCACTGTGTGGGAATGTGCTCTTAAGAAGAAGTGATGTGACTTTCTCTCTGTCTGAATCTGTATGTCTGTGTCTGGGCAAGCTGGCCTGAGCCTCTCAGCACATCTGGGTCACTACTCTATAATGTCTTATTAAATCAATTCTCTCTCGTTTTATACTCTTCACTTTGTAAGTAGAGGAAGAAAAATCACCTAAGACATAGAACTCTGGGGAATTTTACCCAGTTCAGAAAATACTTAAACGAATTAACTGTGTATACAAAGTGTACAGCTTATGAGTAACTAGATAATAGCAAAATTCTACCACAATACTTCCACATGGGGTAGAACAACAGAAAGCAATGCACTGTGATTCAGCAGATAAAATGCACACGGTCCAGTTGAGCAAACTTCTGAGTTTAGATGATCATTGCCAGTGGCTCTGCTCCTGCAGTTCAATCCCTGCAGAAATAGACACCGGATAGCACTGGCTTCATGGGTCCTGGTGAGTCCCATACAGGCCGGTCTTTCCATATTGTTTTTCTCTGCTTTAGATAAGTGCGATTTTCACAGGTGAGCTGAAACCTATTTTTGTTCTCTCACTGCCAACTTGATGGGATTGAAAGATATCTAGGAAATTAGTAAGAATATTTCTGGCTTTGTCACTGGTGCTTCTGTACATGGTGGGCATGCAGGACAACAAACTGATGGAGAAACCTCTCCTCCACCCCCAGATGTGTGTAACACCAGACAGTAGGGGGAGGGCTCTGATGGAATGAAATCAAAAGAAAGAAGAAGCCCCACTAGCAGTGGCTCTACTTCCGGCATCCATGAGGTGAGCCGATCTCTTCCACCAGGCCCTTCTGCCATGACACCTCTGCCTCACCACTGGCCTAAAAACAATGAAGCCAGTTGACTAATGATTGACACCTCCCAAACCGTGAGCTCAAATAACCCTTTTTTTCCTTTAAGCTGTCATTTTCACGTACTTTGTCATAGGAATAGAAAACTGGCTCACACGGCAGTGGTGACAAAGATGTAACCAGTATATTTTCTGTCTGAGTAAAACACTACCTACCTGAAGAAAATTCACATCTAAATGAGGAAGAACGAAAAACCACAAATCAGAACTGAATGGGTCAATTACAAAGTCCACATAGGTTGTCCAAGTATGTGAATAATCATGTTATCTAGCCGTATATTAGAAGGATTATTTAGCTTAAGATATCTGTATCAAAAATAGAACACTTAACATTTCAATAATTTGAATAATAATCTTAAGAGCAATAATCAGAAGGAAAAAGGTTTATTTCTAGACCTGGTTTTGAGTAAATTATATCTCAAGAGAATATGCTATCTTATTACCAAGAAGATACTTTTTCTCAAAATCTTTGTGTTAATTCTGAAATTTAAAATTACTACTAACTACTGTTAGGGTAGTAACCAGATACTTGATAAACGTACCACCATACGTATGACATTCATTGAGAGGAGTATCTAAGTCCTGCAGATATAGTAACACGTATTAAGGCAACATTAGACACATTTCTAATGTTAACGTTCTGCCTACTTTTTCATGAATGATTTTTCTGAAACAGTAATAAAGCCGAGCCAAGACAAGTGATACTTTCTCAGATATATTCAGAATTCTGTAGGGCTTGTAACTGGACGTTGTCAAGCCAAGTAATATTCATTATTGCCAGTTTGTAGCTTTTTCTGAGTGTGGGGCCTCATGCAGTGAAACTGTCAATTGTTTGCACTGAAAATTTCCAACGCAGCTAAGAATTCAAGAAGTTTATATAAGACAGTCCAGTATAAATAAGAAACCACCATACTGTCCTCCCAATTCAGTGCCCAGCCCTTGGTCTATGTGTAGGGTCTCATGGAGAGTTTGGCTCAAGCTTGATGTAACCATTGTATATCCCATGTATAAGCCAATAAAAATGGAAAAAAAGCTAAGGATTTGCCATTATTCGTGATGATCTAAGCACCAAGGAAGGGCTCACTGGTGTTTCCCATTACCTCCAATTACTGCTGAATCGCTTTTGATTATGTTAGTAAGGGGTTCTCTGTCATCCATTGTTCCAGAATGATCTGCAGTTAAATCACAAAAGAAGAGAGAGAGGTTACAGCTAGACAAAGAAGGAGAAATACTGAAAAATTCACAAAGGTTTTAAACCAGAACAGAATGATGAAGGTAGGCTGTGGGATCCCTATCATTTTCAATTTAAGCAATATCAGCTACAATGAATAAGAAATTGAGATTCTAGAAGAGCAATGAGAGAGAGAACTGAAAATTATACAGAACTAATTTTAGGAGACCGTCACTAGCACATAGCATGACTGCAAAATCAGACATTTTCTGAACCTAACAAACCGGTTCTGTGAATGGGTCGAAAAGTCTTAGGTCACCTGCAAAGGAATGAGTCCTTTCCCTTGATGTGGCATCAGTGCCAGCTGGGGCCACACAGCTGGACTCAGTCACATGTCCTGTGATGGTGACAGGGGCCAGGTGGCTGGGACGCAGGGCAGCCTTCAGAGGGGCCACGTGGCTGAGCTGCAATGCAGAGAGGCAGCCCGTGAAACCCTGCGCTCCAGCCAGTGCCGTCTCTGGGTCCAGTTCACTGTGTTCTGTAAATCAAAAGAAATACCGAAGTAATAGTTACAGGGGGAAGTACAGGCAGGCAATGGCACAGAAATGGAATATTTCAAGTCCATGGATACAATAGCGGTTAAGTACACAACTATCAAAAATTTTATGTCTTTCTTAAAATAATACAACCCATTAAGGCTTTCCAGCTAAGGTTGAGATCTCCTAGGTTAACAAAAACAATTTGTAAGTAAATGTAATTAAGAAGGATACAGCCAGTTCTCTGGAAATGACTAAAGCTTCCATCAGAATGGGTCAGCCTTTGACATGAGGAGGGGTCATAACATTTCAGATCATTAAAGTGTACTCATGAGAGAGATTATAGTCAATACCAACAGGTTTGTCTTGGATTTAGAAACAAGCTCTGCTCAGCTTTTTAAAACTTAAACCATGAAAATAACAAAAGCTAGGGAGAAAAACCGGCCATCCTGAGCTCCCTTACCAACAGTGCCCAACCTAACAATTTGATCCAGCTAAAAGCTTTCTGATAGTTTGTGATTCCATGTCATGGAGGAGAGGCCATATCTCAAAGTGATTGACATGTCCCCTTAATTACTCAGGCACAACACTGAAAACATTCACACCTCATTTCTTTTCTTTTTCTAGCTTTCACGACCCTCCGTCCCCCATCACTTAGGCAGAATTGGGTTTGTGCCTTTTGCAGAAAGATGACATGTCGGTCCATGAGTTTAGTTAGTGTTGGATTGTTGTGGTACAGGCATTGGTTTGAGTGTCAAAATATTAACTCATAATTTGACAGTGAAGACTGTATCAGGCCTCCTAGTTGTTTTGCAGAAATAAAATCTGTACAAAGGAAAGTTTCGTAGAGTGCATATTGTGTGCTAGGCACTATTGAAGGGGTCTGCACATTATTCTAATATTTCAATCGAGAGTAGCTCCATGAGTAGCTTATTCCAGCCATGCAGATCCAACAGTCAGTTCATAATGTCAATGGTTTTCCTGAAGTTCTGCTAACTAGCACTACGGGCTGCAGCCTGGGCCCGCTGGACATCAAGTCATAAGCTTCTTTCCTAGTTGAGATACCCTTTCCTCCATGTGCATACATCTTCTGCAGTACCTTGTTTGGTTTTGTGTCCTTTCGTTTTTGGTTTTGTTTTGTTGTGTTGTGCTGTGTTGTGGGATTTTTTTTAATGTTGTTTTGCTACTGGGGGCTGGAGTGATATTTTCAAATAGCCTTGAGAGTCACGACTCTGATGGAGCCCGTCTTTTGTTGTTACATCTATGTTTCTGAGGAATATTTTCTCTTGGTTCAACTTTCCTTCACATTTTATACCTAATAATAAAACTATTGGGTAAGTGTTTAGTATGATGGGAATCACACAAAATAATTAGAGACACTGGGCATGGTGGTGCACAGCTGGAAGACCAGCACAAAGAAGGCTGAGCAGAGAGGATAGACAGGAATTTAGAGTTTGGGACCAGCCTAGACTCTGCCTTAAAAATAAATAAATAAATAAATAAAATAGTTAATATCATTTGTACTAAGCATATATAGACTCTTTTTCTTTTTATTTTCCCCTAAACCAGGCATGTCCAACCTCCAGCCTGCTGGTATTGATGCCCTTGGCTTTTTGTTTTGTTTTGCTTTGTTTATTTGAGTAAAGAGGAACTGTGTTGGGCCAAATATATAATACAGTGGATGTACATATGTAAGTACTAAAACTTCCTTCTTAAAATTTCTCATTCTAATATTTAAAAAATCAATGGCATAACAAAGGCAGGGCATAGGTTGGACACCTCTGCATGGAATAATAGAGTATACTGAGTATTTACGTGGCATTTATATTGTATGAGGTATCACCAGTAAAGATAATTTCTAGTATTTTACTGATATATGTATATCATATTCTAATAATACTGTGCCATATTATACAAGGTACAAGAAAATCAGTAGATCTTAGTATCAACATAGGGTTCTGAAAACAAAACCTCATGGACAGAGACACAAGTGCATATTCAATTAAGTGTATTTTTAGAAAAAGACAGCATTTTTGTAGTGGGACTTTTTAACGTTAGTGAGAAAAATAAAGGAAATATATTTGAATAGCCACAAAATCAGGATAGTGCCTTTCACGATTTTTTTAGATCATAATGTTGAGTAAAACTCTTGAGGTTTCTGAAATAATCTTACCTTTTTAGTCAAAAAATTGCCACTATTACTCACTTCTCTGATTAAAAAATTGATATGAAGCATATTTTTTAAATCTCCCAATTACAAACTGAAACAGTTTACCTGTTTAGAAATAATTATGCAAAATTGGAAAGATTAAACCCTACAATGGACAATTAGTCAACAATTTCCATTGTTTTCAGAGCTAATGATTCAAGAAGCAAATTCTCAGGTGTTCAGCCATCTGAACAGGTGAGTGGAGTGGACAGGTAATAAACACAGAAGCAGAAAGAAATGAGAATTCTGAAGAGTGATCATGCGGGCTAGAAAGTAAACCAGGCGACGTGAAGGACTGTATCTAAAACAAAAACTTATTTTGATGGATTGGAGGTTTATTCTGTTTATTTTAAGGCTCTTTTCCCAGTCCTTGTTTCCTACTGCTCTGTGGATAGTACCACCATGACGTCCGGCTTTAATACTCCTTTTTAGTTTTGTGAGGTTCTCCGTGGTTTTGTCACTTCCATCGGACTGTTCCTAGGTGTGCCTTCTTCCTCAGCGCTCTGCAGAAGACAAGCCGAGTCCCTTCTGTCTGCACAAAGCACGTGTTAACTAAGCTTGGAAGGTGCATGCACTGCTTAGGTCCACCTTTGCCCTTTTTCTCTTTTCTGCAATGATACTTTATCATATTAGGTCTCGTCTGCATATTCCCTAAGCCAATTTTAAGGCCCCTGTTGATTTCTCTATAGGACGCATTTCCGGGTGAACCAAACCCTTTTCATTCTTTCACTTATCTAAGAGATAAAGTCAATAAATATCATGTTTTCATATTCAAAGTTTTTAGTTTGGGAAAATCATGTTTCATATTCTTGAGTTCTTCAAGGTCATTTTGTTGCTTTACTAGAATTGCCTTAAATAGTTCTTTGGAAGTCACACTCATGTCATTGTCTGTCTCCTTGAACAGCTTTTTTTTTTTTTTTGCTAGGAATTCTTTCTGGTTGTTTTTTTTTTTTTTCTTTTGTTGATGTGGAATTCTCTGAAATAGGGAGTTTTGCTTTAAATGTTCTCAGTTAATTTCTGCATTAGGTGGCTGAAATCCAGAGGATGTAGGCTCTCGAGCAGGGTGTGGTTCTGAGACCACAGTATTAGGGGCAGACCAGACAATCAAGAGGGATTGTCTATAATGAAAACTATATAATGTTGAAAAAAGAAACTATATTATGTTGAAGAGTTTAGAAAATGGAAAAGAAGAACCTGTTCCTGGATAGGTAGAATTAATATTGTTAAAATGTCCATACTACCAAAACTGAGACAGATTCCATGCAATTCCTATCAAAATACTAACAATATTTTTCACAGAGAAAAATAATTCTAAAATTCATATGGAATTAAAAGAGACCCAGAATAGCCAAAACAATCCTGAACAACAAGACAAAAGCATGTGGCATCATGATTCCAGACAAAAAAAATCATTAGTTATTGGCACAAAAACAGAACTGAGGATGCAGAGACAACCTCAGGCACCCTCAGCCAAATGGGCCAAAGACATGCTGGAGAAAGAATATCCTCTTCAATAAATAATGCTGGGAGAACTGGTTATTCATATGCAGAAGAATGAATCTAGCCACCCACCTTTCACCATGTACTAAAGTCAAATCAAAGCAGACAGAAGACCTTGATATCAAAACAGAAATACTGACAGCCTTATGTAACAAAATAGTTGAAACTCTTGACGATATAGGTGTTGGCAAAGAGTTTCTCCATGGAACATCTGATGCAAAAGAACACCAAGAACCAGCATCTAGGGTTGTATCAAATTAAAAGGCTTCTGCACAGCAAAGGAAACCACAAGCAGAATGAAAAGAGAACTGACAAAAGGGGAAAATGTGTTGTTTCCTTACTCATTGGACAAGGGGTTAATAATTGTCATACACAAAGAACTGAAGAAAAATAGGCTCCTCAAAATCAAAGACCCAATTTAAAAACTGAGTATTTGAAATGAATAGACAGATCTCAGAAGAAGTACGATTGGCCAAAAAATACATGAAAAAAGTATTCAACATCTGTAGCCAGTAAAGAAACATAAATTAAAACAATATCGAGATACCATCTTGCCCCAGTAAGAATAGATTTTATCAAGAACTCAAAAAAAGAAATAGATGCTGGCAAAAATATGGGGGCAAAGGAACCCTTTAACATTGCAGTTGAGACTGCAAACTATTATAACCATTATGGAAAACAGTATGGAGATGCCTCAAAAAAGTGAAAATATGTATTCCACTCGACCCAGTAACATCTCTTCTGGGTATGTTTCCCAAAGAGTTAAAGGCACAATATAACAGAGATGTATGAATACTCATGCTTATAGCAATATAACTAATAGTAGTTAAACTGTGGAAGATGCTCAAATACACATCAGCAGACCAATGGATAATGGAAATGTGGCATGTATATGCAATGCAGCACTACGCTGCCATAAAGACAGACAAATTTGAGTCATCTGCAGGAAAATGGACACAAATTGAGACCGTTATGTTTTACTGAAGTGAACAGACTCAGAAGATCAAATACCCCATAAGAAACCCAGAGTATAAACAAACAATAGAGTGAAGTGGGTGAGATGTTGGAAGGCATGGGGGACGTAGGAAGGGGTGGGATAGATAAAAAGTGGAAGAGAAGGGAATGTGAGGTTGTTGTGATGTGTTTGTGCACAAAATTCTCAAGTTTAGTGTAACCATTGTGGATTGCAAACACATACTAATAAAAATGGGGGAAGAGAGGAAATGTCTTCTCCTTAATAAACCTCAGAAAACAAAGGACATGCCTAAATCATAGGTCATCAGCTCCTTGGGAAAAAGGAAAACAAATGTTTGCTAATACTGATATTCATTCCACAGGGTCTGTGGATTTCTGTAAAGCAAATATTCCTGGGATCCGCACAATTCAAATTCTCCCCTAAAGTTTTCTTGGATAGGTCCACCAACACTCCAATTCTCCAACCCAGAAGGTTCAGGGAGTATCAAAAAGGCTTACTCTCTGACACCCTCCAGATTTGGTCCTCCTGCTGGGCTGAACAAATATTTCTGTCTTAGGATCAGGGATGCGATGGAATTCGAATTGAGCACAGAAAGAAACTGGAAGAGACTCAGCATCCATTTTCCCAGAATTGAATTCAAACAAAATAGCTCTACACCTAAGTTGTTCATGAGCAACGCTGGCCTTAGAAACACACAACATCATTTATCTGCGTTGACAATTGTACTAATAAATCCAATGAGCAAAGATATATGTCTTCCCTGTTATCTGATTCCTGAAATGCCAGCGCATTATAAAGGGTTAGAAAAGAAAAGGTGGGAGAAAGGAATTGAAGACAGATGTCTCCTGTTTCACAGAAACCCTGATGAGATAATTATGTTTTGGACGGTTCTAGTTATAAAATCCTTAACTGATTCAGATTCTTGGGTGGTCTTGTCTATTAAAAAAGAAGCCCCGATTGTCTTCACCAACAAAGGAAATGACTTCTGCATGTGTAAGAAAGAAACCTTTTCACAAAAGGTCCACAAGAAAAATGAAGTACCAAGAAATTAGGATTTGATGAAGTGCCTTTCTGCGACAGAGTAAGGTCTGCTTCTAGGAAGATATGACAGTGAGTACAGGAACAATTACAAAGGAGTGCTTTATAAAATTACTTGTGGCTCTCATAACCAAAAAGAAAGAATTAAATATATTGTAACTCAGAAAACAAATTTAAGTAGTTTAATGTCTTACCTCTGGGAAAAATGACTATTTTGAAGAAGGATTTCAAGATTTCTATTCCATAATGACAAAGATAAGGAGGGCTTGACAAAAACGAAAAAAGAAAATGACACCACAAATCACAGGAGGATCCAGGGTAGGACCAAGCGATGCTATTGCATACATGTACAAAAACACCACCACCCACTACAGAAAGAGCAGAAAAGTAGAATGCGGGTGGGGGAATGGCTCAGAGGTTAAAGTGCTTGCCTTGCAAGCACTAAGATGGGCGCTAAGTACCTGAGTTGGATTCCCCAGCACTACAGAAGCTGGGCATAGTGGTGCACACCTCTAATCCCAGCACTCAGGAGGCTGAGGCAGGACTGCCATGAGTCCAAGGCCAGCCTGGGCTCCATAGTGTATTCAGGACCAGCCTGGGCTACAGAGCAAGACACTGTCTCAACAACAACAATGACAACAAAAAGTAGAATGGCAAAGCACACAAAAAAGTTATATGGATGAAGGAGAAATTAATAGTAAGTGCTATTTACTTGCTTGCCAAACATATGGTTTCAAATCTCAGGAAAAACTAATTAATTCAAGGGTAATTAAGAGGTACATATCTCACAGTGACCTGTATTTTCCCTTCACGTTTATCATAACCTGTTTCACCTCAAGGGTTATTTATGAAGTAGGTGAAAAATCACAGTGTCCTTAAGAAAAATCAACTTTCTTAGGTAACCACATGGCTTTGAGGCAGATTTTACTTAAAATATCTCTGAGTTTGAAGATTGTTCCCGAAGCTCGCCTGGGGAGACTGAGTAGACATCCTTTCTTCCCCAGACCACACACTTTATTTACATCTGGCCTAAATCGCCACCAAAGAACTGAGCGTACTTCCTGGCTCTGCAGGCTCAGAAAAGATAAATGATTCCAATGGGTCATCACCTCTAAATATACCGAAGTTACCGCTCAGAACAACGGAGAACAATCTTCAGACTTTTAGAAAATTCTTCTAACATGAAAACCAAGCATGGACAGAGCTCAGAAGTTAGTTTCACAGCGATTTCTGAGTAGGAAGGGCATATATAACAAATTAGTTATGGAGGACTATGAACCAAATTTATTTGACACAACCTGATGTTTTTCAGAATTGTGATGAAACACGTACAGATTATTAGTGTCAATGTTTTTATGTCATTTCATATTTGACATAAAGAGTAGCAAACAGCAATGGGAAACCTCATTCAGTCGTTGAGCTGCAGCTTTCAGTTATTCTTTTTACAATGGATTAACTTATATTATTATTCAAAATGCACGCACAATTTTCCCAAGAGAGGCTTTACGCAACCTTAAGATTATGTAATTATCTTAATTGGAAATTTTTTCCCATGCGGCAGAATTGTAAACCAATAAAAGCTTAATGAGTTAGCAAAACAATTTATACCTGAATATTTCCTTTGATTAATTGCACCTGAGAAAAAATCTCTTTGTATATAATTTTCCCATCAATATTTATTTTAAGGGAACTCACCGAGAAATCATTCATTTTTACTTTGACACTGAAACAGACTTGAAGTTGTGAACAACACCCTTAACAGACAACACCAGGCTGCCTGCTTTCTCACACTGGAGACGGGAAGGAAGGAGGTTGCTTTCCTCCTACCCTCCAGCACACATTGTTGCACATGAACGTGGACCGTAACCAGAGATTTTATTCTGGTCACTGTTAACATGTATGACTAGTTGACAGGGAGCAAGAGGAAGTAATTTTTAGGTAACAATATCAAATCGTCTGTGATGGCATAGAAACCGTCTCTAATGCTCCATTACACTCTGCACACAACACAGGCAGAATTCGGATTCCCCTTCGCTTGTTCTGAGTTGTCCTTGGGTGTGTCATCAGCACGAACCATCTTTCTGTGTCTTGCTGTGGCCAAGCCCTGTCTCCCCCTCAGAGGTTCTGTGTTCACGCCCACTACCTTCCTCTCTTTCCTCCACCCATACCTAGTCTCTAATAAATTCACCCACACATTGTCTAATGTCCTCTTCAATTTCTTTTTTCAGCACACAATAGTTTTCTTTGTAGAGGTCCTTCCCTCCCTTAGTTAGGTTTACTCCTAGGTATTTAAGTTGTTGAGGGGATATTAAGAACGGGATTATTCTTCTCAGCTCTTTTTCAACGAGCTCATTATTAGTGTAGAGAAATGCTACTGAATTTTTGTATTAATTTTGTATCCTGCAACTTGGCTGAATTTGTCAGTTCTAAAAGTTTTGTGGTGGAATTGTTGGGGTCTTCTATGTATAGAACAGTGTCATCTGTAAAGAATAGTTTGACTTCTTCCTTTCTGATACATATTCCGTTTATTTCCTTCTCTTGCCTAATCATTCTGGGTAGGGTTTTTGAGAACTATGTTGAATAGGAGTAGTAAGAGTAGACAGCCTTGCTGTGTTCCTGACTTGAGGGGGAATGCTTTCGATTTCTCCCTAAGTATTATGACACTTGCCATAGGCTTGGTGTATGTGGCTTCTGAGAGTTTGAGGAAGAGTCCCTCTACACCTACTTTCCGTAGGGCTTAGGACTTTTATTATGAATAAATATTGGCTTTTGTCAAAGTCCTGCACTCACGAGTTAGCAGAAGTGCCTCATCGTGGCTTTACATTCCTGGCATGGGCACAGTTTAAGCATGGTAATACTGAGTAGACAGGAACAATCTTTCTGCTTTTTTTACTTTAGAAATTACAGAAGGTAAATAACTTTAGATTGATGACTTTTGCTTTCATCATTGGCACTGTCTTATTGATTACTCCATCTCTGGGACGGAATATCCAACACCTCCCATTTAAGAGAGGGAAGGAAGGTTTATTTTAGCTCATAGTTTCAGGTCTTAGACCACTCCTGGGTGGCTGGTAATGGTGGAAGGGCATATCGGTGGCTCAGCTGAAGAAAAGCAACTCATCTCTTAGTGGCCAGGATACAGACTGAGCAAACGACAGAACTAGCAAGGGACACGTACCCCATTCCAGGTCATGCTCCACTGGTCCACCCTTTTTGACAGGGCCCACCTCTTATACAGCACATGAAATTATCATAGATTCATTGACACCATGAGCCCTCACGGTCCTAATATCTTCAGCTTTGGGCAAGATGTTCCAGATCCAAACCAAAACAGGCATTTTCTAAAGTGTAAGTAGCGCTCTGTGTTCCATTATGCATGACTGCCGGATGAAAGCAAGGAGGGAGATGGCATCGTCAGAGGGACACACTCGCCCACCCCCAGGGATCACAGGCTCATGACAACATGCTCCTCCGACAAAAATCTCAAATTTCACTTTATCACACTTGTCTTCTAGTCCAAATCAGACGACGTGCTTCTTGTTTGGGTTGGGGACATGATGTTTCTGATCTGCTTTCATGCAATATACCACAATTAGAAAAAAGAGCATCTTTCTAACTATGGCCACTTCAAAATGATATAAATGACCCTCTAGAATTAGACCACATTCTTCACAAGGATGAAGTCATGCAATGCCTTGGGGACAGTCTATGATATCTTAATTATTAAAAAGAAAAAAGCATTTATATCTGATGAATTAAAACAGAATTTTAGATGATCTATTTTTCTTGTTCTCACCACACATCCCTTTGAAATTTTGCTTTGAAAATAACCAGTGTATTATCTTGAGAGCCTTTTCACAATGAATTTTCAAAGTCAGTGCCCCCAGGTGATGCAGACTATTGTTTTTTCTCTCCTCTGGATGTTGAAGAACTTACATATAGGATCTCTGTACACTGGAGGTTTGCTCTTCAACTCTTCAGGAGACACGACTAGAGTCCCCTTTACCTTGCGGACTGCACACTTCATTGACATCTTGTCTAAATCTGCCCTGCAGGGATGTGGGTGCACTTCTTGTCTCCGCAGCCTCAGAAGAGAGAAACGATCACTATAAATCACCAGAGCCAATGTGTAAAAGGCAGCGCTCCAGAGGAGTGAAACATTGTTCTGGTTTTGTTTAAATAAATCCTAAAACTACTCCAACTTATAAAAATTATCCAGGTGCATAACTCGGAGCTTAATTTTACTGTGAGTATGGAAAGCAAACAGAATGTCATCTATTGATTCAGAATTGGTAGAAGCAAGCTGCTTGGCTAAGACCTGAATTTCACAATACGCCATTACTGCCATACTCACTGAGTTGTTCTATGTCTTAAATGTCACATGGAGTAAGAAACAGTTACCATATATTACCATGGTATAATCTGATATGGTTTTTTAGAATCCCCCACCTTGCTCAGTATGTGCTAATCAAGATGAGCAGTGACAGTGACTCAAAATGATCCTCTTGCTCCTGCCTATGTTTAAGAATCTCAAACAGCCATTTTCAAAGAATTTTCTGGGTTTCTATCTTCAAAAGCAGGGGATGTAATAGCTTTAAGGTTGTTGGTGAAAACGGGCAAATTATAGCTTCAAAACATGTGCATGTAAACACACACACACACACACACACACACACACCACACACACACATAGTCAATGTTTATATTCTGATCTCTTAAAAGAAACATCTAGAAATCATTTCAAAAAATGAGAATTATCTACTTGTTTTAATTTGGACAGTAATTAGGGACTGTTTTGTCCAAAGCGGTATCAGAGTACACTTTATATAGTTAGGTACGTGGGAGTATGCTGTTATAATGATTGAGTGCCCAATATCCACAAGGTCCATAAGGGCAAGTGTAGTGTTGACCCTATTTAGGGGCCGTCTCTGTATTCTTTATGGCAGGTGATCACAAAGTATGTATTATAATCCATGAGCCACTTGGGCTTATGAAAATGAAAAACCAATTTTATAAGCACGGTGCCTTACAGGTGTGCCTTAAATATACCCAGCTATTGTAGAAGGTTCCTACGGCCTAGCTAAGAAGTCTGTCTCCTGCCTGTGCTGAATCCACGCCTCCTCTGGGCTGCTCCCAGCCAATGACTGATCACAGAAGGCAGCCCTGGGGTCATTTCCAGGAAACAATGGACTCCTCTAACTTTGACTCAAGGGCTCCTCAGATATGTAACTAAATTTTTCTTAACTGCACAGTGGCCTGGCACACTTACATCCGATTTTCTCTTCCTCTCTCCTTCTCCTGTAGCAAAGTTGGGTGGCTCAGCCAGCCTTCACCCAATTCTCTCCCCCTTTTCTCTTACATGATGTTCTCTTAAAAAAAATTTCCAAAGCTTAATCCTGTCTTGTCTTGGCAGCTATTCGTCGGATGATCCAGACTGACACCGTAGATAGCTATAAAACTGGCCAACGCTCTTTGAAAAATAATAACTAGACTTTTTAATCATCTTGTTTATCTATTTTACTGCAATTTATTATATGTAAATATAAGAATATACTCTAACATTTATAATAACTTCATACACCAAGAAAATAATTAGTCTCCTTTGAATTACAAATGATTAGTCCTCTGTCAAGAGCCATACCTTAGGCACATATTGAATAAATTACCACATACTTCTGAGAGAATGGATTGATTTTGAATATAAACTTCATTGCTCAGTTTGGACTTTCATCTTATTTCTCAATGTGAGTGATAAGCATTTAAATAATATTCAACTTGAACATAAACATTAATATCTTTAACTTTACAATAATCTCCCATATTTACTTGCAGGAGGAGAAACATTAAATGTCATTTTATGTCATTAAATGTCATTTTACGATTTAGTTAGTACAATCCTCCTCATGGTATGTAAGCCAGTTTCTTAATTGGTTTATGATACATTTGCATGTTTCCACTTATAAAAAGTATCTTTATCAGTGATTCTAGAATTAAATTTTAAGAATGAAAGTATGCTTTTATCGATGGTGTCCATATATTAGCGTTTTTTGCTTTCTACATTTTGAGGACATGTCTCTTTTCAGGACCTGACAAACTGAAGCGTTCCTGAGATCCAGAATGGTTTCGTTTGTCTGATTTTTTCTTTCATTACTTTCTCCCATTGTTGATGATAGATCTTGCCTGAAATTCTACTTAATTACTGAGTTTTCTTGATACCACAAAATGCAGTATCAGCTCACAACTTCTCTCATTGATAGCATTTTTTTCTATTGATAGGACTGTAGAGTTTGGAAGGAGAGGATTCCCCTAGGCTTTCCGTTGGACATATTTTGAATTCTATGAATGACAACAGCACTTAGGTGCAGGTAGACTTAAAGGATGACAGAATAGGGAGTAGAATCTTCTGAGAGCCTGATGCAGAGCTAGGGTTCTGGGGCCAAGTGTGGAAGATGGGCCTCCACGCTCTCTCTCCCTCAGCTTCTCTTCATCCTGAGTTTCTCAACCTTTCTCATCCACTTTTGCCAGGGCTGAAAGCCACAGACAGGAGAAAGAGTCCCATAGGAAGACACTTGGTTTGTGGTGGTGTCGCTACTTGTTTGTGTGTTCACATTTTTTTTTTACTTCAGCTTGACTTTATTGTTTAACTTCAGATTCACACATAATCACTGTACATATTTATAGGAAACAGTGTGGTATTTCAGTACATGTATACATTGTGTGTGATCAAATTGGGACAATCGGCATTTCTACCACCTTGTCATTTCTCTCTCTGTCTGGAGCCTTTGAGCGCTTCTCTTCCAGCTCTTCCCAAAACATGCAACAGGTTATTATCAACTGTATTCACCTCACTGTTGTATGCAACATTCAGACCTATGCCTCCTAACTAGCTGTGGTTTTGGTACCTCTTATCCAACTCTATTCTATCTTGCCTCTCCCAACCTTCCGACTTTTCTCAACTTCCAGTAGCACCACTCTTTTTCATTTGCACACAAAGAGAAAACACTGTTGTGACTGGCTTACTTCAGTGAACGAAATGACCTCCAGTTCTACCCATTTTGCTTCAAGTGACAGGATTTAACTCTTAAAGTATCCTTTGGCATCAAGCTTAGTGAAGTGAGTCAAATTTAGAAGGTTAAATTTTGTATGGTTTCTCTAATACGAGAAACCCAGAACACAGGCATTTTATAGACCCGTATGGGTATGAGAGTGGGAATGGAGGACCAGGTGAAAGGAGGACCAAAAAGGGGGAGGAGAGGGATTGTGATGTAGATGTGCTATACATGTGCGCAAAACACTCGCACTCAATGGAACCATCATGTATTCGCATATATATATATATATATATATATATATATATATATATATATATATATATTCTTTGGCTTCCTAGGCTATACCACAATCATAAATGGAATAAGACCATCTATCATTATGAAAAAGATAATTTCCAAAAACATCTTAGTTAAAACTCTAAACTTAAGTAGCCAGTGAATAAGGGTCATTATCTTTGTCTCTACAGAGGCCTGAAATAAATGAGTATTTCCCAATGCCAAATGGGAAGTCATTCATATTTGAAATATGAGGGCCTAACCACGGTTTCTATACATTTGAATGGTAGTCCAAACTAGTACACATGACCGGAAACTGAAAGTACATAGAGTTTTATCTGCTAATTACACTTTAGGAGCCAGGATTGGAATTGACCTTAAAGCCATCAAATAAAGTAAAATCACCATTGCATGTCAAATGTGCTATGGACAATGTATGCATCCTTACAGTAAATGATATCAATGTCCATCTTAAAATTTGGATTTTTAGAATTAACATTGTGAGACACTTGAAATTTTTCAGTTACAGTTTCAATTAACTAAGTAAAATCACGCACTTTGTTGTTAAGGCCCATGATGGCCTCCAGGAAGAGCATTACAATTCATGATACTTCTGTTATTTGCAAAACAATGGCACACCCTCTTGGTGTACATCCCACTCCTTGAAACCCATAAATATTTATAAATGTAGTTATTAACCTTCTTGAAGGCCAACATTTTGATCATTCACCCATGGGTTTAATCAAACATTCTCAAGATTCCGAGACTATGTACAGGGAACATAAGGAATGATTAATCAAGGTACAAAGAAGTGAAAAGGTCAAAACTGCAACATTTCCATTTACCATCTCAGACACAATATACCAAGTGAGTGTCAAATATCAAACTAGGAACAAAAATCAGTCAATAAAAAAAACCCTGATGATGCCTCCAGTCACTAACAGTCAAATAACGTGAAACAGCAGCACTCTTTATGTGGTATTTATAGCTAAAAATCAAATGTCTTTAAAATTTATTTCTCTGCGTTCAGTGTAGTCCTTGTTGGCAAGTATAAAAAATGCATACATATGTTGATGTTCAAATGGCAATAGTGTGGTTCCATATCAGCACTATTATCAGAAGCGATGATGAAAATAAATAAGAATGATAAGACACTTCGATTGAGCTTCAGCAAGTGTGGCTGGCAACTACGACATCACAACAACACAAGCAGGATCTAGGACATAACCTAATGCGTATTTGCTAACTGAAAGAAAAACAGGTGCTTTTGCCTTCCGTTTCTTTTAGATTTTGTCCTGGTTTTATCGTTACATGAAGGATTTTATACTTGGCAGCTGGTTCATACATATCTTATAGACCTACCTTCATTTGATCTTTTTTAAATGTAAAAATAAAATTATATTTCATGATGCTGAATTGACATATGACAGAGGCCAAATGACCTTACTGTCGAGGGAGGGTGCTGATCCCACAGGGAGCCCCATCCCTGTTATATATGCCTCACCTCGATCATTACTCATATCATAATTAAAATAGGATTTCTTTAGATAAGATGGATGGCGCATGTACATATGTATGTATACAATGTGATCTTCTGTCCATATGTATGTACTGAGATCAGGAAAAAGTTGGTTCTTTTACTTACCCAAAATCCTGCCCAGAACCAGAGATTTGATAGCGCTGAATTCTGTGCCTGACGATAAGTGGACTTGTCTCCTGGAATTCTCATCAATCTACAGTTGTTCCATGATACACACACACATCCAAATGGATATCATCGTGTTGAATAAAGGACAGGAAGCAACAAACAATAAAAGAAAGGATCAAATAAGTATTTAGTAGTATGGCCCTAAAGGTTTAGAAACACAAATTTAAAGACTTGGCTGTTTCAAAAAAGTGAACATTATGTTCCATACTACACAGAGGTATTACTTCACCCTGCCACCTATCCCCTGAATAAACCATTCAAAATTGGTAAAGTCAACCGAAAGGCATGAGTTACTTTTTACCTCAGTACTTAGTTTGATATTTTTTATTTTTACTGGGTTCGTGCTGTTAGGAAATGTTTTTCTATGTAGAGGCTGAAACTCAAGCTCTTTTCTGCTAAAGTTGCTGAAATAAATAACTATACTTTCTCTGCTGTGACTCACATTCTTTTTAAGGGCTGTTCAGATAACACTGATTATTTCCTGTTCTAAGCACATAGTTGGTTACATGTATGTCCATCTGTACGTAGATGCTTTTCCTTGGACTAGCGATGATCCCCATAGTAGGACACGATGATTAACTAGACATCATTTCCTCATTGAGCACAGTAAAACCAGGTACGAAAGTTTGGAAGATATTAATGATATCTTGGGCAGAATCGTACAGCTTTAAAAAAAGCCAGTTGGAGGTTTAGCTGTAATTTGCAGGACGCCAATAAGGTGTGTCTTTGTTTATTCTATTCATTAAATTTGTTGTTAAGTGCCCCGGGCTCCAGAGTCTTAATCCCGAAGGCGCTTCCAGTGCATTTCCGGTATTACCTCTACAAGGAGCACTCCTTCTTCTCTGTTAATCTTTACGTGGTGAAGCTGCCCATCAGCCACGCTTTTAAAATCGAAGTTAACAATATCCGGTTCTTGATATCTGTTTAGCTTGTACCTTATCTGCAAACTTCCTAAAGTAGGGAAAAGATGATACTTTTATCAAAACGTGTATTTTAAAGACTACTTATAGCAACTGAGAATCCTTTTATTGCTGCTATTTATTCACTTCCAGGGGAAATTTTGCACTCATTCATTTGGATGCAGCCTCTAGACACAATTTCTAAAAGTCAGTTTCTAAGTGCAGCTACGATATCAAGACTAAGAATATTGCTTTTAAGCTTCTATTTCCTGCAAATCTTAAATTTTCATTCTGAAAAGTCATCTCTGAGATTAAGCATATGCAAATCTCTGTACTAGCCTCTAACTCTAAGAAAGGAAGACAAGATTGTTTCTGAAATGACAAACTGTTACGGAACAAGGCAATAACATTCCCTTTCTATAATATTTTATTTTAAAATGTATATCTCACATTCGTGAAAGACAGTTGACAAATAAAATTATTATAAGCAAATATAGTTTTACTAAAAATGAAAAATATTTCCAAATGATCATGGCTAGAGTCTCGAGAATAAAATTAGGTTAAAATCAACTGGTTTTAGCCAAACCTCTCAATAGAATTAACATTATTCAATTGTTTAAAGAGATGCCAATTAATTTATTTCACAGGACAGCTTTTAATGTGATGAAGAAAACATCCTCAACCATAGAAAAACTTCATGCTCCAACTGTATAGTGGGTGCAAATATAATTAATGAATATTATTGTATTGTGATGTTCTATGCCCTTGGGACATATTTTATTTAGTTGGCATGAACATACGTATATTTTTGTTTTTCTCACCCAGAGAATTTATTTCTAAATTATTCTTCTTTAATCCAGATATATGACAGAGGAAAGTAGCACTAAGTGGCTTTCTGTTATAAGACTGCAGTAGCAAGTGCATTTGCTAATCCAGGTACCATTATCCTGGCTGGGTGTACCAATTTTTCTTGAGTATTTTACTGCCTATTATTGGAACCACCAGGTCACCTTGTGGACACTGCCTTAGGCACAAAGCTTATTAATTAACAGTGCTTTAATATTTCTTTAATTCGAAGGAAGCATTTATTGGAAACAATGTGATATTTTTTTAAATAAATTACAAAATCAGTACCAAAATTGACATGACAAAACACAGCAATTAGCTTATATAAATAAACTAAAATTCACATGGCCTATTTAATATGATCCAAATGTTGAGGAGAAAAAGATATCTTAATCATTTTAAGTACTTTTAGATTAAACTTATGGGGTCATACTAAAAAAGGAAAAAATCCCACAGGAACACCAGCCCACCCTTTATTTACCCTTCCGAGAGCTCAAGAAGTAAAAACCCAAGAGCATCCAAATCAGTGCTGCCTTGGAGTTGCAACTCCAATTCAATTTTCTCTCTCCCTTTCTCATCTCACAAGCACTCACCATTTTTGGCAATGATAACCGAAAGGTATTCTTTGTAAAAAGAGCTCATGTAGAGGAGCAGGCTTGGCGTTCTTGTAGTCCGGAAGCTGAAGCTGATCATTTCCCGACTCAGCCTCATGTCGCCGTGAAAGGAAGCCACGTGGGAGCTTGCGTTTTTGCTTAAGGAATAATTTTCTTGAAAATTATAAATCACGGATGAGCCAGATCCAAAATATGCAGAAATCTCTGAAATAAAGCGTTCATTTTACATTTCAAAAATTAAAACAAGAGTCTTGTTTTTATTATACTGATTGAGATCTTGATATTTTTAAGAAATAAACTCCATACATCAAAGAAACAGCCTCAAACTATAATGATACAGTAAATTAACAGAGCTTTCATAGTGGCCCTTGAAATGGCTTTGTGTTAGAAGAACATCTAATTAATTCATTAGTAGAACTTGACAATTGAAAGCTTAATGCTGTCTTAATTGACTTCAGCCATAAGTCAAGCGTCTTGTCTTTTACCTCCTCGAATATCCATTTTCTTATTTAAATTGTTGTGCTTATTATTTTGTAGATCGTCTTTCAGTAATAGGAAACAAAGAAACTTGAAAAATGATTTTTCTTTCCAGGATCAACATGCAGAAATTCTCCCATTTTGTCCAAATACTGTCTCATATCTGTTGTACACACCAAAAAGAAAGCTAAAGCTAGCATTTGTGTCAGGGAGAAAAAAAAAAAGTTTTTTTTAAAAAAAGGAATTCTGTAGCCTGTTTAAAAATATTTAACAAAAATGTAGCATTGTATCTGGATGAGGTTAATATCTCAGATTTGCACACCAGCACACTCAAGTATAGGTTTATGGAAATGAAAACGATGGGAGGACTAACTGGGTCTCACTGTCTGAACTTATTTCTCTTTAGAACACCAGAAGACCAACCAATAAATATGTGCTTAGTAGATGATAATTCCAAGTCACAGGAATGCTTTTTATATTTTATAATTTCCATTATTCTATTGACTATGATAGATATCTTTCATATACCATAAAACATGAAACATGAAGAGCTACATTTTCAATTTCATTTAGCAGGAAGAACTCTAATGATTTACTTTCGGAAGATGAAGGCATGTTCTTAGGAAGAGGGGGCCATTTTTAATGCGGCACACAAAACGGATGCTAGCATGGTAGCAGCAGCATATGATTATAATCATAAGTCAATTTTGAAATCACAGAGCATTCTTGATTTTTTTTAAAGCAGATGATTTAAAAGTTGCATTTTTGCCAACTTTTCATTAACAGATCCCAATGCTTTCTTTGCAAATCAGGAGTTGCTTTGGTTTGGAGCCAATTCCTGTTAGCCTCGCTCAGGAAAAGGTTCAGTAGCCCAGAGCCTCTTGAACGAGGTAATTGAATTTGAATTAATTGGATGTCAGTTTTCTATGAGAAACGATAAAAGCATAATAACTATTTGTCTATTCCGAGAACTCCGTCCAACACGCCGGGTTCTCCTCTCAGTTCTTTTTCTTCTTTCATGACACAGATCAGCGAAATGTTAACCAAACACTGATTTCACCATGCTACGCAACAGTGTACCTAAGCGCCTCTATTTTGTTACAGGCCAACATTTAATGGGAAATATTTGCTTGGCAAAAAAAAGATACGATCAAACAGAAACAAAAATAAGATTTTCTATATGTCCTTTCATTGCTGAACACCTCCATCAAAAATATCAATATAGCGTTTAATGGCCTAAAAACATAACACTGCCGGTACGGCTGGCTGCTGAGAGCCCTAGTTTTTAAGATTGTGAACATTAAGTAGAAAAACAAAGGGAAACTGCACAGCTAACACTTGAAGATTCCTACAGGCAACTCTTTGTGGATTTACCAGTAAGAGACGCTGGTTTTTCAAGAATTGAACCAAATATCTAAAGAATTAAATATGATTGGCATTCCATAGATATCTTGCAAAAGAAGTTCAAACCTGGAATTTTTTTGTTTTGTTTCACATAGCTACACAGGAAAGGACTGCCAGGTGTTTTATCCATAATGGATGAGTGTTTCTGCTGGAGTGACTCTTGTCACACTCACCATCAGAGCAGAAGGGCCCAGTGTAGGCAGAGGAGGTGCAGTCACAGAAGAACCCACTGGGCTTCTCCCCGCACTTCCCTCCATTGCGACACAGCTTCCCATAGCTGCCACAGTGGCCCCGACAACCGGGCTGGACCCCGGGAGTCACTCTGGCTCTCTCTTCCAGGTCCAGAGCTATCCCATTCAACTGCAGGGACCGGATGCATCCCAGAAAGCCTCTCTGTCTGGTGGCCGTCCCACCTGAAAGGGAAGTATTGCAAATGCAAACGTCACTGGGTGTTGTATTCAAATTTAAATATGAAACAAACCTGAGGTGTCATAGAAAAGAGCGACAATTTTGACCTGGAAGAGAATGGGAACGAATTAAAGGAGTAGTTCCAGACCAGCCTGAGTGACTTAGCAAGATCCTGTCTCAAAATCAACAGACCAGTGGATACACAAATCGTGGTGTTTATACACAATGGAATACTATGCATCTATAAAGACAGATAGGTTGGAGGCTTTTGGAGGCAATTGGAGGAAGCTTGAAATCATGCTTAGTGAAGTGAGTCAGAAGCAGAAGGTGAAATATCAAATTGTTTCCTAACATGAGAAAACTAGATCGCAATTATCTCACAGAACTTAATGCGGAAAATAATGAGAACTAGAGGGGGGGTGTCAAAAGGAGAGAAGGGAAAGTCTAGATCAATGTAAATTTTAAATATTGCCCCTATACATATCAATAAAATGGGGGAAAACACAAGAAATGGACTGGAGATGGGGTGAATTGCATAAGCCCTTGGTTCAATCCCCTGTACTAACAAACAAACAAACAAACAAATGGACGAGCAATGATAATTTGTGAAACAGAAGTCAGGACCAACAGTAGATGTGAAAAACACCAATTATATAGCTTTTCCACGTCTACCACAAGGATGAAATCCATCCTCAGCAATCAGACTGTGAGCATCCCTGAAAATGTCAGCATCTCTCAAAGGCGACACACATTCATTGTGAAAGGCCCTGGAGGAGCCCTGCAGAAAAACTTCCACTATCGCAATGCAAAACTCATTCTTCTTGGAAAGAAAAAGAAAAGGCATGCAATGAAAAGAAAACTAACCTTGCCTCAAATTCAGCTGCTTTGATTCAGAAAAACCACAACAGTTAAAAATAAGGATGTCGGAAAAAATTCTGGGTGGTGTTGGTGTTACTGACAAGGGCACAGTTCAGCAGTCTGATGAATAAGATACAAAAAAAATCAGCAGCTGCAGAACCAAGAATCTAGATTTTAAAACCAAGTTGTGATATTTTAATGAAGCCACACGAAACCTCTATTTTTTTAAAAAAAGACCAAATTATAAAATTCAACATGGCCAAGTATAGTGGTACATGCCTATATTCCTAACACTCAGGAGGCTGAGGTAAGAGGATTGCAAGTTTCAGACCAGCCTGGATTACATATGAAGATCATGTCAAAAAAACGAATTTTATTTTTTAAAAAAGTTGAATTCGTTATATAGTTGTTTTCTAAAAAAAGATTTACTAAGCTTTAACTTGAGGAAGATTTTTTTAGTACCTTTATTTCAAAGACCAAATTCAAGGCCAGTTTTTACTTTCATTTAAAATAATGATATACTTCTATTGTTACTTACTTGGGGGTATTTTTAATAAGGATTTATTGGTAATATTGCTATGCACAGATCGCAAATGTCCCAAAGACGCCAGGAGACCGATCACGCATGCAAAAGCAAGGAGTCTTTATTCAGGCTTAAGCCGGACTCTCAGTCTTCACCAACATAGTGGATCCGATCCGAGAGCCCAGAACAATAGCTGAGCAGGGTTTTTATGGGGTAAGGGAAATGGAGGTCACAAGGAGTATGATATAGGCACAGTGTCACTGCATAAAAACCACTCACAATTACACAGCACCCATAGCAACAACATTGACCGTTCAGAATCGATGCATCTGGTGGGACCCAATCATGACCTCTGAGAGTCTTTTAAAATGTCCAATCATAAGGTTAGCTCAATGGTCCCACGTGGGGATTTGGGCAAGCTGCGAGGGATTGGTCAGTTTGTACAAGGTAACTATCTGTAGTCCCCAGACCTTAACTTATGTCACAAGAATGCTAGATATTTAGTCCCTAGACCACCGCCCAGGCTGCAGAAATGTTAGATATGTGGCCCCCGGACCTTCACTCAGGCCCCAGCTATGTTTTAGTCTCTGCTGGTCTAAGAGTGGCCTGGGGGTAGCTTCAGCCTTGAGCAACAGAGATTTGGCAAAGTTTGGGTGAAATCAAGCTTCATTATCTAAAAGCCAAGTCTCTCAAACAAGAAATATGAATATCACAGGGAAGCTTTGAAAAATAGAGGGTCAAGAGCTCACTTTTGGGTCCAAGATCACAAATCTCGAAAGCCTCCCAGGTGATTCTTATTCAAATGATGAGCTGGCCCCCATTTTGTAAGTACCATCCTGATAGTAGCCTGTGTCCACCAGGAATTTGCACATAAATTAGTGTCCAGGAATACACAAAACTTGAAGCAGAAAAATAGAACCCCTAGTTTAAATAATCTGCACAATTCTGTGGGGTGATTACCATATCACAGAGCCTCTTCAAAGATGCTTCAGGATCTCCAGGATCTTGTGCATATTCAGTACAAATTCTCCTTTCTTAGAGTAAATTTACCTTCTCTTCCTCCAATTTAGTCACGTAATGCCAAATCTAGCCTTAATCACTTAGGTTCTCTTTACTCTTGGATTAAACGATTTTACTTAGTTTAACCCAAAAATTTGCCAGGAAAACTCAACAGGAATATGTGTTTCTCATCATCTACTAGGCTTTACATTTCACTAATTTACATGAAATACACACTTGACGGGGGCTTCTTCAATCATTGCTGTATCTCTAGCACATAGAGCACATCTGATAGTGTCTTGGCATACTCCTCAACAGTACCGGACTGGCCCACCATGCACAGGTAGGGAGTTCCAGCATCAGCAACACCATCTATCAATTAATCAATCTCAATACCTGACTAATGGTGTCTAGAAAATAACTACTTCTTTCTTTCTTTCTTTCACTCTTTCTTTCTTTCTTCCTTCCTTCCTTCCTTCCTTCCTTCCTTCCTTCCTTTCTTTCTTTCCTTAAATCACATAGCATCCAAACAGAAGATGGGTACTTAAGTGCCTCCATAGTAGAAGGGAACATCTTTAGCCCCACAGGAATGCTTGAATCTCTGAGACTGAAATTGAGGACCAAAGTCAGTGAACATTTCTGAGTAAATTAGTTACACATCTCTGGATAATAAATCATGATGAAGAATGAAGAATTTGAGACTTAACAGCACACTAACACTATTGAGAAT
This sequence comes from Ctenodactylus gundi, assembly GCA_004027205.1. Classification (NCBI taxonomy): domain Eukaryota; kingdom Metazoa; phylum Chordata; class Mammalia; order Rodentia; family Ctenodactylidae; genus Ctenodactylus; species Ctenodactylus gundi. The sequence continues at coordinate 117,114 of PVKB01003371.1, forward strand.
TCAGACACACAGACGTGATGGTCTCCATCCAAATTGCTCTATTCAGATTTCGATATTCAAACTGTGTACATCATTTGTGCCTCTTCAGCAAAGGATGTGGCTGTCTTCAGAGTGTGGGTCACACTTGCTATTTATAAAACCAGACATAAGGAGATGCGGAGCGAGACATATTCCAAGTTTAGGAAATGTGGTCACTGCAAGTAAGAAGTTGATTTCATCCTCGATTTTTGGAATCGCTGCAAACTTTTGTTTAATCCTCTACATTTAATCAATTCCCTGTCATTCTTGAAGTCTCTCTTCCCTCCAATTCTTCCCTTATCTAGGTATAACTCACCTTAGCCCTGACTTCCCACTGTGCTAACTCAACTCCCTGAGCACATAAGGCTCAAAGTCTTTGGTCCAAATCCTTTTGACATCCTTGCTACAGTCCTTGTCTGTGCTGGATAAGGCAGTCTGTAGTCTCAGTTTTCTCCTTGGCACAGGAAGAGAGCCATGTACTGCGAAGTGCGGATTAGAGGTGTGTTCCTGGTGTATGTCCTTCACTTCATGTCATTGCACACTAAACCATGGGAACATGTCTATGCTGCTACATAACGTGAAAGCTTTGTGGCCCACTGGTGGCTTTGAAACATTCATGTGGCTCTAATGCAGCAGTTTATCTTATCCCACCTGAAGAATAGCAATAACTAAATAACTTGGGGTCCAACCACTATTTCCAGTCCATTCTCATCTATTCTAGTTTGATCTTTCTTGTTTGCTTTGAAGGAAGAAGTAGAGACATAGAGAAGTACAAAGATTGTTCTCAATGTGCAGCTGGAGGAATATAAGAATAAATGCACGTAGGTGATGGAAACCCCTAGCTAGCCTTGATTGTTTTTCTCTTCTCTCCAAAATACGGATTGGAAGGAAGAATCTTCCCTTCCCTTCCACATCTCAGATCATCTTTGCTTTGAATGGCGTTGAAGTTCCCCAAGTTTTAATTAGTAGCTCTTCCTTGGGCTCTCTGTCAAACTGTGCAGCTACATAATCACGTGCAATTGACCATGCTCTCAAAGAATGGTCTCAAGATTATGTTTAGATAAGGAAATATGTGATTATCACATAGTGGGATGGTATAAACAGATGCAAGGTGGAGAAGAATGTCAGAGGATTAAAAAAGTGTGTGTGTCAGAATGCGTCAGTGTGTGTGTGTGAAGTAAGGTTAATTAGTGTTTGTAATAGTGCGAAGAAAATCAACACCTGCAAACAACTTTTTTTTTAAATTCTGTACTTCCCGAGAGTTAATGTTTATCTATTCAAATGGTTTTAAATGCTATCTTTAAATTATCAGAAAACAGAATATCTAATTAGACATAAATAGCCATGTCGTTCACGGATTGAGGATTTGTACGCTACCATTTGATTTCAAGTAAATAACTTTTTATTTTCAGATGTTGCTATTCTGAAAAACATGGCTAATGTAAATAGGATGGGGCTTGAAAGCTTAATTAAAGATTGCACTGCCTTCTCGGGGTTAGACTATGTCCAATTAAAATGAGTTGCAGTTTGATTAATTGATTCTGGATGTTTCTGCTGAGCTATTATGTTTGCAACTATCTTCCAATTAATTTTCTATCAATTTCCCTGCCATGCTATATCAGACATAATGAATTCCGGAACTTCACAAATACTGAGTCTCTTGTGAGGCAAACGCCTCCCCTTCTGTGTGACTGAGCACCAGCGAATCAGGCCATTCCCATAGCATCATTGAGGCCTTGCACCTAATCAACTTGGCTGGCTGCCCAGCAGAGACTGAGTTACCTTCTATCTCTTGGCTCAATCCTTTCATCACCTTCATGACTCTCGGGAAGTTAGTCTAAGTGACAGTTGCTATGTCACGGAACAAGACCTGGCTCTTGCCTATGCCAATTTTTCATGACTTCTGTGGCAATAAGACCTTTGAGATTAAACTTTGGTTCTTCTAAAGGCAAATTATTCATGACCATGCTTGGATGTTGTTGAGAACTAATTGGGAACAACTGCATAACTGGCCCAGGAACCTTAGAGCAAACAAAAGAAGACCCTCAAACGTCTCTTAAAAATTGAAGGTTATGGAAACTCAGAGGCTCTCGGTGACTTTGAAACTGTGATAGAACCAGGAAAGTTCCAGATCACAAACCTTCCCAGAGCAAGTAAGCAGCTGGGCATGAGGGTTGGCCCCAGGACCCAGCCAGGAGACAGAATGGGAGAAGTGGCCTTCTGTGTCTCAACCATCCAGCTTGAGTCCTGCCCCTGGGGCCACACTGCAGGAAGGCAGCGTTGCAGAAGGGGTCACGTAAGTGAATAGAGGAGACAGTCAAGCTGGAAGAACAGCTGCACTTTTGCCACGTAATGTTCTTCATTGACCAGTCTTATGAGAGTGGAGAGGAGGAAGATTGCTGTGCCAGGTGTTCAGAGAAGGATTGGGGCCAAAAAAAAAAAAAAAATGCAGCAAGATGACCAGTCTGGACTACAGAGTGAGACCCTTCCTCAGAAACAAACAACAAACAAACATGAAGGTGGTAGCCTCATTTGGAAGTCTCACCTATGGAGTCCACCATAGCTCTCTGGTGTGACCCTACAAGGATCCATTTTAAAGCAATGACCTGTTGACATCATTAGTCATACTCTCTAGACTCAGGAAATCCCATCCAAATTCTTTCTTTAGTCAATGGTCACTAAGATTTCTACACAGGCCAGGGCAAAGTGGGGGCTTTTTAGTCTAATCACGAAAAAGACACCTCAAGGTATGAAGAAGAACATAATTTAAACAAATGGTATGATCACATTAAAGAAAAATATGACAATTGTTGTACTGACTTGGTAATGAGAGACACATTTATTCCAAAAGAACATTAGGCTGAAATAAAAATTATTCAAACATTAGGCTGTTTGATATTCTCTTGTCCTGACTGTAGTGTAGCATATCAAACCCCAAAAAAGTTAGAAAAAAGAAAAATCAGGAATATATTGTAATTAAGAACTTCTCATCAAAAGACACAATTAACAACATGAAAATACAATTAACTCACAAAGAGTAGAAAATATTCATAATTCTATAACAAACTTGTATGACAAAGACCCCAAACTACACAAAGAATTCTTGCAATGTTCTACTTTTACACAGAAGACAATCTGGAAGAAAGTGGACAATCAATGTGAATTGTCATGTCATAAACAAGGGCACCCAAATGGTCAAGAGACGTGGTCAAATCTCCTGCTTGGGTATGCCTATCTTATGGCGCAGAAATTCCACTCCTAAGTCTATGTGATATGACCACAAATCCACCGAATGTTAAAATGATTAACAGGGACAGATATATTGCTATAAATACCCTGCAAATGATCTCCCTCGCTTTCTATGTGCCTATCTCAACATTTTGGCCGTTCTTTGAATCAGTTCTGGAGGCCCTCTTTCAAGAGTAGCTTTCCAAGACATGCTGAAAATCACAGTGAATGCTGCTGCTGAGCTCCATCCAATGGAAAGGCAGGCCTGGCAACATAAGATGTATCCCCAGCTACTTTATTTTTCGGATCGAACACCATGCAATTCTGGTTCTTCCACAAAGGCAACATGACCACAAAAGGCAAACATTCTGAATCCATTCAGGACATCGAAGCAGCCTGGAAAGCACAACTGAAGACACTAAAGAGAATGCAACAAACTGCTCCAGAAATTAGCAAGACTGGAAAGTGTGTTCAAAGCGAGGGAGTATAATTGGGAGGGACTTATTCGCTGTATATCTTGATTCCATAAAACAAGCAGAAAAAGTATGAAGATGCATTCATAATATACAATGTTCGAAACTACGGTTAAGTCCATTCTCAGTAAATAAATGTACCTTGTACTAGCTCTACTAGTTTCCCAAAAGATCCACCGTTCAGAGTAGATTAAGAACCCTGACCCAGAGATTCAAAATGCTCAGAGTTCAATGCCAAAGTACACTTCCAGCATTTAGAAATTGTTCTCTCTAGATATTCAAGAAAAAATTGCTTATTTGGTGTAGTTTGAACGCAATGTAAAAGATGCTGCCCAAGTTGATGTTCATACTTCTACAGGTTCTGATAACCTGCACAGGTCCCACAGGTCTCTGGTTACTGAAGTGGAATTTGACTCACTTAAGAACTTGTTGGCAAAAGAATTTAGAGAGGAAACAAAAATTGCAGAGCTGGTTGAATGAAAATCAATTCAAGGCTAATTTAAGAAGCTTCTAGGGAAAAAATGCTGAGTTTACAAACCAAAATAGAAAATGACCACTGTCACATTTCAGCTTTAAAACATGATTGATCCTTTTCTCTGTGTCATTTCTGGGGTTGGAGGATGAGAGACTGCAGTGACTCTGGACGTTGAGCTCTTGGGGTGATCAAGGCCAAGGACATAGGTGTGACATACCAATTAGCATCCGATGACCCTCCTTCTCCAAGGTAGTAGCTCGGAAAAGCAGTGTGTAAGATAGCTGTAAATCACACACACACCAGTAAAAGGATGTGAAAAGAATGGTGAACTCAGTGCCACAATTAAGAAAAAGAATGGAGAAAGATGAGCTATTAACAGAAGGTGAGCCGTCATTTCTATTACACAAAGCAACGTGACGCAACGTTTGGGGTTGTTTGGGGGGAGATGTTCTTTGTTTAGATGTTCCTGCTCCCAATCTGAATGACGTTAGCTTTGCCCACCTGTTTGTATGAGGATTTTCTATTATTTCTCTTCCCTGTGCATGGTGGCCCACAGTTTGGATTAGGTGAAGGTAATTGCCCTCATATTCATTCAGTAGTACAGGAATTGTTGAAAGCCTTATTCCTTATTGGGGGGGGGGGGTGTACAAACTATCTCCCCTTGTATCTCTGAGTCCCCATTCATTATTTCCTTATTCCTATTTTAAGTGGCATATATAACTGCAGCTCAGCTGAATCACATTTTCTCAAGTACTTTCTATTTAGTTTTACTGGTTTTCCTCAGAAAGTAAAGCATTAATCTTTCTTTGGAGTTTGATTCTGCAGATATGAACACTCCCACTGGTCGCTAGCGGAGAGGGTTAAGCAAGCAATACAGGAAATGCATTGAATTTTCTCATGGTACTCCACTGGAGTGGCCACTTCTGAGACATTACCAAAAATACGAACATCAGAACAAATGAAGAAATGTCATCAACATAGATAGACTCCATCAAATGGAGACCATAACTTAAAGCAAAATTACACATACTCAACTATCTACAACATTTTGTTTGTGGACATAAGTGTTCAAAATAGTATCCCAAATGTTTCCATAGGATTAAAATTCCTAGCATTTCATGTTGATGTTGTTATTTAAAAAGAAAACTTTAAATTTTTACAAATTACTATAAAAAATTTTTGCTGAATTTTACAAAAAAGAAACTATCTTTGTCCCTAAAACTGGGATATTAACCCAATTGATCTTAAACTTATACTAAGAATCTTTGAGTTTTGTCATGTATTTACAAAAATTAAGCTTTCAAGGAATTTAGAACATTATTATCACCAACAGTCTTTGGATTTAAAACATTTTTATTAGAGCAAAGTCATGCTAAAAACAATAGACTTTTCAAAGTCACACTTACTTTGTTCATTTGTCCCTCTACCCATATAGAAATGATAGCCGTTATGCACCCTTAAAATTACTGATTAGTCATAATTATTTTTAAGATGGACAAATGAACACAAATTAAACTCTTGGATTTATAAGTAAGGGGAATTAAATTGCCCATTCAATTTTTTACCCGGAAACCAATTACATTGTACTAAGACAGCAATTCCCGGTCACCCATGGAATCTCTGATTTCTTGGGTGAGAACCTGAGGGTGGAATAAGAAGCTATCACAGAAGGTGCTGAATGAGGTATAACATCTTTTCTAGGCTGGGAAGAAGGCCCAGAGGCTTTCTGTGGTCTGATAAGCAAATGGCATATGGTATATATAGTCTAGGTCATGGGACCAGGGAATAGCTTTAATTGTCCTAGGTCCAGAGATTGGAGTTTTCAGAAGTGATTGCATCAGAGGGAGCTACATTCGTCAGAGCATTAATCCACAGATGAGTTTATAGTATTCACAGCTGGGGTCAGCTGGTCTGAAAGTCTGCATTCTTCTGCCTGGCTTCTCCCTTCTCTCCCTGCTTCCTGGTGGACACAAGGTAAGCCTCTCTCCTCTACCATGTACTTCTGCCATGATGTTTCTACCTTGGAGCCAGTTGACCATGGGCTGAAGCCCCAAAACTGGGAGCCAAATTAGACCTCTCTTCAATTTCCTGACTGAGCTTCTGGCATGATATTAAGAGAAAAGTTATACATTTCTTCCAAAGGGTGTTAGGTATTTGTCCCATCAGTGGGAAAGCTAACTAATATAATTTAACTTCTCTTTCCCTCACACTCTTTACCTCTAGCTTTCTATTGCTTTTCAAGCAATAGCTAAAACTCAGCCCCACTGGAAGCACAAGTCCACTACCTGAACTCTTTTTTATGCGTATACGTGTGACTACATTCATCCAGTGCTTTTGTTTCATTTGTCATGATTAGCTGTCTCTTGTTTCTTTTACTCTTAGGAAGGCAGAGAGCTTTCTGGTCATAGTAAGTGCCCCATTAAATTAGCTCTAATTACTACTGAGCTCCTAGTAGTTGCTCACCCACTGTGCTCTAATTCAGTGTAAGCTTTTAATTATAATTTGTCTTTCAAGGAGCTTGCCTGCAGGGGAAAAAAAAAGAAAATTTTGATCTACCAACTTAAGAAAAAAAAGTAGAATTGTTGGAGAATAATAGTGTCTATTGATGCTAATATTTTGTCTTGGGATCACTGCTTTATTTGATCAGAGCCCTTTCCTGAAGAGGGGTACATTTTATGGTCGAGGTAAAAATAAAAACAAAAAACAAGCCTTCCCAGGTGGTCTCTTGACAGCCAAAAGATGCTCTAACCATGACTCAAGTCCTTGTGCGTGAGTGCATGTGTGTGTGTGTGTGTGTGTGTGTGTGTGTGTGTGTGTGTGTGTGTGTGTGTGTGTGTGTAAGTCCTTCTCCTGGTATTACCATCAGACATCTTGTCAATTTACTCAGCTACCTGTGAATAGGAAGGAAGAAATTCTACAAAAATCCCCATTAATAGTAGATGCAACTTTCCCTGTCAGAGATCTTCTTTTCTGCCCTTTCTTTTCAATTTTCACTGACTTTGACTTAAACATAATCAAGATTTTCATTTTTAAAACTTTTAAGTGACACACTCGCTCTTAAATCTGAACACATACGGAGATGTCAAAGGCCTGACTAATTGCCTCAATAAAGATGAAATCTCTTTGATCCCTATTCAAATTATAGCATATGATTGATGGCAAAAGACCCAAGCCTGTTCTAAAGCAGGTTTCTGATGTCACACTGGTACTTCATTACAGCCACCTGAAATCAAATTAAGGCCAGGATTCCTATCAGGTGCAATATACACTGACTTCATCTCTGTGAAGCTGAAATTCATACCAAAGATGGAAGGTCATCTACAGGCAAACTGCAGCATATTTCACTGAAAAATTCGAGGACAATTTCAGGCCTCTCAATTTCCAAGAATAGTAAGGCTATTTCCAAGCTACTGACAGATTTTAAATTGCCATATACTTTTTGTTGTGGCCATCTCTCATTTTTTGGAATTCAAGAAATATCTATGTCAATTTCCTGACTGAGCTTCTAGCATGGTATTAAGAGAAAAGTTATATATTTCTTCCCAAGTACTCTTTATTATTGCTATACTCTTAAATAATCACTTGAGTGGCCAAAGGATCTCACGATTAGAGTGTTGATTACAGTAGCTTAGTCATACAGATTCTTCATTATATATCTTTTCAGTGAAAGAAAGAATAAATTATAGAAATAATGAGCATATAAATTCCTTAGAAGTCCTAAATATATCCTGGTCCAATGTGTCACAAACAAGCTTGAACATTTGCTGCGATCTGGAAGGGCTAATGAGATGAGATTATCAAGCTCCCAGAAGGTACAATGGAGGAGCTGGCGAATTGTGCTCTAACTATAAATCTTGAAAAATATTTGAAATGTGGTTTCTGGTAATTTGTCATGTGTCCTCCTTTACAGCACCACTATGTCTTTATTTACATAAAGCAGTGATCAAATAAGAGACTATTCCTTGAACTCCATGGTCCATAAGTTGTGTAAGGTAAGGGGCAAAGAGGTAAAGGTAAAGATACCCCCAGGAGGACCCCACTAACAAGTCCACGAGCCCAAGTGAATGGATGCCGGAAGTAAAGAAACAACGCTTACATGGACATATGAAGTGGATGGTCAGATGATAGCAGAAAAATCAGCAAAGTGAAAGAAAAAAGCAGAGAAATTGATGAAACTGATTAGGCCTTGGTTTTTGCACTTAACTACCCCTCCCCCACCTCTTCCTGCTACTGGCCTGTTTTTTGATGCAAAGTGTACGGCGCGGGGCAATTACTGTCGCTACCAGCTACAATTACGAGGATTCCTTAATCCTGAGAAAGGAGAAAACATGTCTAATGTCATACCAAAAATACTAATGTAATAAGCTAAAATCATGTAATCTATAACATTACGAATGTAGGTGTGGAGGTTTAGGGATGTGCCCCGTACAAGCAGGGGGGTTTCTATGGCCACGCCAGACTCTTGAACCTGTTATCCCATCTGCAAAGTAGGAATACCCGTTACCATACATGTCCATTCCAGGGAAGAAATGAAATACGTGGCACAGACCTGAGCAAATAAATAAATGGTAGTCTGCTCCAGCTGTTTGTCGATATTATCCTCCTTTTGTTATTATTTTACTTCGATTTATCTCTGCACTTGCACAGTACAGTTAAAAGGCCGATGGCTTACAAAGAGAACTCACCCACAAAGAGTTGGCTGTTGAGCTGCAAAAGGACGTGGCCGTCGGCCGGAGCGGCCTGCGTCTTGGGGGAGAGCTGGTCCACCTGGAGGGAGGCCTCCTTCATGTTCCTTTCAACCCTGACGTGATGCCACTGGTTGTCATTGAATTGGGTGGGCGACTGCACGGAGATTTCCAAAGGTCCGTTCCCCACGTCAAATGAAAAGGTCACTATTGCCGGAGCTGGAATTATCAGAGGGGAGATTATTCAAGTGAGTTCACCCCGCAGAGGGCTGAGCACGTGATACAGTTAGCAATGGTGCCCTTCCTTGCAGGGCGATCAGTAAACACTAAGGTAATGGAGCAAACTTTGTCAAAGGAAACCATGATGTCCACATAGAAATGGATCTTCTGATGTGAGATCAGGAAGACACGTTGTGTTTTTAGAAAAAGTACATTTTAAAATTCATCTTTTTATTTAGTCTTTCATGTTGATAAAGAGCCAAATTATTTACCAGGACGCAAATTCATAATAGCTTCTGGTATGTTATGTGAAAATAATTGTTTCAGTGACTCAAATTTTATACAACTTCAAAGGCATGCAATATGTGCTTGATATTAATAGCAGTTCATGAGTCCATCAAAACAGTATAAGTGGTTGATTTAATAATAATTAAGCAAAAGTTGGTTTAAATGTTAATTATTTAAATTTAAGATCTTAAATTGCTTCTGAAAAATACCATTTTCAGAATTATCACACATTATCAAATTATTTGTTTTAAAAGGATGAGGTTTTATTATAGAGTATTTAAAAATGACACAATGACAAAATCAACTGTAGATGAAGAACATGAGTTTTTTCTTTCTTTCTTTCTTTCTTTTTCTTGAAACAAGGTCTTGCTCTTTAGCCCAATCTGGTCTTTAACTCACTGCTGTAGCCCAGTAGCCTTGAACTCAGGACAATCCGCCTGCCTCAGCCTCCCCAGTGAGTGCTGGGATTACAGGCATGCACCAGGTTTATGGGGTACTGAGGAATTGGACTCAGGGCCTTGCGCTTACAAGCCATGTGCTTTAACCACTGTGCCATTCCTCCAACCCCAAACATGAGTTCTTTAAAAATAAAAAAATTTACTGCTAACTGACAGAACTTCCATAGACTTCTCTGCTAAGGAGACTTACAGCGTAGCTCTATCCGTATAAAATCAGTAATTCCCAGGTTCTCTAAAAACACCCCAGATAAAGCTGTCGTCTTGAAAAAGAAAGACACATCTGCACTGAGTTCTCCGTGGAAAGTTGGAAAGTGAAGATAGGAAGCCTCGGTGTTGAAGGAAGCCGAGTTCCAAAATAATTCTGTTTAAAAATATATAATAAAGAAAAATGTGTAAGACGCAATGAATGATACACAGTAATTATATTTCTGTATTTTGTTAGTGTTTAAAATATTGTTCCATCATAAAAATCTGTTTTACTTTTTTTCTATTATAGGAATTGAAATGGTTTCACCATAAGAAAATGCTTCCACGGCCTAAATACTATGCTCTACCACAGTGACATGTTAAGGATCCCTCAAGCATTAATCAATAGCTTCATTTTTAATAGTTTAATTTTACACACCTACCTCCTTTGAACAACAAAATCTCTTTGTTCCAATACCAAACAGTGACACTGTCACCTGTTCCCACTAGTGAGTCTTGTGATCTTCTACACTGAGATTCAAAATAGTCTCATCTAATTAAAGACCACACCAAAGACTGCTATCCTGTTAACTCACGAAAATGTTCTTTTCTTTCAGAATTATCTCTTCCTTTGTTTTCAGAGTGAAATAGATAACCAGCAAGTGAAAAGCATTCTCAAAAATTTACAAATGCTCAGAAGAGACAGAAATGTTTGAATTTGCTATATAAATTGAGAAAGCTCGAAAAAATATGTAGATTATAATTATTTTCCAAATACAACTTTCTATTTTTGCTTTCTTGTTCCTGTTCTTTTCTTTTTAGGTGTCTGCAAGTCTCTTCTTGAACAAAAAGGACTGTTATAAGGCAGAAAATATAGGAAATAGCATATAAATGACATGGTATGAACTGACAGGAGGAAATCCAATTGGAATGGTAGAGTTCATGGGGTGAATTATCCCAGAAATGACCTATGCATCATGGCCGCCACCAGCACATTCTCAGCATGTCAACTAGATATGCAAGTCTGTGGTTTCAGCAACAGCTACCATAACCCCTCCTGAGGCTGGGCAACTTTTTCCTATCTAAATTATCTTCCTGGAAGAAAGACAGGTTGATCCTCTGGAGTCAGAAACAGCCATTTGAAAACAACTGTTATTTAGCAGAAAACAGGTTCCCAGCTAGTTAAAAATCACAAACTCAGCTCTGTTTGTACATACGCCTTAGATTTTATTTTCTATAATTCTAGACTGAACACTACTTATATCTAATTTAATTTTTTTCTGTGTTTCTTGTGAATCTAATTCACAAGTCAATTTTATGTTTGTACGTGGACAATTTTAGAACTAAATGTAATCCACCGAGAATCTACTTTGAGACATTCCCTGGAGCCAACTGAAACCATACATTATCCGAATTATGTCAACTCTATTCCTTACATTCTTTTATAGCTCCTTTAATGCTTAGACACTTTGATCTCTAAGAAAGAACACAAGAAAATGCAAAATATGGGGTCAGGGGATCATAGCACATTTGTATTCTTAATGATTCTTCCCCGATCTATTTTTAGAAAGAATTAGGTACCTATTAAATGCTGTATATATGAAAACTAAAATAAGGATGTTATTATATTATTCAATATCATTAAGTCTTACTTTGTCTGATTAGAAAGAGAACATTCAGTATTATTTAGAGGCTCAAATTAGATGATGTTGTTATAAACCACAACATTTCATTTGCTTCCTTTTTTATCATAACTAACCCAATAAAGCATCACACAGAAGGCTTCTGGGAACAGAATGAAACAAACCGACAATTCTCTTCATTGACACTGCCTGTACAATGAATGCTTTTATAGTAATGAAAACAATCTGTAACTTTTGGTAGCTAAAACACTCCCGTACATATAATTATATATTCTATTTAGTTGGCAGGCCTTATTTTATAGATTCACAATAGGTAGAAAATGAAGTAAGGACATTTTACCTGATCAAAAAATTGCTGCTAATTTAAAAACAATTATGAAGAAAGTAAAGGCCAATATTTACATGATTCCAAGCATTCATGGTATATGTTATCTCAGTTCTTTATATACTATGTCAAAAAAAAAGCTCCCAGAAGAATCTGGTGTTCTCAGCGAAAGGAGGGGAAGGAGAAGCGGGAGGAGGGAGCTCAACAAACAGGAAGGAGCAGGAAGCTACGGGTCCCTAAAGAGGATCACATGGATAACACCGAGCAAAGTTTCCCAAGGTGTATCGGTAGCAGAACTAAATGCAATTACATGCTGCATGGATTTCAGTCAAGAGAATGAGACGCCTTTTCACTATTTCAAAAACACACCATGATGCATTATTCTAAGTGATTAATAATAATGGAATAATTCATAATACGTATTTTCAATTCAATCCAATATCATGATGGTCGTAGGGACTTGAAATTCCTTCAGGAACACCAACTTCTAACTTTTCAGAAGTATGTAATGTAAAAATGTCAGGATTCAAATACTTGTTTACGTAGAAGATGAAGCTTCATCTACCCATTTCACAGATATACAGAGTTTTATCAAAAGAAAACCAAAGCTCACTTAGAAAAATTGATCAATTACAATGTTAATATTATACACACTTTCAAAAAACATTTGTTTTGTTTTACCTGATTTTATTTATTTCACTAATAGAATAGCCTTCTTAAAAGAAAAGACTTATCCAGACAGAATGTATATTTCTAGGCTTCTAGGGTCGTAAGGACAAGGCAACTGTGGGAGGACAGCAGCAAGGAACTTTTCTCAGGAGCAAAAATTTATAGAACTTCTGAAATACTGATGTGAATATCTGAGCAGTCAAACGCATCCTTACATATTTATGAGTCATTAAAACAAAGCTAGAAAACACAGATTGCTCAACAGAAATAAAATTCTGAGATTAATTACATGTTACAGTATTGGATCACAATAACCTGTGCGTTGGTTTTTTTAATTCACTGATTTCTCTTTAGCACTTCTATTATTGTTTTCAACGATTTATGCACCTCGATAGAAATCCATATAAGCAAATGAGATCCGGCTGGAGATAATTAGAGTTTGTGGATTGCAGATCAGCGTAGAACAAAGCTGTTCTTAGCTGTTTGCACAAAAGGGGCAAAAACACTCCTCCTCCCCCTACAAACTTAAGAAGGTCAGTGTGGTAAATATTTCTTAGGAAGGCAGAACAGAAACAACCTTTGTAATCAAAGAATGTTACAATCTCTGGAGAAGATATTTCTTATCATTATATTGGCTTTGTGCTAAACTGTTTTGATATTAATAGCAAAGGCATGTGTATGTATTGTAAATATTCAATCCATACACAACTTTTTCCTAAGGAAGAATAAAAATTTGGAGAACTCATGCAGTTACTCCTAGTGTAGCTGAAATAGGATACACAAAATAGTAAATAAGGGAAATAAAACTTATGGAAGTTTGCTGTAAGATCATACATCAGATGTGGATGGCTATGGATGTCAACAGTGCAATTGAAAAGGGCGTGAGGTTTTGTTAGGTACCAGTGGAGAGATCTTCTCAAATTCACATCCCTATTTTATTTTATTTGAAGCAACAGATTTTCAACTAACAAATGGAAACATTTTAATATACAAATAAATACATTATTAATCCGAAATGAATCTGCAGTACCCAAGATCGATTCTCTCTAGTAACACTCTAATTGTGCGATAAAATCCCAGTCCAGTTGTTATTTAAGAAAAGGAATGACCATCGAAAGATTAGCTACGCCCTAATCTAGATATTTAAATAACACAAGTCATTCTTGTTTGAGCAAAACAAAGTAAGTAGCAAATTAATCAAAAGCTTTTCACTGAGGTACACTCACAAAAATGTGACTCTTTTATTTATGTGATTAAAGTCAAAAGTTATTTGATATTATTGTCTTTTTAAAAATTTCGAGCTCTCATTGATTGTAAATAGAAGAGATCTTAATATTTTTCTGTACTTGTAACTGTATAGACTTTATAATATAAATCTTACCATTTTTAATCAGGCACATCTACGCTATGGCTATTATAGCCTATCATCCATTAAGTACACTTAATTTTTGCCAGTATTCTGGGGAATACTTTTATATATCAATTAATTTGATAAAGTATTTTATTAGACCATAATCATTGAAAATACATACCAGTAAATTATTCAGAATATGCTTATTGCCTAATGGTTCCTGCATGTAAGACTTAATTACAGCCTTTGTATATAATCGGGAATAAATACATGCATCATTTAAAGAACTGCAGATGAAAATATATGTTGAGATAACAGAATACCAAATAAGGCACTAAGTAACCACGCTTCAGTGACAGGGCCTTTTCCTCGTGCCTGCACTGTCCCACAATCTGGAAGATGACTTCATTATCTCTCTTTTTCCCAAGCATCCAACATTCCATTTCTCATCCTTGAACTTCTTGTGGCTTTCTCTAAGAAAGCAGTGGACTCCCACCACCTCATCCACTGACCTTCCCCCTTTGTCTCCCGCGTGCTCCTCTCTCCAGCCGCAACAGACCCACAGGCCCCACTGCAAGCATTGCTCTAGGCGGCCTCTGCTAGCAGCCCATAGGCTTGAAATCTTTCTCATCTTAGAAACTCAACCTGGTGACCTTCTTTCTTTCCATTTCCCACGAAGTGTCTCCATTTTTTTCTCTTCTCACTCTTTTTAACCCATTCCAGGCTTTTCTTTCCCACCACTTGCCAAAACATGCCAACCTTAATGTTGCTAATGACCTGCACTTAGCTCAACTCAGCTAGCTCAGTGCTCACTGCTTCAGCTGTCAGCCACATTTAATAGAGCTGATCCTTCTCTTTGAAACATGTTCTTCGCTTGGAGCCTAGTGCACCCACACCTTTCTCTCTTCCGGCTTGTATTATAATTCTCAGCCTTTCTGTCTTCCTTCCTCCCTTCCTTCATCTTTCTTTTTTCTCTCTTTCTCTCTTTCTTTCTCTTTCTTTCTTTCTTTCTTTTTCTTTCTTTCTTTCTTTCTTTCTTTCTTTCTTTCTTTTTTTATTCTTTCTCTTCATCCCTCAACCTATATCACTGTTGGAATAGCCCAACGCCCTGTCATTGTCCTTCTCCATCCACAATAACTACAGGTGGTCTCTCTTGTGGCTTTAAATATATTGATGACATATAGCACATCCCTGAAGCCTGGAACTCTTAACCTGAGCATCCCACCTCTCTATCTGAATGTCTAATGGCACCTCGGCCTCAGTGAATCCAAGAACTAAGCTCCTTGTATTCCAGTGTAATTCCTTGACCCCAGACACAATCTTTCCCATTTCAATGCAAGTTTTACTCCTAAATGGTCATTAGATCAATGACCTTGGTGTCATTGTGGACTTTCCCTGGACAGTTTGTCGGCAGTATTACTGGCCCTCCTTGCAGTTATACCCATATCACAGATCTCACCATTGCAACTGTGGCCCAAGCCACCATGATTTATGAGCTGGGTTAGTAATACAGTCTTATCAACATGGTCTCCTTATCCTGCCCAATCTCATTAAAACCTAAGTTAGATCATACTCTTCTTCTACCCAAACTCTACTGTTCTCCAACCTTACCGAGTTGAAAATGATACTTTCAAAAGCCTCCATGATCCATTGATCAGGTTTCTCTATGGCTTCTATAATTTTCTACCTTGCTCTCTGTGCTCCAAATACTTGGATCATTAGCAGTTCCTTGAACGCACCCGCTGCATGTCCATTCCATGGGGTTACTCTGCCTATAGGACCCTCTTCCAGAGACATATGCCACAACGTGCTCCCTTACTTAGTGCAGATTTTTATTGAAATGTCACCTTCTTTGTAAGACTTTAATAATCATCCTGTTCAAAATTGCCTTCTTTTGCATCATGCTTATTTTCTTCACAATTCTTATCAACATCATATTACATATTTCCTTATTTATCCCCTTCCAAAAAATAAAAATAGATATTTTTCTCTAGTTTTGTTTGCACCCTGTCTCTCTCTCTCTCTCTAAGAGCACAAAACAGAATATTAATAAACAACTGCTGAATAAAATTATAAGGTTTTCTCTGTCATTGTGGCCATCAGGAGGTAGGAAATAGGTCCAGCTTGTTTTATTATATATATATATATATATATATATATATATATATATATATATATATACTAATAAATCCATTCAAATTCTCTTTTAAATAAACAGAGATTAGAAGAAAAGAGAAAGGGAAGGAAAAGATTCACAAGGCAAAAACATTCCCAAAAATTAAAAATAAAACCCAAGAAGATAAACCAAAATATAAAAATTGAAATTTAAAAATTACCTAATGGTAGATGATTATCAGGCAGAGTGAGTGAAATTATACTACTACATTATCTGTTAAAATGGAATTGGTGGTTACTTTTAAAAATGGCTTATATGTAGTCCACAAAATGGAAGAGAAGTCTATCAAATGGAGGAAAAATTAACCCAAATCACCAGTCAGTGCCTTTTTGCGATCTGAGCATCTAACTTCTGCAAAGTTACTGCCTCCACACACCTTTGATTATTAATGCATTCTGGACAGCTGTGATTGCTCAGGTAGCCACACTAGTCAATACCGACAAGAAAAAGAAACTAACTTCAGTGACTCCAGAATTTCCTAGGACAGGAACCAAAAAACAAACCTTCTTTAACTTTGATGAACCATTACACTTCAACAGAATGAATTAACTGAAAGAAATGTATCAGATAAGACAAGGTGGAAAACTCCATGTCTAGGAGTTAAAAATACTTCCTTCTTCTGACTCATAAACTGAGAGAAGAAACTTAGAATATTTTTGCACAGCTCTTTTAAGTGTATATTATATATTTTTTACTATATTATATTTATTACAGGAAAAAATAATACCAAATACACATTAGATGCATTAGTGTTATATTATGACCTTTAAAAGTATTAAGCCTTCAAGTATATATATTTTTTAAAAGATGATTTTTTTAAAAGATGATTTTAAAAAAAAATCATCTGCACAGTGCACTGTTTGGATCTGGAGAGTCCTCCTAATTTCTTCCTTTATTGAGTTCAACCTGCCAGCTGGGCTCCTGTCCCCAGGGTGAGTGCCCTCCTTCATCACCTGGCCCACAAGTCAACAACGCACATCTCTAAGCTCTGCTCTGCACACCTCCCACATTGAACTAAGCAAAGGAAGGAAGAAGAATCACTGTTACAGGTGCTTTCTGGGAAAGTTCTGCCCTTGCCTGAACCTCGGACTGTAGCTCACTCCTGCCTTTCTTGATTTTCATCTGCAACATAGTGAGCAGCTCTCCAGCTCCTGTCACGTGCCCTCACAGCTGCCCACGAACAGGTGGGGTGGGTCCTTCTGAAACTGTGAGCTAAATAAATCTTTCCTCTCTTAAATTATGAATATCATGTATTTTGTCCTAGCAATGAGAGACTAACTAAGGCCTGGTGAGAAAATCAGTATGGCCTCATATTTCTCCACATTACTCAGTGCTAGAAGACAAAAGAACACAGACCAGAAACTTCCAAGGAAAGAAAACCCTACCCGGCCTGGTATTTTCTTTCCTTTGAGACAGAGTCCCACTCTGCAGTCCAGGTTGGTTCAGAACTCCCTACCTAGCTCAGACTGGCCTCAAACCCATAGAAATCCTCCTGCCTCCTGGAGTGCTGGGATTTAAGGCATGCAGCACTACACTCAGCTTATGTGGTGCTGGAGAATTGAACTCAGGGACTTAGCGCTTGCTAGGCAAGCACTTTAACCACTGAGCTATTCCTCCAGCCCTTGGTATGTTTATTTTTTAAGCACTGAGGCATCAGGCACATATTCCTCAGTGTGATAGAACACTGGGAATAAGGCACACAGTGGCCTTTCAGAGAAAAACATCCAGAATAAACCCTGCTCTGTAATGAGCCAAAAAAGACACAGAGAAGCTGGAAGAAGCATGACAGCTGCGTCCTTTAGTGCAGGGGAAGCAGGGTAACAGGGACAAAGCTGGAAAAATCACAAAACGTGATCCCAAAGAGTTACAGCAGCTTCGAAAGAGATTAAACTGGGTTATCCTACGACCCTGAAATTTTGCTCTCAAGAAAAATGAAAATTCATGTCCACAAAACAACATACACATGGATACATGTAATAGTTATGCACAATATTCAAAAAGTAGAGCCAATCCAAGTATTCACTGATGAAGAAAAAACAAAAATATAGTACTGTCTATCCAAGTAATGAAATACTATTTGGTCATAAAAAATTAATAGAGGAACCTTGGCAATATCTAGGAAAAAAACAGCCACTAAATTTTTGACCACACATTTTGTGTTTTCATCAATACAAAAAAATCCAGAGTAAGCAAGTCTGTAGAGATAAGTAGCTTAGTGGTTGCAGAGGGCTGGGGTAGGGATGATGGTGAACCGGGGAGTATCAGCCAGCCATACGGGATGACTTTTATTTAGGACATAATGGAAAAGTTCTCAAACTAAGTACAGAGATGGTTACTGTCTGTAATGATTAAATTTACTAATATGTTTGAATTGTAAATGTTCAGAGAGTGAATTGTATGGCATGCACATTGTATTTCAATTAAGTTGTTACTATAAAATCACTGAGTCTGCAGTAGAATCTTAAGGCAACCACTCTTGCCAAGTACACACACACACACACACACACACACACACACACACACACACACATGCACACACACACACACACACACACACAAAGGAAATGCAACACTCACATGTCTTTCTGAAGGGGGAAAAAGGAAGAAAAAAATATCAACTATATGATAGTGAAATCCAAGAAGAAATCAATCAAAATTAAAAGCATTTAAAAATAGATAGAGTCTGATAATAGGACTATGGGTCAACATTTAAAAATAATCAACTATATAAATAATAGCAGAACTAGTCAAGTCCATTAGCAAGTAGGTACTTTCAAACAAACCAGAAAGGAAATAAAATGGGCCACAAAAGAATCCTTTCTCCAGGAAGTAGAAAGCATTTCAGTTTTATAAAGGAATCATGTTATTGAAAGAGTGAACTTTGATATTAAGTGAAATCATGTTCTTATTTGAAAGTACGTTTGCTGCTTATCGGCCAGGTATCTTGAAAAGAAATGGCTCAGTGGGAACTAGATGTTCTTTGTAATATGTGCTTTTCTTTAAGATCAGAATATCTTTCAACACAAATTTCCTTCATTAAAGGTATGTATTTGCTTATTACTTAAATTACTTATACAATCAATAATCTATTCTTGTTTCTTAATAATCATTCACAAGCTGTAAGTTTCTTTAGATGTGTGTGATGGGTCATTCTCTTTCTTTTACAGACTGCTACTTATTGATTACCTTTCAGGTAGCAGGTAATGTACCAGCTGCCAACAACACAAAAATGCATGAGCAATGGACCCTAGTGCTGAGGGGCTCAAAATAATTAAAAACCAGTGTGGGCAATATATCTTTGCAAGAGGCTCAGTGTTCTTCCCAAAAGGGATGCAGGGGGACTATGTCTCCTAGAAACCCATGGAAAGCTTCAGCAAGGACAGGTTTAAATGTGAAGGTGTGATAGTTAAGCTTAATTATCTCCTTTTTCTATAAGAAAGCAGCCTCAAGGTTAGTAAAACACACTCATGCCCATGGCTTGGCCATGGGCGTTGCATTGAGCCCTTCATGTCTTCCCTCTCGTACTAGTCCTCTGCTCTGCTTCAAGGATGCCATGAACGAAGTAAGCATCTTTGCTTTGCCACTTCCTTCCACCGTGCTGTTTTGACCTCGGAGCCAGCTAACCCTGGACTGAACACCCTGAAACCTTGAGCCAAATTAAACATCTCCTGCTTTAATATGCGACTGTGGAGCATTTGGTTCCACTGATGGGAAAATAAATACAAAACGATTCAGAAAAAGAAATGGGAAGTTTTCAAAGATAAAAGGGAGTTATGATTTCAATGTGACGTGCCCGCTCCCCAGGCTCGCGGTTGGGTTCTTGGTTCCCAATGCAGAGGGGAGCTTTCGAAAGCTGATTAGCAGCAGGTGAGTGTGCTAAATGCAATCAGAGGATTCTTCCATTGATGGGATCATAACTTGATGGTACTTTGGGGAAATAGCGGAAAACATTAGGAGGTAGGGCCTAGTTAGGGAGAGTAGGTCGTTAGAGGCTTGCCTTTAAAGGGTACATCATGCCATCAGCCCCTCCTTCACTAGTACTCTCTGCTTCCTATCTGCCATGATGAGGTAAGATTTGGTCTGCCGTGCACTCCCACCATACTGCTATGCCTCACCACAGGCCATGGTACTGGGGCCAGGTGACCGCAGGCTGAAATGTCTGAATCTCTGACCAAAACAAGCCTTTCTTCCTTTAAGTTGTTGGCTCACTAGAAAACTGACCAACACGGAGAAAGAGAATGGAAGAGATGACGGATGTCATTGTGGTCCAGGAGTTTCCTTTGTGTCCTGAGTTGTGCAGAATAGCAGAAGGTCCTTGCAAATGTTTTCCTCCTGCATGACAAAGTCAGTTAATTTTGTATGTCAATCCTCAATATTTGTTCTCTGTTCTTAGTACTTAGGAAGAGTTTTGAAGACACAGCAACAAGTATTGGAATATCTCAAGTGCCACCTTGGCATGATTGGTCCAATTAAGAACAAAACCATTCCTTGATCCAGAGCTGTTATCCTCGAACTATTATTTGTGAAAACCGTGTTCTTTTTCTCCCCTCCCCAATCCATCACAAACTGATGATTTCGCTAAAAAAGGGATTAAAAAATAAATTGCTAGGAAAATGGAAAGGGAAAAACAAAGGCAAGCAAAATACCGTTGCCAATTCATTTTTATCATTACTCTGTTCAACAGACAAAAATTACTCTGCCCATTGACATAAATCATTCAAAAATGTACTCTGGATTTCTATACTAACCTCATCATTGACTGGTGATATGGAACTGCCAGATGGGCACCCGTGGGTGAATCACGCCGGCCCAGGGCAGCACTCATCACAGTGGTTCTCGGGCCAGCAGCAGCAGTGCATCTGGAAGCTGGCTGGGAATGCTCCTGCCCACACTGCCTGAGCAGAATCTCTGAGGACAAGTCGCAGAATCTGTGTTATACGCTCTCCATGTGATTTTAATGCATGTTGAGGTGGAGGCGTGGGAGTGGGCGGTTCAGAAGACTTCTGGTAAAATCTCAAAAGTGAAGACATGTCCCCCACCCTAAGCTCCCAGAAGCCTGAGTAGACAGAAAAGTACATGATGGGTCCTCCTGCTTATCAGCCTCCCGCTCACTAGTAACCTCGGCTGCTTTCCCTTGATTCTTTCCTGTGACCCTTTTGTGTCTAAAGTTGACATATGTTCAAAATACATGAAAGGTTTCAAGAGTTACAGAGTATTGGAAAATAAGATGTTGACATCATAACTGTTTTATGAGTTTATTCTTGGGTAGTTTTGTTTTGTTTGTTCTGTTTTATTTTTCTGCAATGGAATTAAATCTGGGGCCTTCACATTGAGCTACATTCACAGGCCTCCAACTCTGCCCCCACGGATTTTGAGAAAAGTTGACTGGACGAGGTTCAGGGCACAAACTTGGAATTTTCCTGCCTCGGTCTCCCAGAGTACTGAGATTATACATTTGTGTCACCCTTCCCAGCTACTTTCGGTATGCTTTTAATGTCCCAATTTTTTTTTAACAAAAAAACATTTACACAGAGTAAAACTGAGAGTTTTTTGTGTCTAGCCCTAGAAATTTGAACAAATGTAGAAAGCCACAAAACCAACACCATACTCAAGATAGGAACAATTTCTTCACCTGCCAAGAATTCCTGTGTGTCTCATACTAAAGTTCCTACCACCCCGGAGGCCTCACAGCAGAGACCCCTTTCCTCTTCTGGTGGTTTTGACCATTTCAGAGTATCATTGGAAGAGAATGATTCAAAGCATCTTGACTTTGAAATCTGATATAGAGATTCATATAGGATAATCCACTGAGATTCATCTGTGTGGCCATGAGTTCCCATAGTCCACTCTTTTTATTGTACAGAAATATTTCATCGTGCATTCTGCACACACAATAGTAAAATATAATATGAGTCTATTCATGCGTTTATGCACATTTGGAAGGCTTCTAGCTATAGAAGCCTCAATAAGGCCAATATAAACCTTTGCACAGAGTTTTTTTTTTTTTCTTCACTGTTGTACAGTAGAATCCTAAGACGCATGTTGTGGTGTCACTCAACTGATGTAAGATAATGCTAACCATTAGCAGAAACTGTAAGACCATTTTTTAAGAGATGTGTCACTTCGCATTTACATAGGAGGGTCCCAGTGTGTCTTTACTGGTACTGGGGTATTAAGTTATTTTTTATGATAGCCATTCTAGAAGCTGAACCTCAATATGGTATTATCTTGCATTCCTTTGATGACTGATGATATTGAGGAACTTTTGTTTTGCTTACCTAAAATTCATATACTTTCTCTGATGAAGGGTACAGGCCAATTTTTACCCATATATTAATTTGATTTTTGGTTATTAACATTGCACTGCATTCTGGATGGTAACATTTATAAGGGATGTATTGGTAATATTTCTTTCCAGTATGTAGCTTTTGCACTCTTGACAGCACCACTTTAAAAGCAGAAGCTTTTAGTTTTCATGAAGCCCAATTTACATTTCATAAACTTTATTTCATTAATTGTGCTTTTAGTGTTATACCTAAGAAATCTATGCCCAGCCAAAGGTCATGAAGATGTCCTTCTATATTTTCCTAGAGAAGTTTTATTGTTTGTGGTTTTACAAATAATTTTGTAATCTCAATTACTGCATGTAATTTAAAGAATGAGTTAGAATTTTTTCCTGGTTTTTGTTTGTTTTACACATGGATTCTGACTGTTCCACCATCAGGTCTTGGGAAGGAGCATCCTTCTGCCATAGAGATCGAGTTGCCTTGGTAGCTTTGCCAAAAATCAACTGACTGCAGATACATACGTTTCTTTGATTTCTTTCTGAGTTCTCTATTCTATTCCATTTGTCTATATATCTACCTTGATGTCAATATTACATT
The DNA here is from genome assembly GCA_004027205.1 of Ctenodactylus gundi. NCBI lineage: Eukaryota > Metazoa > Chordata > Mammalia > Rodentia > Ctenodactylidae > Ctenodactylus > Ctenodactylus gundi. The sequence goes on from PVKB01003371.1 coordinate 140,192, forward strand.
TCCTTGATGACTTTGGTTTTATAATAAACCTTAGAATAACTGAATATAAGTCCCAAAATATTTTAGGTATTTTAACTTCTCTGCTTGTTCAAATACATTTTATAATAAGCATACAATTTATATGAAAGAAAGAAAGAGAGGAGGGGAAGGAAAGGGGAAGGAAGAGAATAGATGTTGGGTTTTATTGGGATGATATTCTATCTCTATATCAGTTTGGAGAAAACTGACATCTAAGTATTCAGTCTTGCAAATGCATAAATGTAATCGTTCCATTGTTTTTAATTTATGTTTTGTAATTTTCTTATATTTACAACCAAAGCGTCTCATGTTGTTGCAGCTACTATAGAAGGTACTTTTTAAATTCTAAGTTATAAATTTTCACTATTAGCACATAGAAATATTACTTACTTTTGTATAATGACCCTGTGTCCTGTGAGTTTTCTAAACTCACTTTTTAAAAATAAATTCTTTGAATTTTCTACATAAAAACTTATGTCTTCTGAAAATAGAGACACTTTGTTTCTGCTTTTCAGAACTACAAGCCTTGAATTCTTTTGTTTGTTTGTTTTTTCTTGTTGAAGGTTGTGAAGAGAGCACTTCATTGAGGAAAAGTATAGAAGAAGAAAGAAGAATAGAACGGAAAGAAGGAGGAGAGAAGGGGATAAAGCTTCTGCTAATCAGAAGGGGAGACCCAGAAATGTGTGTTGTCCCGAATTCCTTTTCTTGACTTATTCCATGTACTAGAATCACTGCCATTGTGTTGAACAGGAGTGGTAAGAACAGATATTTATGTAATAACTTCTGATCAAAGGAAAAGATCATTTTTCTTTTTGACTATTCTATGTAATATTAGTTATCAAATTTTCAGAGATGGTCTTAAGATTTTAAGGGAGCTCTATCTAGGTCTGTTTTCTTAGATTTTATCGTAAATAGGATACTGACTTCTTTTTTGAGACAGGGTCTCACTCTATAGAGAGTATTGATTTCTGTCACCTACTTTATATGCATCTGTTAAAAAGATTAATTTTATATTCATAAACAAATTAAATATAATAATATTTTCTAAGTTTTTGTCTTCAGCACAGCTTTAAAAGTTAGCCTTGTCATTCACATCTTTGTCCTCTTGAGAAAACACCTAGCAAATTCTATCTAAGAGTCTGACACCAACAACCACAGTAGAAGGAACAAAGGATTTCAAGCCCATCTATGTGAAAAACAAAATGCAAATGAGAAACCCAGAGTATAAATAAGTTATAGAGGCAAATGGGGGAGTTATTGGGAGTCAGAGGAGGTGAAGGAGGTGGTGGGAGGGCGAGAACAGGGAAGGGAAGGGAAGGGAATGGGAAGTTGATACAACATATATTGTACCCAAAACTCTCAAGTTTCATGGAACTATTGTGTATCACATATACATACTAGTAAAAAGTGGTGGAAAATGCATAGAAGGATTTTTAAAAGGTGACATTCATTAGCTAGGGATAATGTCATATCAGTTACCCATAGATCTCATACTAGTTGCTTTTTTTTTCTCTAAGTTTCTTTCCAACCTGGTAAAAACAGAGTTAGATACAAAGTTTCTAATATTTCTAGTTTCTGTGACAAAATGAATATATATCTTTTAAAAATTCAACTTCCCCATTCTTCTGTACAAAGCAAGTGTAAACATGTTTTCATGAACAACACTAACAGTTTCATTCAAATCAGAAAGTGCAGATCACCCCGAAACCCTTCATTTTCAACTCTTCATCTAAACCATGTTGAATTTATCTCTCCAGGGGATGCCCTCACTCAGTGTAGTTCAAGCCCTCCTCATGTGTCCTGTGTTACCCAGAAAGGTCACCTTATAGGTCTTTATGTTTATAACTTACGTTCAAGCTTTCAACTGAATCATAAGAGTGGAATCATTTTTCAGCCTTCAATAATTCAGTGTCTAGTCCTGACACTTCCAGATTAATCTCCACATGCCTTTCTCCCGCTTGTGAGGCCCACTACGCAGGATCATCTATCAGAAAGCCCATATTTGCCAATAGTATCTTAGATATAAAAGAAAATGATCCTTGAACACTGAACCTTAAAAGGTAGAAACACCTGCTACAAGAGAGAAAAGGAATACTAACTGACCTTCAGTCACTACTCTTCTGATTGAGGAAAAATAATGTTACAGACCTTACAGGAGAGAACAGTCCTCATCACATCAAACAAACGTGAACCTCAACCCTACAAATAGACTTAGGAGGCAAGAAGACTCAATGACTGTTTCATTCATAACTCAGAGATTAATTAGTGGGACCCTAAACTCTTTAAACTAGGTGGAAACTCTTTGCATTAACGCTGTTGCCCTCGTCCCTGGACTGGAGCATGATTGACACTTTAGCAGATGATTCTTCCGGGAAGAACAATTTCTTACATGCAGAATGTTCAGTAGCGTCCCGTGGCCTTTCACTCACTCACCCCAACAACAGTGATCACTGCAACTGCCTCCAAACATTACTAAATTCCCCAGGGGTTGGGGAGGGGGTAAGATCACCTTGGATGGAAAATATCTGTTCCAAGAAAATAGATGCCATATGCTTAAGTTTACAGCTGGAAGTTTGGGAATCGAAACATTAAGGGATGGAATTGGTAGTGGCCTCTGGCAACACAGATCGATTCCCAGGGATTGGAGCAACCAGGATAAGGAAGCCAGAGAAAGCCAACTTGGTGTAAAATCAGAGCACACAGTAAAAGCTGCGCATGATGTATAGAACTTCTCTCTAGCCATGAAAAATCGTTCTACTCCCCTGGATGCATCCTGAGTTTACAGCCTCATCTCTCTGCACGTAATTTTTCTCTCCGTGAAATATCCTATGTCAATTTCATGAGACTGCGTGACCGTGGAAAGACAGGAAGTAGCGATGATACACGTCAGAGGTGGTGGGTATAACGGCAGACGGTTTTATGCAATGTATATATAATTTTTTATAGGCCAGTATCATCTTTGCTTTTTAACTAAGCAACTTCTGCTGTGTATCCCCCTATATCTACTGGAGTTGTCAGCTTGCCTCTTCTTCTGTTGAGCCCCTACAATAAAATTTTATTTTAGGGTATGCTTTTAATATAAACAGATATTTCTTCTACTCCCATTTTCAGTTGTGGAAATACTAAAAGCACATATAATAAATGCATCCACCTCTAAGCTAACTGATTTCAGGAAGTTTAATGATCTATGAGTAGATGCATATGTTCCTTTTATTCCCTGATGAAAATGTGTTTGTGTCTGTATGTGTGTGTGTTGTATGTGCATTAAATTTGAATTTTTAAATTCTGATTGAGAATATTAATATATTGAATATACAAAATGGTGCATCTCATTGGTCTAAACACACACAAACTGAAAAAAGAGAAATTAAAACTTAAAATAAATTTGATCAAATTGATATTTGATTCATTGATGTTTTAATTTTACCCCACGCCTAATAATAGAAAAATTTATACAAATGCCTAACAATTTTGCACAGCATTGCAGCTTTCCTATGTGAATAATGATATGTAGAGATGAGATCTTAAAGTGATGGAATACATTTAAGAACCAATCCAACTGAAAATCTCAGTGGATTCCTCTTGTCTGAATCTAAGTAGTATCTGCCATCTCTATGCTTATTCAAATTTTGCATCGTGTGGACATATAGCTCTGTTGACTAACCAAAACAATATTCCAGCCTTACCTATGAGTTTTGCTGATATAAATCAGATCAATTGTCCCATGTGAGCACCAAGATACATAAGTGATATCACTCCCCTCAGGTCCATTCCCGGCACGCTGTGAGCACTTACTGTCTCCTCGGCAGAGCAGAGGCCCCAGTTTATATGCTGCTTCTGAGTGTGGCCGGCCTGTGTCTGTGATCACCACTTTAGTCACTGGCAGATGTTCTTTATAAGAAAGAAATCCAGTGTCGTTGGTCCTAAAAAACAGTAGCAACAGCACCATTCTTAAAATTATTCCAATTAACGTAATTTTAAAACAAATACTAGTTCTCATTGCATTTCGAAACCAAAATGTCCCAAGCCAAATTGTCACAGTTACAAAAGTACAAGTATTCAACTGCTCACCTGAGCATATAAAAGAATGGTAACATCTTAATGCCTCTTGCAGGTGTTAAAATATAGGATGCAAAATACAAATTAGTTAGAAAATACTGTAACATGAGAGTAGAGTTGGTGATTTTTTAACTTCAGTGGACTGTACACTTTACCCCTTAACTCAAATGGTCGCTTCACTAACGTTTTGCGCCACGACTGATCCTGTGGTTGTAGGCCTTACATTTGGACATCTCTTGGTTTTTCTCATACAACTTCCTGCAGTCCTGCTGCCCTTTGCAGCCTCGTCCTGGTCTACTCTATATTGTTTTGGATTCAATCTTATTTTCTCTACTCACTTTTTAACCGAGAACTGGGCACTGCATTCTAATGTTCACTTTGTGAATTACAAAATGCATCCTTAATTTATCACAGTCTACTTATATTTTACATTGCTTAACAATAGTCGATTTCAGAAGCTTGCTATGGAGTAATGAAATTTAACAGCCCTCCACTCACATACTTATGTTTTGTGCTATTATTATAATATATTTTAAATCCATCTGCTAGAAATTTTGCTATACAATGAAAGAGCGAGTTTTATTTTGTAATTAGAAAATAATTTAAACACAGGCTATATATTTACCAACATACATATAATTTCCAGTGTTCTTCACTTTTTCCTGAAGATCTGAGTTTTCATGTGACATTATGTCTCATTAGCTTAGATAATTTTATTAGAACTCTTCATTTCAGGCGCAGTGCTATTCTAAAATTTGCATTTTGTGCTCTAAGACAGCATTTGTGTATTTACTTACAATTCCTTCTTCATTTCCTATGTGTCTTTTCTTCTTTAAATTTCTAAACACTTTAATAATAGTTGCTTTAAAGGTTTTGCCTGTAAATTTTTACATCAGTGTCTCCAAGGGTTTGTAACTTCTTCTAATTTTTTGGCTGTAGATCAAAGTTTATTTTCCTGGAATATTCAGTGATTGATGTAATATTCTGGATATTATGGATGACCCATTGTAAAAATTCTGGATTTTGTTATCATTTTATAGTGGTTTTACTGGTCATTAACTCACGACTTTACCACAGACTGCTGATGTTGTGTCTTAGTAATTTTTGGTAACTATATTTTGAAAATAATGGAATGCCTAATTATTTGCTGTTTTGAAGAGAATGATCACTGGCTCCCATCTAACAAATCCCTTTCTTCTATTATGCAAATGAAATGGATATGACTATGTCAATAAAAAAAGAAAAATTAAAAAGGCTTGACTTTAACATTCGGGATAAGATTATAAGACCGTTGATCAAAAACTACTTTTATTTCTTTTTTTACTGCAGTTATTTTTATATTTTTCACTCAATTTTTAAATTTTACATATATACATGCATTCTAAATTCGATAGCATTATTGCACTAACTTGAGCTCCCTCTGCCTAGCTAAACATACTTTGAGTGACCAATTTAAGAGTAAGTATTATCTAAATATTATCTAGAATAAGAAAATGATGTTTAAAAAAATCACCATTCATTCCGGTCAGCATCACAATTGCAGTGATATTGAGCATCAATGCAGTTTCTTTCCAAGCCACAAGTACATGTCTGAGGACGAGGCACAGAACCTCCCCAGTATGTTTGTGTTTCATTGGTCCTTCCAACCCACCAGCTCAGAGGGGTTCCATCTGAAAGACACAGGAGAACTGTGACATCACTTCCCTCCCAGCCAATCCCTTTCCTTTCTTAAATCATTAAAAAGAAGAAAAGGAGAAAGATCGAATGATATAAAGATGTGCTCAACACTCTACTTGGTGGCATCTTTTTGAGAAAGCCTTCAAAAGAGTGACATATCACTTAGCCTTAGATTCATTTGCTTCTTTGAGTAGAGAAGAAACCCACAATTCTGGTTTAATTTATACATAATAGCTTTAAAATGTAAGGAGAAGTGTTCACATGTGCAATTACTTTAAAATAACCTCTGAGATAAGTTAGCATCACAACATGAACTGTAATAATTAGGACAACAAAAAGAAATTGATGGGAAATCATGAAATGCCAGTAAAATATGTTGGGCTATTATGTAAAGGCATTGATTTCTTTTCTCATGTATATTGGCTAAAAGTATACTAGCTGTTTATTAAATATCAGGCATGGTATGGCATTCCCTCATGATTTAAGACATACTTGGCAGTGTGCATTTTCTCTTCCATTTAAAGGCTGGCTATTTATTTTGGAGACTATAGAAAGAACATTGAACGATCTTCATGCCTCAAGCGAATATTACAGTAAAAAAAGTTTCCCTTAGCCAAATGCATCTTTTTCTACGATAAATGTTCAGCTACCAGCTCCTTCTCAGAGTTAAGACTAAACAAGGAACTCAAGCAAAGGGTAGACAGAACATTTAGGCGAGGATTTGTAGGAAGGGAGGCGAGGCGTGGAGGCGATCTGTCTTGAAAAACAAAAAAATAAAAAAGGACAGGCCAAAAAAATCACAGGCATTCAAGAATCAGGGCATGAGAAGATTGGAAGCTACATCACATCCATCAGCTGCTCAGAGGTACGTCATCATTTTTGCGGTCACTTTCAAACATTTCAGTGGTCATTATGAGTCCCAGTGAAAATCTAGGACTTTTACTGATTTTCTTTATTTACAAATGTCAATATTCATTTTAACTTACTATGTTAGATAGCCCTTTGTTGATTCTCAATCTCTAACCTCACAATACTCTACATGCCATCCAGCAATGTAAAGAAAAGAAGAAAGGAAGAAAAAGAAAACAAAAAATGTGGAAATAGGTCATGCACACTTTATCAAGAATCTTTGTGCTTTCTTACTAAAAGGTTGAGCTGTGTGTAACACGTACTAGATATATCTTACTATGCTGCTTAAAGCATGTGCTCCAATATAAAAGAAAAAGATCATATTCCTAAGAAAAAAAACATCTTGCCGTGTCTAAATTTCCTGTCTTCCCTGTAAGAGAGAAACTAATTGATTACTTTTTCACATACATTGGTTCCATCCAAGACTATTTTTAAAGACTAATAAAGAACTCAAATGAGTTATGAGAATGAATTTGAAAAGTCATGAGAAACAAAAATGTAAAATTAAAATACAAAATATTCTTGATCATGGTAGAACATGCCATCTCTTATTTTTAAAATCCTAAATGACTTGAGATGAGCAATGATCACAGATCCTCAGTGGCTGGAAATGTATTTTCACAACACTCTACTTGATTTATCTACACATATGGCCTCACTGTCACTCAAACCTGCTAACTCACTGAGATCCAAAACTCTAAATTTAACTTTCCCTTCTTATTCCTCCCTCCCCACCCCCCATAATTGTTGCTGTGACCTTGGGATCTATATTTTTCTTTCCCTTTTCCTTCAGAAATAGCAGAGATATCAACCCGGAGAAAGCTTGGGTATCTAACCGTTGCCTTCACCGCTTGTCCTGTGGCCTTCTTAGTGAAGTCCTCTTTTTATCAAGGCTTTTCAAGTCTGACTCAAAGAACTTGGGAGGTCTGGAGGCCAATGCCATCCCCTTATTTGGTGTACTTTACTTAGTCCCTATGTCCTCTGAGAATTTTGTTTCTTGATACTGTTAGCCTTTGACTTCTCTGAGAGTTGGATGATCGCCTGTCCTTCTGTCTTAGTTTTCGGATTTACTGAGGTAAACCTGACAAATAAAAATTGCACACATCGAAGATGTATGACGCGGTGCTTTGATGTGCCTATACATTGTGAAGTGACTGCTACAGATTCCCATCAGGCTGATCGTCACGTTCGTTACTTCACGGGGCTGCTTTGCGCATGTGCGGGTGTGTGCGTGTGGTGAAAACAATCAGGATCCACAGTCTCGTTGCAACCCACAATTACTGCAGAAACGACACTAGAAAGCGTTTGTCTTGTCACTTCAAGCCCGCACTCTGGCTAACACCTCCACATTTCCCTTCCTCAAGTCCCAAGTCATCCCTCTTTTGCTCTCTGTTTTTTATAAATTAAACTCTTTTAGATCCCATATGTAAATGAGATTGAGTGGTATTTGCCTTCCAGCGTTTGTCTGGTTTTACTTACTATAATGCCCGTTACTATTTCATAGCAATTCCCGTAACTTTTACAGCATTATCCCAACAGCCAAGGCACTGATGCAACCGAAGTGCCACTGCCGGATGAACAGATGAAGAACGCGTGATGTAGGAAGAAGCATGAGATGTACCACATCAACGTCATTCAGCTTTGGCAACAGGAAAACATCCCGCCACTTGTGACGACAAGGTTGAACGCAGAGAAGAAACACAAGGCTACGTACAACAGAGGAGCAATCAGTAACAATGAACAATCATCAGTCCCATGTTGGCGATGATCACAGTGTTCCAGAGAGCCAAGCCTGAGAGCTGCTCGTTCGTGCACTTTGTGTGAGTTATGCTACCCAGTCATCACCACAGCCCCGTGAGGAGGGAACCCTCAGCACCATTCCAGAGAAGAAAAGAAACAGACAGAGTCATCACTGGGCCATTCATCTATCTGATGAGTCAAATTCATCTGAGCTCCACAGCTAGTAAATGAGAGACCTGGAAATTGAAGTTTGCTTCCTCTCTCTCTCTCTCTCTCTCTCTCTCTCTCTCTCTCTCTCTCTCTCTCTCTCTCTCTCTCTCCACCTGTAAACCTTAACATTTTTGCATTGCAACGGCCAGATCCTCATTCACAGATAAAATTGGATTTTCCAGAGGAGATGAGATTTGAGGTGGGAGCAGCAAGGTGGGACTGGAGGGTCTAAAGGCCAAATGAGGATATTCTGAGAAAGAAGAAAAGGAGAGGAAGAGAGAAACTCAGGTGTAGGGGAGGAAATAATCTTGTATCAAGTGGATAGAGAATAAATAAGGAGAGATGTTTAATTGGAAATGAAGGTTTCAAATATCAGGCTGACATTTTTGTGCATGATCCATATGGCATACACCATTCAACGAAACACATTTCCTTTCAAATTCTTACTGTTCTTTCTGGAACTGCAATCACTTTTAGAATAAGAAGCAGGAAGGAACATGAATGAAGTGCCTTTCCTGCACAGATGTCTTAAAATTCTCTCTAAATTCTCAAAAAAATATATACAGCAATATCATTGCTAGAGAAGAGTGAGCTGGGGTGTGGCTTGTGAGCTGTATCACAGGGGTCCGTCTAGAACACACTGCCCTTGGCTCCAGGAAGAAGGGTCTGTGGTGCACAACCAAGCCAAAAAAAAAAAAGGCAGGGAGTTTCTTAAAAGGGGCAGTGCCATGAGGCAACCACTGTTTTCTAAAGGCTGATTTCCTTCATGAAGATTAGTATTTTGGTCTACGGAGAGATGCCAAGCTGTGTGCCCAATAGGAAAGCTAATGCATTTGCTTCAAGAATGAGGTCTTCGAGGCCCCCTCAGAGACTGAAAAGGTGGGACCTGAGGACTTCTAAGGGGGAAAAATGTAAACCCCCAAAACAGCAGTCAGCAGACTAGCTCTATACTGACCAAAAGCAAGCATTAAGGTGGGTATTATGGTCTGACCATGCACTACAGTACACTTATAAAAATCCCACCTACCTAGGAGGCTGAGGCAGAAAAAAACGCAAATTCAAGGACAGCAAAGACAGCAAGACCTGACCTCAAAATAAAAAATAAATAAATAAATAAAAAAGGTTGGCAGAGTGCCTCTGGGTTGCATCCCCAGTATTGCAAAAGAATGGCTGGGTTTTTTTTTTACTCTTTCTTGAACTACTAAATCAAAACTATTTCTAGCAGCCTTTTCTAATTTTCAATTATGCCCACAGGCTGACTGTCAACAGTTCATTTTTTAAAAGAGCCGCACAGAACAGTCACTTTCAGAAAACGAAGTCACATTGGTATTAGCTCTTTTCCATGATAAAATGAACCATATGTGTGACCTGCCTCTAATACGGATAAACACTAAATTTCGCCAAGTATCAGAACGAAACCTTCCTGTGTAGTTATCCGAGGAAGGCCAGGAGGACAGTCTGAAAGCAATCAAGGCTCCAAACAAAGCTCAATGTAAATTGACCTCGGTCTTTCCTCCAGGCAAAAAGCATCTCTGTGACTTTTACATTGTGACCTGGTTGCTAGGCAGGTCGGCCTCAGCACTTGGGCAGAGGTGAGCTCCTCAGGAGCTGGGTAAGTGAGCACATTGCGCACCCCGCGCCCCAGGACAGGCGGGTGCCTCAGTCTACTCACCTTGTTGATTTACAAGCCGGGACTTCTTGCAGTAGAAAGCAAGCTCCTGTTCGCAGTGTTCTGCATGGTGAATTGTAGCCTGGAGTTGCTCCATGCTGGCGGTGTACTGGAAAACCCCAGTGTGCGGGTTCTCTGGGTGGGCACTTCTGACCCTTGTCAGGTCAGAGCCGTCGTGCTGTATGATGGCCAATGCCGTTTCTTGTATGCAGAAATGGGGGAAGAAAGAGAGGAGACCATCACTAGTCTGCAAAAGTTAAAATAAATAAAGAAAATCAAAATCACCTTTTATCTGGGTCAAATTTTTCTAGTCATCAAACCTCACTGAGAGGTAGAACCAACACAAATGGATTCTCACAACCTTAAAACTCTGGTAAAGCGATGCATTTCTCTGAAATGCACACTACGCTCATGCATTTATAGTGATTTTATTTTACTTTTTATATAATTTAGCCACACTAAGTGTATGATAAAAATACTAAAAAATCTGTTATATTTTTGTGATATACTTCATTTAATCAAATCTACTGTATACCTTTTTAAAGATGCATCATTATTTTCCTTCAAGAAAGAAAAAAATATTGCCTATTACAATTGCAAAACAGTATTGATTGTTGATGCCCCAGAATTGAGTGCTGTTAGAATGTTAGAAAGTTCATGTTAGAGATACTGTACTAAAAGGCTCCATATTACATAATATAAGCATGACTTTACTACTGATCAAAATTATTCATGCTGCCAGCAAAAGGAAAGACAAGTTTCTCTCTGTTTCCCTCTTGCCAACATTTAGCTATGAGCATGTATCTACTTCTTCTTAAATAAAGTTTTCCATGATTTATTTTGGTACCATGGGAAAGGCCTAGTTTGGCAATGTGATAGGAAGTTACTCTTTGGATCTCAACAAATCTGGTACAGCACCAGCAATTCAACTACCATGAAAAATAAAAGATCTGTGCATCCACTAGCACCTTCTTGAGACTGAATGTCAATAAACATTCCCAATATACCAATTACCAAATTTATTTCGATGAACTTAAAACGCCCTAATGTAGTGTTCCTACCCTCAACTTTCTCTTTTTGTTCTATATTTACTATGATATATGCAGGCACAATACTAGAGTAAACAAAAGGCCTCTGGTTTAATAAATCAGAAACAGATTGGAAATTGTCAAAACTCTCCCACTTAAGTGCTGTTCTTCTGTGACACCGAGGAATATTCCCAAGTGGAGGAAGCCAGAAATAGATGACAGCACGTACCTGCACTGTTCAGCTAATACCTTCATTCACAGGATCAACAAAACAAGGGGAGGGTGGACTTTGGAAATGTTCCCTCCCGCCTTCTCAGAGCATCTAGAGGGTGGGATACAGGGACCAGGAGCACACTTGGCTGCCCCGCTGCCTTCTCTGTGTAGATCATTCAGGTTCCAGGAGGTAAGAGCTGGCACTTTCATACTCCCCTTGCACTTCACCTTGCCCTAGTGCTTTTGCAATAGAGTGTCTTTCTCAAAGAGCACATGATCGATAAGCTAATGGAATTAATTATGTGTTGCCAGCAGGACAGGTGACGGCACATCTGTGCCTCTGCCCTTAGGAAAGTGAAGGAACTTCAGAGCCTCCATTACCACGTTTGAAAGATAAACAAGCAGGACTGGGCCACAGAGTAGGTCAGAAAATGCATGATTTTAGTCAACCATGGCCCACGGAAGTTTAAGGTTATTACTAACCAAGCGACTCTGTCCACCTCTCCTGTGCCTGTCCTGGCACGCAGAACTGCCCATCTTTTCTTGCAGTGAGTCAGGGGCACACGTGAGGAAGCGTCAGGCCGGCTGAATAGTGGCCAAAAGACCAAGAAAATTCACCAGCTTGAAGCCTTTGTCCCGGAGCCTTTCGGGTCAGAAGAGAGAAACCTCTCTGGAGCTTAGCATCCCCTTGGTCACAACACCATGGTTCTAAAGATTCTTTAGATATGGTGAGAGACTCAAGGCCACGCTGCGTGGTAACTGTAAAGGGTGGCACACACAAATGCTTTTGTTGGAGATCCTAAATTTCCATATCATATCTTCTGTAAGCAATATTATTTTCTGATAAAAGTGCTACGAAGTACGAAGTCAAACAGATGGTGGCACCTATCAAGCCATCTAGATTTTCAAGGCAAAAAAGGCAGATTCTGAGCGGTGAAAGCAGGAGTTCTGCATCCTGGCTGATCTCCGGGGCTGGGTCACTGGGAAGTGACTGAGAGCGCTCAGCCTACAGCCCCTTCCTATGCTTCCAGACACGATTGTGTTAGCTGAGATTTCTACAAACACCCATGGAAGAAATAATAATGACCATGAAAGTTATAGACTTGATCACAAATTGGAAAGCGTAATTTTTTTTTCCTATTTCTATGAGACCAGGAATAGGCACTAGCCAGGGTGCCTCTTGTACGTAGCGCAAGGCAATATGCAGAAAGTACGTGTCGGAAAAATGAGTGAATGAATGAAAAAGAGAAACCAATGCAGTGCCCAGATGAAAGCAGTCTTCTAGAGGACTCTAATCATGGTGATTCTGAAACTCTCATTGCCATTGAGCCATTTTATATGTTGGTGAATTGTAGGTAAATGATAAGACTGCAAAATAATATTAGGTCTGAGACGGAACTGTGAAAAGGTTTGACACATTGCTTTACTTGTTAATTAATTAGTTTCCTGGTTACATATACAAATTATATCTACCTAGATCTACATATCTTTCTAATCAAGAAGGTGTGAAAAATAATGAATTTTTAAATTTAAAAAAGGATTACAGTAAAAGACATATCCCCGTGAATCCCTCTTGACATAGTCCCCTGGATTTAAACACACATATCCCATCCTTCTTGCCACTTTCCGAAGCTATTTTCAGAATCCTCCTTCGTGAGTGTCTTTACAACATGCGATTTAAAAAGATACAGTGAATGTTGTTGTTAAATGACTTCCCAGGGAAAGTCAGGCTTGTAACAACATCACGGAGTGTCCTTGTTCACCTTAATCACCAGATCTGAAACTATGTGACTTTTGGTCTTCCTCACAGTAAAATGACCGTGACAGGTAGACATTCTGAATCAATTCGCTTCAAGGAGGCAACCACGACAGTGTAATGAAAGACCTTGACAAAAGGACTACTTCAGAAAGAAGCGAGAGAGATGGGGTGTGATTAGTCAGGAGCAGTATTTTCAGGGGGCCTAACGACTTTTTAAATTTAAGCATTCATTACATTGTCAATCATGCCTAGTCATCCTAGCAGACACAGGGGTCGTGGATGAGCGCCCATTACCCAGCAGCATAGATTCTATATAACCTGTAGTTTCTCGCTGGGCTGCTGGAATGAGCACCAGGCACACCTGTACCCCCTGACAGTGAGATCGCGCCACAGACAGGCACCCGGCATTAGGAGGTGTGGAGCTGGCAGAGAGGCACTGGCACAGCTGCTCCCTCCATACAGCTAAGCAGAGACAGAGACGTTGCCTCTAAAATGTAACAAATCTCTGAGGAGAAAATGTAAAATTCCTTCAGGTTTTATTATTTTTAGAAAATAGGCAAATGCAGCCCCAGGAAATAAGCCTTTAATGTGTAGAGAATTTACTATTTTTACTTTCCAAGACATATTTATATTCAGTCCCCCCTTTTAAAAAGTTGGTAGGGTTGTTTGTTTTTGTTTCCTTTTTTTGTGTTTTAGCTGTAGTTTGTTTTGGTTTTGGTTTTGTTTGTTACGGTTTTGTGATTGGTTTGGTTTTGGCTTTGAAAGAATAGCAATGCTCTCTACAAGTTATTAAGAATTCTGGTCCACAAATAAACAGCTTCTACCTCATTAGCAATTCTTGTCCATAAACAAGCACACGGTAAAGTCTACTGATCTCCTCCTCCACTGTGGGGAATCCAGCTCCCTCCCCGGGCACCTCCAACTCCACGAGTCCTGATGTGCCGCTGCTATACCTGCTCTTTGGATCTTCCTTTGAACTGGTCTTAACGGCTTATCAATTTCTTCATTCATAATTCATTAAAAATCTTTAAGTTGCATTTTTTAGCTCTTACTTTCATATTTGAGAGTCAAGCTATGGCTGTCTTGAAAATTATCCCTCACAAAATGCCACCAGAGTCGTGGGGTAAGGAGACACAGGGAATAAGAAAGAGAAGACTGCTGAAATAGAAAAATCCATAAGGTTTTTTAAAAGGACGATGGCAGTTTGGGTGCACCGGAGTCTCTCTCTGAAGAGATTCAGACTGGTAGGAATTGTAAATAAAGCTACGGAGTAATTAAAAACCTGATTTACCTGAGGCTGGCTGCTATTTTTTAGTGTGATAATGGCATAAAGAAAAAAACATGCTGTTTCTGTGGCACAGTTGCAAAGCTGTGGTGTTTTGAGTTTAATAGCAGAGGGTGGTAAATGTGATAGAGACCTGTGGAACAGACAGGACAGGTGCATGAAGGAAAGCAGGAGGGAGGGAGGGAAGGAAAGAAGGAAGGAAGGAAGGAAGGAAGGAAGGAAGGAAGGAAGGAAGGAAGGAAGGCAGGCAGGCAGGCAGGCAGGAAGGAAGGAAGACCAGCCCTGAACTACCAGAAGGATGCCTATGAGAACGAGCAATTCATTATTAACATCCTTTTCTCTTACAAGGTCTCTATTATTGAGATCTCTAATGTAAAAATGCTTCTGCTAATTTTTAGAAGACAAAACACACGTCTGATAGTAACATGTGTGCATGATTTTTTGTGTTTTGTTTTGTGTTTTAATAATACAGAAACTTGGACTTAGGTTTTCCAAGTTACTAAGCCAGGAAAATGACCCAGAAATCTCTGGAACGGTGTGGTGGGAAGTGGTGAGGTTAACCTATAGAATGTCCATTGTCACAGAAGATTGAAAGCCGCTGACTGCTCCAGCTGTCATCAGTTACTCCCCATTGAAACAATCCTCCTTACCGGGTAACATGTGACAAAGAGAAATTCCTTAAACATGAAACTATTTCATTAGGGGAAAAGCCAGGAGCTAAGTGTAGACGTGAACAGCCTTCTGCATCTCCATGCGAACAGCCGCGGGGTTCATCTTGTTCTAAGTATTTTTAAATCGTTATTTAGCATATTCTATTCACAAAGAAATTTCAGTCTTTTGCCCCATTTAGGAAATTATCCATTCAACACAGAGATTTCATTTGTTTGTTTATATCATTTAGCTGGTAACACTTAGAGTTATTCTAATCCATAGAGATCATTTGTTTGATTCTAACTCTACACTTACAGTTTTTTTTTATATATAAGTTACACTGTTGCAAGTTGCTGATGCAGCATTTTGTCTGGATTTTCACAACCCTTACTCTGACTTGCATAGCTAAAGAGTATGAGTCACGAGACCTCAGTAGGTTGTTTTCTCAGGATGTGAGAAAAGAGGCCGCGAGTCCATTTCTTGATCTGCCTGTCCCTGCCAAACCCCTCAGCCTGCTGCCCTTTCATCCCCTGAATCTGGGTTTCCTAATCTGCAAAATTAGACAAGTGAGTAGAGTTTCAGGATAGAGTGTGTACTCCGCCTGCCCCTCGAGGTTATCATAGCCTGGGGGCATCCCATGTGTTGAGCTATGTTTCAACACTTTGGAGTTTCTAGAGACACACAGCTGCCCCAGGATAGCTGTGTCTCTGTTCCCAGCATCTCAGTATGTAATCCAGTCCTTTACACGTGGCCAGTACATTACTGAATCATTACCTGCAATAAATGTAAGAGACTGAAAGACAGCCAAGCCTAATTATCTGCAGAAGCTTATTATTTATGAGTTTGTCTCCTTTCTGAATCATACCTGTAACTCCAACATTTTTGCAGTCATTTGTGGACACATGTGGGGCAGTAAAGACATAACTGTCTAATATACACATGCCCAGCTAAAGTTGAAAGGACAGAGCCACCTCGGCCTGTTGGTGCTGGCTTGTTGTCCCAGTATTCTGGGAGGCTGAGACAGGAAGTTCAGATTCAAGCCCCGCCTGGGCAACTTAGTGACTTAGAAAGACACTACCTCAAGACCAAAAATAGACGGGGGACGCAGCTCCATGTGAAGGCCCTGGGTTCACCCCCCTGTACCACTAAATAAGTAGATAAATAAACAGAAAGGAAAAGAAAAGAGAAGAAAAAGAAAATGAAAGGGAAGGCATAGAGATTGCCTTGCCTCCTGTTGCAACTCTCAGGTTGTAAACGAATGTCCTATTTGTGGTGCATTTTGTCACATATTTTCACAGTTTTGTACTCCGTGTTGATTTCCCCATTTAAATGGCCCCTAGCCCTGCTGAGGTGTTGTTTAGTGTCCCCAAACAAAGAAAGCTGTGAGATGCTGTGTGAAGAAAACACACACGAGAAAAGACTGTGCAGTGTGCGTGTTACAGGGCTGGTGGCGGAGAGCCCAGCATTAATAAAGCGCATAGTGGGTGAAGCATCTTTAACCTGCTACACACATACAGCAAGATTAAGTGTGGATCGATTGGTAAGAGCTTGTCACTAGAGGTCGTCAGGGACCTAATCTTACTTCTTGCTGTATTTCTTCTTAGAAGCAGCCCAGTGTCTATGGCAAGTTTAAGGAAAATAGTGAAATAGTAAATACTGCAAATAGTGAAAATTGACTGTATAGACATGGGTGGGTGTGTGTGTGTGTGTGTGTACGTATGTGCAAGAAAGATACATTTTTTGGCAGTGCTGAGCATTGAACTCGGGGTCTTATTCATGCTAGGCAAATGCTCTAATCTGAGCTATACACTCAGCCTTCTATGCTTCTTAAGGTTCAAAGACTAGAGATACTTATCAACATAGAGATACCTTACTCCTCAAAATTATAACTCTATGTTATGTATGTATACAACTAATTCAAAACACACTTAAGGGCGCCCAAACCTCTCGGGTTTGTAGTGTGTGCTGCTGAATCTCACTCCCATCAAGCCTACAAGTTGGAAACGTTTTTTAGTTTGATGCTTGGATTGACATCTTACATGGACACAGCATCCTTCCTCAATTTGTGAAGCCTTTTCACACTTACTATGTTTAATTCTCGCATAGCAGATCTTTCTATGCAATTTTGGGAGCCATTAGTTTAAGACAATAGTTTCCAACTGGTGCACAAATAAGAACAATGAGGAAAGATTATGGAAGACAATAGGCCTGCTGCCCATCTTGACCACTGAGTCTAAAACTCCCAGAATGTTGTCTGTCATACATCACTGTCATAAATCAAGATAAATTTGAGTCCTTTGTAGGAAAGTGGATGCATCTTGGGACCACTATGCTTAGTGCAATGAACCAGACACAGAAGCTTAAATACTGCATGGGTCCTTAATGTGAGAAAACCAAAGTACAAGTAAATTAAAGAGACAAACGAAAGTGATAGTGGGAAAGAGAAAGATTTGTGGAGATAAGGAGGACCCTGAGAGGGTAGTGACAGGATGGGCAGGTGTGTGGGGGACAGAAGTGATGAAAACCACTATGCATGTTCACCATTTCCTCAAGTTGAATGTAACTGTTGTGTATCACAAGCACCTATTAACAAAAATAATTTGGGGGGGAAAGAATATCTCTAAAGATATATCCCTCCACCAAAGAAAACAA
Source organism: Ctenodactylus gundi (assembly GCA_004027205.1). Lineage (NCBI taxonomy): Eukaryota > Metazoa > Chordata > Mammalia > Rodentia > Ctenodactylidae > Ctenodactylus > Ctenodactylus gundi. The sequence goes on from PVKB01003371.1 coordinate 158,062, forward strand.
TGGCCTGGATATTATCAGCACCTACACCTTTAGAAATATCCATGAGTATCAAGAAGCTATTGTCCCATAATCAGCCACTGCCTTAGCATCTCATTTGACTATTGAACAGATATCTGTAACTCAAACTCTACAACATGGTGCTTCTGATTGTCCCCTAAAACCTTTTCTGATCACACCTGAAATTATCACAATGCAAAGCTTCTTGTTGCCCAAGCCAAATACCTTGCTGAATTCTCAAGTTTCATGGGGTTCGATGCACAGCTCTAAGCACCTTCCCACCTACCTTGACACTTCCCGGCAGGAAGTCACCATCATCAGCCTGTTCCTGGACTCTGCCATGAGGTGAGTTGTTTCCCAATAGCCTTTTCAACTTCTGTTTTGTCTAGATAGTATCCTAATCTCTTCTCATCTCCACTCCTGTCTTGGCATTTCCCAACACGAGGGCCACTGTGATTCTATTAAAGGAAGTCAAACTGTATTCTGCCACTGCTCTTCTGTATTTCTGATGCCTTCTTTTCTCATTCAAAGCAAACCCCAAAGAGCTTACCACATTGTTGCCAGAACCCTGTGACTCCACCCCCAACTCTCTCCTGCTTTCCTACTACTCCCCACTTGCTTTGTAACTCACAAATACATCAGCTGCCCTAGATTTGTTGCTGTTTTCTGAACACACCTGACAAGGTCGCCTGTCTCAGAAGTTAACACTTACTATCCCTTGCACCTGGAAAGTTCTCTGTCCAGATAGTCACTGCTTGATTTGAAGTAGCAAATCTGCCTCTGCAACCACTACTGGCCTCAGTTTAATACTGACCTTTTCCTTACTCCATAAAACTCGGGCCTCCTAACCCAGCATTTCCCAGTGTACCTTCCTGCAGAGAAGGAAATGTTCTACACCAGAGATAATCAGTACACTCCTTAGTAGTCACGGGGGCAATGGAGCAGTTAAAATGTGGCCAAGGAGACTAAGGAGCTCTGTATTCAATTTAAAGAGACTAAAGAACTCCATGGTCAATTTAATCTTATTTTATTGAAATTATTTAAATTTGAATTTTAAGACATTTAAATTCATTGCATCTTTTTTTTTTCTTTCATATGTACACACTACACATTCATTTACATGCTGACTACATACAGCTTGGGGAGTGGGTGCCCATATCTACCACTTTTTGGCTTCTTTCATTCCTCCCTCTTTCCCTCGCCCACCCATTTGTCCCCTTTCCCCGCTCTCAAGGTCCCCTCCCATCTCTGAACAGTCTCTTTCACTGTTTCCAACCTTCTCTCTTGCATTTCAGTCATTTATAATTTAGTGATCTCATAAAAGAGATACCATGTGACACTTAATCTTTTCCCATTTTCTTAATCTTAGCTTAATTCACTGAGCATTGTTCTCTCAATGTATATCCATTTCTAGTAAATGATTCAAATTTTTATGACAGCTTAATATTCCACTGTGTACTTGTACCACATTTTTTATCCATTCATATGTTGATAGGCATGATAGGCATCTAGCTTCTCTTACAATTACATTGGTTAAAGTAGAATTCAAATAGATAATGTCTTGTGAGTGACTACACCATTGGACAGAATAATTCACTTAGAATTCACTTTTTGCATTTGATGAGGAAGGGACCAACATTCATTTTCTTGAAACTTATATACAAGTTTGCCTAGTCCGCTGGTTGAAAAGGTCACTTTTTTGATTATATAGCAATATACACTTAGCAAAAAAGTAACTATTCATACTTCAGTGAATCTTTTATAGATTCTTTTTTTTGATCGCTACATTTATTTTTGTATCAACTACTTTACTTAGCCCTTTATTATGATGTCTGTCACATCTGTTCTTCAAAATTTACTTCATTTTCCTTACCCCTTCATATTTGCTTATTAATGTTAGAATCTACTCACCTATTTTCACCCAAATCGCCGTATCAACCTACAAACACCCTGCTGGAATTATGATGTAGGTGTACAGTAAATCAATATGAAGTTTGGAAGAATTAATGTTATACAGTGCTGCACCTTTTAATTAATAAAAATGTATATATCTCCATCTATTCAGGATTTTGAGTTAGGGAGGATTTTATACTTAATCATGTCGAGTCCTTGCATTATCCTTCATTACAGTTATGATCACGTGTTTGAGATTTTTGATGCTCGTAAAAATATGACCTACTAAAGATTGTTTTCTATTTGCTTACTGCTGGTGTACAGATTTTAATTTTCCATTAATTTTGTATACCATGATGATCCAAAATTTCTATCACTCATTGTAGATTATTTAGAATTTTCCCTCATTTTATTGATACGTATAAGTGCAAATTTTAAAGTTTACATTGATCTTGAGCATTTTATGCACATACCTAGCACGGCAAAGTTACAAGACCTTTCCTTCTCTCTTTGTGGCTCTCCCCCCACCCACCCTTCCAGTTCCCATTATTTTCCATATTAAGTTCTATGAGATAATTGTGATCTGGTTTCTCATATCAGAGAAAATATTCAATATTTCACCTTCTTCTTCTGATTCACTTAAAACTTGGTTACCTGTAAGTAATAAGAATCAAAATCTCCCCTTTGGATACTTAATACATTTTTATTTTATTTATTTCTCTTGCATTATTGCACTGGCTAGGACCCTCCAATACAATGATGGACAACGTGGTACTGACGCTAATAACAGGAAAACCTTTCAACATTTTGCCATAAACTGGTACCAATGCTGTAAGTTTTTGTAGGTACACTTTATCAAGTTCCAGAAATGTTCTTCTATTGATCATTTATTTTTTTATCATGAATGGATATTAAATTTAATCAAACACAAGTTCCATGGTTCTGTCTCTACGTAAGCTTATATGTTACAAATTCCAGAACACAAATTTTATGTTTTCATATTTTTTCCTGCTTCCCTGTATATAAATCTACTCCAACAAGTCTATCATTTTTGTTTTGGAACATAATAGGGAACATTTACCATTAGACATCCTATGCAGATAGCACACACATAGAAAATGACAATATTGTAAATTATTACCATTTAGCTAAAGTTTTCAAGATTTATACTCAGATCTTTCACTGTGCAATACACATTTTAATCATATTGTAAAATTAGATCATCTCTTGATTTATTTCACTTCAATTTTGTGTATCCAAAGCATTCATGCAGAGTTAACTATTAAATGAAAGTTGATTAACTTACCAGTCATGTTGCAGTAGAGGAGGAATGGTCCCAGGGGGCCACTTCCATCTGAATCTATATAGTAAAACCCTGAGGCATTTCCTCGGTGTTTATAAGCTTCACATGACTGTTCATAGATAGCTGCAAGCAAACAAATGAAAAAAGAATTATCCCAAATAAAATGGATGAAATGAATCACTTACATTTTAATTTGGATACAAAATGATCTAAGACTTGAAGTGTCGTGTGCGCATCACTGGCCAAGAAAACAAGGTAAAATTTGTACTTTAAAACAAAATTCATTAATCTTTTCTTTTAAAATTAATATGAATGAAAATGGTAAGATGAGGGAAAAAAGGAAGGGTTGTATTTTACCACATTTTTATCACTACAGGGGAAAAGAGTTATTTCATCAAAATGAAAGTTTAGCTTATTTTTACAGTAGGAGAACAAAGGAAGACAAAATTGGTATTTAAATGGGAAGTTCTCTGTAAGTATTACATGACTTTTTGTGACATTCATTTTAGAATTTTTAATTCTAACATCACCTTTTAAATGGCTGGATATCTGAAACATATCAGTACAATCTTTTTAAATAAACTAATGTTATCCAATATCTGTTCTGTAGGCACATTTTAAATAATGTCATAACTATACTCCTTCCTCCCATAAAATGAATTACAGATGCATACATTTTGTCATAGACAAATACGATTCACAAAACTCTTCATCGACAACATTAAAATTAATTTACCAGACAAAATTTCTTTAGTACTGTGTAATAGGAATTCTCAATAACTAAAATTCAGAGCAGAAGAAATATTTATATGAAATATGCTTCTAGTTGTCTCAATTTGCTTTGATCAGAGAAATGAATGTTCTATACTATCCACCTAAATATTTGCCAGGTGTATAATTTTGTAGGTAACACTTTATAATGCAGACTTCTCAATGAGCACAAGGCCAAGCATTCTGCTCATTTCCATTTAAACTTTATTCTATGAAATTTGAAATATACAGTTTCTTGGATATCCTGCCTTGGTCCTATTTTAAATTTTTGAAATTATGTTAATGTGTGTTTATGCAGCATGAAACATTGTAACTAATCTGTTCAGTGTTATAAAAATTTTTCAAATAATCATAGAAATCGACTTCCTCAGTTCTCTCTGATTTGAAAGCTTTATTTTGCTACTATTCTATGTTACAGAGATGGATATAAGGGCACAGATTGTTTTCTTGGTTCATTTGTATTTTATGCACTGAAGTTGACATAAAAATGACTAGTTTATACATTCCTATGGGCACATGCACACGTTCATGTGGAGACTGACATTGGGAAAGGTCTGTCACTGGATTAAAGTAAGAGGAGTTTGAGGCTGTGCAGACACAGACATCCACACACACAACGATGACAAGGGCAACGGAGCGGGGATGTCGCTGGAGGGACGACATGAAGCAGGGGCATCTGACTTACAGCTATGGCAGGTAGCTCCTGTGTAGCCAGTGTTGGTGCAGTTACAGTGAAAGGCACTCCAGGACTGGGAGCACGCACCGCCGTGCTCACAGTAGTTGGGCAAACACCTAAAAGAGGACAAAGAAAGAATCACCATCTCTCATTTTCAGGTGCCATCAAGTATTGGTCATGGCCACATGGTCATATGAAAGAAAGGTGCCAACCACGCCACAAAGAGACAATTTAACATGACTCACATTTACCCAGAGCTAACCCATAGGCCACGAAACACATGTGTTTTGGGCCAGTTCTCCAGTAACTGTGGACCTCTGGCTCTCCAACATGCCTCCCTATGCCAGACCCTTTATGTTCCCTAAGTGGCATAAGCCATGTTCAATACACAGTCCAGAACAACAGCAGTATACATGAGACAGCACTTCATCATCCCGAAGTAGTGAATTGTGTGAACATTGAAAATTGGAACAAAGAAAAGAGAAAGAACAGAGGGAAGGAAGACTTTATTCACTTGACCTACATAGATCCAGCAAGGGTGGATGCCAAGCTGGGCTGGGGTGCTCTCCGGTGCTGAATCAAACCCATAGGTTATTTCATTTTTCAAAAGGAATAACTGGCATACCGAACATCTGTCGGGCACAGTGTGACTGACGGGCTTGAGGTAGCTCAGCTCCAACATTAGAAGATAATACATTCCTTTTAATCATAACCTGTCTTTGAGAAGTTAGATTTTTTAATAATTGATTTTAGAAAAGCAATTATCATGTGAAATCAACACTGAACAAAAAGTGCTAGCAGAGTCTGATCTGATTCCAAGTTTTAAAAAGTGCAATGTAGTATCCAACGGGTACACAGTCCAATTAGTAATTATTATTGATCAAAAATGAAATACTATTTTTTAAATGTGTATCTTTTTTTCTTTTTTAACATATTCTTATTGTGGATACTTATTGTGGATAGAATGTGCATGGGTCAAATATGGGTCATACATAACTACTCTTTTTTTATTTTGGAGACAAGAGTAGATAAGATCTCATTTAGCATGAAAACCAAATAGAGTAAAATTTTGTTACCTATAGTGTACATATTGTACATTAGCTCCCTAGGTTTGTAATTTTTTCAAACAGTCACTAAAGTGTTAGGAGACAAATACTTATTATTTGGCCCTATACCAGTCGTGTGTTTGTTTGTTTGTTTTTTCCAATATTGGAAATTGAACCCATGACCTTCACATTGAACTTATTCTTATGTCTAGCTTATTCTTTAAATTTTACTATTCTATTTTTTAGATGAGTCACCCTAAATTTCCCAAGCAGATCAAAGTGTTATAGTGTCTTTTTAACTTAGTCACAGTGAAAAAATTCAGAAGACACATGACACAACATACAGAAAAACTTGAGGAACTTCTAAGGTCAAATCAACCAACTCTGATGAACTAAAACAGTTTTAACCTTCACCTGAGCTAGATGAAAAATTCCACAGGTCTTCTTCTGACTACAGGACCCACATTTCCCTTTCCTTAAAGTATTTACATTATAAAACTTTCAATTGCAAATTTTATCCCTGCCCTTTGGACATATACACCTTTCCACTTTTACCCCTTCCCACCCCTTCCCACTTTTAGCCCAGGAGGGTCCTCTGCAAGCACCTGGAAGCCATCCTTTGAAACGCACACATCAGAGGGAGACTAATTTTCATAAAGACCAATCAGCGACCAGACATGAACTAATCACATTGCCATTGTTAGGAAACACTAATCAAGTTGTTTGAATACTCATCACTTTTTAAAATAAAGGTGTGGTGGCAGAGGCCTGCAACCCCAGCATTGTAGGTGTCTGAGGCAAGAAGATTACAAATTGAGGACTAGCCTGGGCAATTTAGCCAGAGCTGGATGGCTTGACATTGGTCCTTGGGAAGACCCTGGGTCAATCTCCAGGAAAGAAAGAAAGAAAGAAAGAAAGAAAGAAAGAAAGAAAGAAAGAAAGAAAGAAAGAAAGAGAGAGAGAGAGAGAGAAAGGAAGGAAGGAAGGAAGGAAGGAAGGAAGGAAGGAAGGAAGGATAGAAGATGAAGAAAAGAAAGGAAAAGAAAAAATGAGGAGAGGGAAAAAGTTTCAGGGATATTTATTGGCTCTGAGTGAGGTGGGGAGGGGTGGGTGGATTACTGAAAAAGGTAAGGAACAATAAACCAAGTTTGGGAACATCTCTAGTCAATTCAGCTAGCCCTGATTAAATTACTGGTGACTTTTAAAGTTTAAAATAAATCATACACTGAGATCAAGACCCTTAGTGCTCTCATTTATGTTAAATTAAAAATTAAACCCACTAAGAATATATTTGTGATGAGGTTTTTGCGGCCTCCTTTCCTGTTTTTATTTTGTTTTGAGACAGGGTCTTCCTAAATGCTTGTGGGATTTTCCAGTTTTAGCTGAAAATACTATTATTCATCTTCCCTGATTATAATAAGACTGATACTGGTTGTACAGAAAGCAAACAGCACAGGCACAATAAAGAAGAAAGATGGCTTGTACACTCACGACAGAGAAATCACCACTACATATCTGTGCTTGCATATTCATAAATATAATTGTAATAATAGTACTTTACAATCTACTTGCTAAGGATCCAAAAATAATGGGCATGTATCCATGCCCACTTATTTTATACATATTTTAGCATTTTTATAGATTTGCAGGAATCCATTCAAAGAGTGTACCATGATTTATTTAATTTTTAAGCGCTTCAAATCAATGGCAACCTAGAAAAAAGGTTTTAAAATATTAAAAGAGTCACAATCCCAGACGGTAATTAAATCAGAAAAGGACAGAACAGACCACTCTTTTAACAGACCTCAAACATTGTTCTTTAAAAGGGCAGATATAAGTGGTTTTGCTTAAAATCTAAGAGAATTAATATTTAATTATTTTGATATCCAGGCTATTTCTACTTGATCTGTTTCCAAAAGACTGGCTGAATCCATTGTTCTCGTTACTTGCAAGTCAGACTAGACTTTTCACATTCTTCAAATAACATGTGAAAGACTAAATTGTGAATTTTATTTAAATTCATTATATGGTAATGTGTGATGGCTGGTAACCCATGGCAACTCGCATCCCGTAGAAGTGATTCTCCCAAATACTGTGAACAATTGTATCGTACACTCTATTCCTTGCTAGTCACGCCAATACAGAATAAGGCAATCCATCAACTTGGTTTCTCCGGCTTCTAGCTGTTGGGTATCCCCTCACTATCTGTGCTGCTCGTGAACATGAAGAAATGCATGTATCAAGATGCCCACGTCTGGCGTGATGGGAAAGATTCCGATACATCTGCCCATTAGAATTTAAATTTCTAAGGACTCAAATGCAATGTAAAATTTGCCTGTAACTAATGATAATGATAATGAAGTAAAATCTATGTAACACTATCACATTTAAGAATATTCAAATTTGGGAGTGGAGCAATGGCTCAGCAGTTAAAGTGCTTGCCTAGCAAGTGATAAGTACAATGCTAAGTACCCGATTTCGATTCCCCAGCACCACATAAGCCAGGTGTGGCGGCCCAGGCCTGTAAATCCAGCACTTGGGAGGCTGAGGCAGGAGGATTGCCATGGGTCCAAAGCCAGCCTGGGCTCCATAATGAGTTTAGGTCCAGCCTCAGCTACAGCAAGAAACCCTTTCTCAAAAAATAAAAAAAAAGAATATTCAAATTCCAATCTCACATCATTCCTTGAAGCTGTAATGAACAAGAGTGAATCTTCTCGTGCCACCTCCTCCAAAAGGCCATGTCTAGCATCAAGACCCTCGTGTCAACTGGAATACGCCCCCTGTGTGGACGCAGGGAGAAGGAATAAGGGCAGGACTATGGGGGTCCATGGAAGGAGGAAAGGGAGTGTAGAGAGCTATGGGAAGAGACTGCAGCCTGGAGGAGGACGAGTGCAGGCATGGATGGAAGATGGCCACAGGGAGCCTCCAGGGTAACGGCTAGGGACCTATCACTGGACCTAGCTTGGCAGTGCAGCATGGTGAAAGTGCAGGAGCTGGGGCCAGGGCAACCAGAGTGTCGATGTGGAGCCAGCCAGGTCAAGGTGGTACACACCGTCACACAGCAGTCTTCTACCTGCTTGTCAGGGGTCTTTGCAGCTTGAGTGTCACTTACGGCCAAACACCATGCCTGCTGCCTTCCTAGGCTCAGAGAAGGATAGCTGGAGTTTTTTTCTTGAGATAATAATTTTCCCCAATCAGCTTATATTCTTTAAGAGTTGGCATCATCCAAAGATATACTTAATACTTTCATTTAGTAAGTGGTTTAATTCCAAGCACTTTACTAAGTATTTCTGTCCTAATACCTGTCACCCTGCCCTAGCGCCACATAGGTTCCTGCCTCATATACAAGGACCAGGAGAGGCAGTTCTGGCCTCAACCCTCATTCACCCAGAGTCCTTGACTCAGGACCACCTAGATGAGCACGTGTCTGCATGACCATGTAAGAAAGGCATGGGTGTGTCTGGAGCATGTGGGAGTGTGTCAGGTGGGACAGGCACATTCAAGCATGTACAGGTGTGAGAGCCTGCTGAGGAGTTGTATAAGTGCACGTGAAGATTGCATGTGAGTGTGTGAGGAGCTGTCTGAGTGTGAGAGGTACACAGTGACTGTTGGTGTATGTGCTCAGCAGAGGGTGGAAAAAGTCATGCTAATTTGAGTGTGAATATATGTTAGGGACAGGTCCAGCTTAAAACCAGTTAAGGCAAATAAACAATAACTAAAAGACTGTTGTTTATGATCCCATCAGATTTTTAACATTACTGTTTGTCTTTAATTACAATGTATTAAATCATTAAATAATGCGTTCATTATGCACGGATGAGATATTAATCACCGCAAGAGCTAACGTGCACGCTGGGACACTGCAGAACATGGCAGACAGACGTGTCAGGGAATACTTCCTGGCTATGGAGCTTGGCGCTGCCTTCTCAGAGCTTTGTCATCTTGGCCACTTTAACATCTCTGTGCACTTATTTCCATATTTCTAAAAGCACGAATACTATTAAGAACAGCCTCCAAGGATTTGCCAAGGATAGACTTAAATACCCATTCATATTAAGTGCTTAGCGTAGGGCCCGGTCGACAGATTTTCTTAGAGCTGTAATGACCGTGACTTTCCAATGAACTAAAATTAGGAATTTCAATGAATTAAATTCCAATGAATTAAAATTAGCAGCCTCGATTCCAAAGCATGACTGGTAAGATTACTTCACCACAGTTGCCCAGGCCTACTACCCACAGCTTTCAACTATTATTAAATGCTAGTCATTGATTTAAAAGTTGCTTATCCTCTCCACAATGAACTTCCAAAGCACGCCTTGTGTTTGGTACTGGGGCTGCTACTGAGTCCACGGGGCATCCTTGTACTTGAACCTGTTTCTATAGCAAAGTTGGTGCCTCCTGCTCCCGCAGAGAAGATGGTAAAGAGATGTTTAAGGTATACTCTGGAATAAACAATAGGCTAAGTCCCCCAATCTCTGAAAACAGGATTCAACTGTCAGAGAAGCAAAAGTCAGTTTCATAACTTCTTTGTGGAAGTCTGTGATGTAATGGCACCTGGAGACCAATTTTACTCTTTGGGTCCCCTAATGTACCAAATTTAATAAAATTTTTGATGTACTCATAGCCACCTAAAATTATGACAGTACCAACATTGTCTTTTGGGAATTGGTAGCACACGTGCGCATGCACACACGCATGTACATCATCAAGATGGTCACACCTTATATTTAAATTTTATCACTTGATATGTCATAGAAAGCACAAGCCATATTTTCTTCTTTCCTATGCAAGTGAAATCCACTTCCTGTGCAACAGGTAGGACAAAGCCAATAAACATTTGTTTAATATATAAATTGTAATCTGCAATAGAAATTTTAAGTAGGTCAGAATAAAGTAAGTGTGATGGTCCTTACCTATCTGAGATTCCACAGGAGTCTATCTGGAGGTCACTGAAGTTCCCAAGGGTCCCTTGCTGAACGGAAATCAGATCTACCACCTCTTTACCAATGGAAATAAGTCTCATGCATCCCTGAAATCCACCCAGCGGACTTTTACATTTGGAGCCAAAGCTTTTGTCAGGACAACCTGAAGAAAACAAAACACAGCACAACCATTGTGGTGAGTCAGGATCCGGCCACAGGATAACCCGTTAAGAAAAAAAGAAAGAAGGATTTCATTATCTTCTGTATTTTACCACGTTCAATAAGCAAGTAAAGGTAATAAATTCTTTGCAGTTGTAATTAGCTTGATCTAAATTAATGTCAGTTGTGATTCATCCAAAGTATTTGTTATTTCCATAGGATTCATAGGAAGTCATTAGCGTTTTTTGCGAAAGTATAAAAATCTGATCCAGATTTCAGAAATGCACATACTAGCTCCAGAATCCTCAACGTGACAGCCAGTAATGTTAAGATATATACAGAAGTTAAATCCAGAAGGTATAGATTTTAGATTATAAAGCCAAGAGAAAGGATTATAACAACACTGTATAGTGTAAAACATAAACCGATTATAGTGAAACGCCTCTGTGCTGCATTTAATGCTAACTACCTGAAAAAGGAGATATACTGACTTGGATAAAATTACCAACTACTCATTTACTTAAGTACTTTTTCATATACATGCAAGAGTAATACATACATGATACATACATGTTATTCTAATATATATATATATACAAATGGCTAAATGTCAAATACATTTTGGCTTACTTTTATTTATTTTGACCTCATAACATACTCTTCCATTTATCCTGATTTAGTCTGACATTTAAGACTTGTTCTAATTATTTGCATAATAAAGAAATATAATATGAACCATTATTGTCTGAATTTAATGATGTTCTAAATGTTTATCCAAGTGAAATATATAATTTTATGGAGTATGAACACACATATTATATTTACATACTTTTCATTAATCTTTCTTTGCCACTATGGCTGTCAACCATTATTATAATTTCAAGGTATAAAAAAAGAATTAGAAATTTCTTAATTCCTGCATAATTCATGCTGGTTTTCTACCTGGGAATTTCTATCCCAGTTAGATATTTTGACTGAAGTTATTTCTTTCTAATGCTTTATTTTACTAACAAAATACACTTACATGGCAAGTGAAGTCCAGTATTATTTAAAACTATTAGTAGGCACATTAATATAATGTATTTTGAACTAATGGAGACTTTGAAGTTTAAATTTGAATATATCAAAAAAGGAAATCAAAGCTTTTGAAGTGTCAATTTATTATACATCATAATACACCCATTTATAATATCTAAAATTCTTCTTACTATAGAACTGGGTTATCATAAGTTCAGATGACTTGTTATCCAGTTAAGAAAACCAAAGGGATAATATTTCAGTAATTTGGAGGACAACTATCACACATCGGAAGGATAAACAGCTTTGCTGGTTTTCTTGTCTCAGTGGAGGCAATTTCTGACACACTTCAAACTATATCAGAATAAAACAAGAGGAGCAATATGTCCATAGAAAAGGAAACAATGCAAGCCCAGGGTCACAGCAAAGGTCATGACACTGTACAGAACGCACAGGGTCAGATTCCAATCCTTCTACATTCCTAGTACCATGTTCAATAAGCAAGAAATCCTAAAAACAGAGAGGGTTCAACCAACTTAGTCCCTCAGGTGTATGTTAGGAGGCAGAGTTAATAGAATGCAATACGAGAGAGAAATTCAACCCTCAACCCATTTGGGATGAAAATTCTAAAGCAGGAAGATTTCTGGGGGAATAGTGAATGTGGAATTAATGGCTGGATCCATTACCAGAGGCAATCAGTATGTTAAACACCTCTGAGAATGACAGATAAATTATCACTGAATGTCACTGTACTAGGAGTGAGATGTGGGGTTAGACTTAGGGGTGGTGTTGCCTGGTCACTGGATGGATCACATGTGCTTTACAGGAAGGAGGGGGAACAGGAGCATTGGGCACCAGGGTGTGCTGTCCATATCACAGAGATTCCACAGGGGAGAGATTTACAAAAATTAGACATTCAGTCATCCATCTGGAGAAGACAGAGTTTAAATTCATAACTCATAAATGATAAAAACCTGAGTATAATGCACCATAGTGCAGTCTGAGATTTGAAAGGTACTCGTTTGAGAGAGGGAGAAAATTGAACACATGAAGTGATGGATGGATAGAGAACATGTCGTGGGGCAGACACAACATGCTGTTGGTCCTAGAGCCGCCCTGTTTCTGAACACGACAGCCATTCTCAAGACTTGCGTGGACTGGAGACATAGTCCCGGCCGTGAGAACAGCCCAGGGCCTTCGCAGGAGGAGACTAGGGTCATGCAGCCAGCTCTGACTGTTTGTATTCCGAAAAGATAGCTGAAAGCTTGCAGCTGAATTCAGAGAGAGGCCAAGAAGAAGTGACAAAGTGTTTCAGAACATGAAGATTTTTTTTCTTTAACTTGCAGATAAAATGGCTACCAGCAAGTCTTCCAACTTGATAAAAGCAAACTCCAGCAATGAAAGAGACACTCATCTACAGAACAAAAGGATTCCTAGGTGACCAGCTGCTGCAGTGTGCCTAGGCCTTGCAGGAGGGACACATGGCCTCCAGCCACAATTTGGAAGAGTTGGTCACCCTCTACCAGTTCTACCCACACAATCAGGGGCTCCATGTGAGTCTATAGCTCAGGGGTGCTACTGTAGCCCTCCTGCAGATACCTTTGTGCCCATGGTCCTGGGAGGCCCCCACATGGAAAGATGACGTGTCTACTTGGAGGTCTGCCTCCTGAATGTTCCAGAAGCCAGAAATCCAAGCTCAAAAGACATAGGTGGGCTTCCATGACATGGACCTTCCCCGATTCTGGAGGTATAAGGCTGGTCCCAGGCATGGGAATATTAAGGTAGCCTGGATTTTCCAGGGTTTGCATTAGAAAGTCTTGGAGTTTGAATTTTGTTGTGGAAGCTGCCACAGTGTGTCTTCTAGGACCGCCATAATAAAGAAGAGGAAGGGAGGAACAAACTGCAAATTTGAGAGAGGCTGATCTAGGGAGATCAGAGGATAGGGGCTGAGCGGGACACACATGGAGTGATCGCTACCCTTCCTTAAGCAGAGACATGCATGTAGCAACATATAGTTAAAAATTCATTTGTAGGGCTCAAAATGAATGCATGATACAAGATGAGAACAACCAGGGAGAAATGGATAAGGGCTATGCAGAACTCCTTGCAGACTTCTGCAAATTTTCAGTAAGCTTACAACTGTCCAAGAATATTTTTTAAATAATATAGTGTGTAACATATGTGTCAGAATAAAAAGAAAACTTACAGGGTAGATTTGTGATTATTTCACTAAGTAACATTTTACTATAAATAAAAACAATCACTAGAGGAAAAAAAAAACCTCTACACAAAATAGGTAAGTGTTTGTAGACCTGAACATGAAGGACGTCAAACACTTTAAGAGCGATGACTCCATTTTCATGATTTACAAACAGTTGTATCCAGTCTTCTGTTTTTTTCTTTTCTGTCACATAATACCAATAGGCCTGTCTTTCTTTTCATTGTCTCATTGTGTGCTTCTAAATCTTTTCTTTTGAAATGAGAATTGTGGGTTAAGTTGTTTTATACACACACACACACACACACACACACACACACACACACACACACACATATCTTATTGTTGATTAAAAGGGCGTGGCCTTATGGATTGCTGTGAAATCAGTAACATATTCTGAAATGTGTTTCAGAAATGAACAAATCTTAGTAAAGAAAGCAATTGTATCTCTTAAGATTTTAAACTCATGTTACATATCATAATAATAGATTGTGTAGAAGATTTTTGTTAATTGTCTCGCTCTCTATCTATCATCTATTTGTGTGTGTGTGTGTGTGTGTGTGTGTGTGTGTGTGTGTGTGTTTTACTGGGCATAGAGCCCAGTGTCCAAGTGTCTTCTCACTGGGCTATGTCCCCCTCCTATCTCTTTATTTTTTATTTTGAGACAGGGTCTCACTAAATTGTTAAATTGCCCAGGCTGCTAAATTTACAATCCTCGTAGAGTTCTTGCAGTACAAGCATGCACCACTATACCTAGCTCATTTGCTTTATGAATTCCAGTGAACTGATTCATGGATGAGGTATGCATAGCCTATTTTGAAAAAATAATTTATAATTTATTACTGAATAATGATTTTGGAATAATGAATGATTCAAAAATGATTTGGGGACAAAAGCAATTATTGAAAACACAATGTAGACCAAATCTGGTGGGACAGTCTCTGGGAGGCTACAGCTGGTAGATTACAAGTTCCAGTCCAGACTGGGCAATGTAGTAACTTAGTGAGACACTGTTTCAAAAAAGAAAAGGCTAGGAATTCGGTTCAGTGCAAAGGCCCTGAGTTCAATTGTCAGTACTACAGAAAAGCAATGTAACAATATGAAACAATGGAAAAATTGTCCCATGTCCTACTTCGAATTGTTCTACTACTAACAAGTTGTAAACTGCACTTCTAATGGCAAAGAACACTTAGTTTTATATTTACCAGTGGTATTTATTTTCATTTCTCAAATTTTTCTTTTCTAAGAATTCTGTTGGCCTGTAAAGGATTCATCTGTTTTGCTCTTGAAGGAAAATGGCCTGATACTGAAAGCTAACGTTCTGATTTCATCAAGTACAACAGGGCATTATTGCTTAGCAAGGGAAAGAGATTGCTAAATTAAATTATTTGTGCATTGGCATAATATTGCCTTTCTGTATTTGGCAGTGGCAAGCAACAAGATGCTGTAGAGGACCTACAAGGTGTGATCAAGAAGATACTACAATAAAATGAACCCCAAGCTGGGCATGGTGGCACACATCTGTAATCCCCGCACTCAGGAGGCTGAGGCAGGAGGATTGCCATGAGTACAACGCCAGCCAGAGCTACATAATGAGTTCATAACCAGCCTGTACTACAGAAGAAGGCCCTGTCTAAGATAAAGGGAACCCATAAAATATGTAAAAGAGCCATTTAACATTAGAAAATATAACAAAATTTACAGGTAAGGATGCAGAAAGGTGGTCTACTTACAGTAAATCTCATGATAGCAACTCTAACACAAGTAAGTTCACCCTGTAAAAATGTATTTTAGGTTATAATTTTTCATTTTAATTCCTTCAATGTTTCTGTGTTTAAAGAAATTATTCTGTAGTAGTAGCTTTGGTTAAATCATGAAAACTTCCCCAAGAAGCAAGAGTAGCAACTGCAAATATGATCCAGTTGCCCACTTGACCCTTTTTCTCACCTCCAAAATAGTAGATGCCGTCTGAATAGATCTCAGGGCTCAGCAAAGGAGAAGCAGAGGTCACGTGGCCATCCACCACCAAACTCAGGTGGTTCCTCTTAGCAGATAAAATGACAGAATGCCACTGCCCATCGTTCAATCCCACACCTGGGGGAGAGACTCTCAGTTAATAGAGAGAGGGAGAGAAAGAGAAGGATAGCTCTCTACAGCAAACATTCCCAGAAACAGCAACACACGACACTCAATTGATTACAACACTTACATCTGGAGTGGTCCCCTTATCTGCGGAGATATACGCCAAGACCCCCAACACCAGTGGATGTCTGAAATTCTAGACTGTTTTTTTCCTTATACACACACACCTGTGGCAAAGTTTAATTTATACACTAGGCACAGTAAAAGATTAACAACAACAATAATAAAATAGAGTAATTGCAGCAATATACTGTAATAAAAGTTATTTAAGCCTTGTGAATTATTTATTTCTGTAATTTTCTATTTACTGTATTCAAACCACCTTTGACCTCAGGTGACTGAAACCATAGAAAGTGAAATTGCACCTAAGGGAGACTGTTGCTATTAATGAGAAAGAAAGAGAGAAGGAGGCCAAGGAGGAAAACCAGCACCTTCATGGGTGAAGTGGTGCGTAGCTACCTTCCCCTACCGTAGGGCCTTGAGAGAACCAGATTTCCAGACCTACACAAACTGGGAGAGTCCAAATGCTTCTATTATTAGACATACACTGATGTCCAGCTTCCATCCAACTCACCTCTGAGAGGATGAGTTTGGAAAGAATATGGCTGCATCATCAAATTCCCCATTATTTCAAATACAATTGTGTTAATTGTTTTACCTACTTTTTTGCACTTTTGTGGTAGTCACCTCTTATGATGTTAGGGTAGAATATTTAGCACACTACACCAGTTGCACAGAATTTGAGTTCCCTTATTCATGTGTTTCCTGCTGAGGTCAAACACCCCAGTGCTCTACTTACTATTTTGGTTCTTCATACTGCAAAGCCGTTTTTGATATTCTTGTAAGTTTACAGGGGATTTCACTATTTCGGTGGGTCTTCAAGGACAGGGCTGAAGTGTTGTGTAGTGTTTCTAAGTACGATATTGCTGTGATGTGCCTTTTGGGGAAAATACAGGTATTCACTAAGCTTCATTTTGGCATAGGCTAGAATGCTGTTGGCCATTAGTTTAATGTTAATGAATCAATAACACTGTCTACCAACAAAGGCATCTTTCAACAAACACACATAGCATATAGATATATATTGATTGGTCAATAAAAATTTGTGGTCAGAAGCTCATAGGAAGCTGTTAGGTCAAAGAAAGACCTAGGAAGAATGAAAAAGTGATCAGTAACAGGAGAATTTGGAGTTAAAATTTATTGCCCCATGACTCTCTGCCTGGATGGTAGCAAGTCCAGGCACAAGGCCCATGACCCCACACCTGGGTAGCAGGTTTAGACATGAGGCCTAAGGCACAAGGTGTAATGGGTAAGGGGTAACGAAGAAGAAAAAAGGAATAAAAGGGGGCCAACTACAGTGCAAACAGAGCTTTTAACCTAGCGTGGGCAGATTAGGCAGCATGAGGGCTGGGACTGGAAAGTTAGTAGGCATGTGGGTCTGGGATTGGGCAGAAGAGGACAAAGCAGAGTTGCCTGATAGGTTGGGTGCAGGCCGGGGGTGGGCCCTCGGGGGCTCAGGGTTGTCAATATCAGTTGGCCAACTTCCGAGGCCAGCAAAGTTGTCATGTCAGGGGCCAGGGAAGTCAGGTTATTAGGGCTGCAAAGGAATGAGGAGGTACAATCTGTAAGCCAAGATGAAACTCGGAATTCTAAGCTATGTGTGTGGGGACAGTGGGGAAATTCAACTCAGCAGTTACAGCACAGGAACCCCACAGTAACCCTGTAATTCTTCTAGAAGTAATGGCTCAGTATTCCCTAATCTAGTCTTCATGGGAACTTCACAGAACATAATCATTACAAATAATCAGATCCAATTCTGTGTGTGTATCTATAGATGAGCACACACAATTCTAATTCTTAATTTTTATAAAACGCTGCTAAAATTAAAATTGCAAAGTGTTCTTACCATCTGTGAAAAACACTCTCTAGGGAACCTAAGGCTGCCCCAAGGTCAGGCCCCTGCAGAGTGGCAGAGCTGTTCCCTCATAAAGGGAATCCCATCCCATCCACAGGGAGCACTGTGGTTAGATTTGGAGCAGAGATGAGAACCTAAGTATCACCGTTGAGCATTTACCAGTCAGGCCTATGTTCACAGAAAGCTCAGCTCCTCTGGAGCCTGCAGATCAAATTAGAACACAAAAATACAAGCACTCTACTATGCCCAAAGAGCCTCTTTTCTGATATTATATGCAATTTCCCCCTGATATTGTAAGGACCAATTTTCTCTATTATATGCATTTTTTTTATTCCCCTGAGCTAGTTTCTACCACAGACTTTCAGATCAAAAAAGGCACCAAAGCTCCTTTAGGTGATTACAATTTTTGTCCTGGATGTATTTAATCTAATACACATTCTAGCTGGGGAGAGAGCTTTCTTCTACCTACCCATGAAGGAAAAAAATAAAATCCAAGATCCAGTTATGAATTGCTGTGTGAAAGATAATGAAAGAGACTCAAAAACTGGTATGAAAATGTAGGTTGGATACTTTTAGATGCATTTTCTTTGAGTGAACTCTAAAAAGACGACTGAACAGAATTATGTAATTCCTGGGGGGTACAAGATCGAACTAAAGTAAGTCAAACATCCCCAATTTCTCACCAATGCTTCCTTCAGGAGGCAACACGCTGAGTGAAACGCTGGTATACGCTTTGCTCACGCATGCACAGACGCTTCCCTCCCCACCCCCACCTGTTCTCCATCCTTCTTCAAACCATGGACTCACTCTGTGCACTCGACTCCAACCCTTAGGCTTTGCGTTCTCTTAGTACTTCTCAAACTCCCCTGGTGCCTCAAGCATTTTGTTTCCCAACCTACTGCAGATTGCTACTTTTATACAGTGCAAGGTGTGGTTAATACAGTCTATGTTTGCATTATAAAAACATCCTACAGTGAAAGACACACTGTCCTTCGCCTCCCTCAAAATACTCCCCCTTGCTTCACACATCCATGCCCCACCCCTCTTGGCACGTGCATAAGCAGCTCTGGAAGGCCTTTTCTCTGGGAGTGTCTTTAGCTGTGCTATCACGGTGGCATCCATGTCCTGAATCGATTCAATATGTTTCTCTTTCATGGTCTGTGGGGAAAAGCCAAACGTTGCATGGTACCACACCCAAAGAATACAGTGGAGATTTTAAAGATTTTATGAAGGCTTCATAAAATGTGCATAAAGAATTTTGAAAGCTAAAAATCCTGAAATAACTATGCCATTATATCTATTGCTTTAAATGTAATATATTTATGAGATATAGATTTAAGTTCACTTAATGTAGCAATTCAATATGGACATAAGTTAGTCTATTGTAACAATTTGCTTATTTGGTCTCTGATGTAAGTTTATCCAAAGAAAACTGATGGATGCAATGATAACCTGAATGTCTTTTGAATGTACCAACATTTACCTTCCAGTACTCAGCTAAGGCATTTGAAATTCAACTTCTTTCTTTTTTTTTTCCTCACATTTTCTAGTCTAATGAATTGCACTGTTATTTTTCTTTTCTCAGGTGGACTGGTGGGTGAGGTCATGTTAAAGAATCTCAACAAAGATATAGTAAGATATAAAAAAAAATGGCAAATATCCCAATAAAGGGCTCTGCTGGACTCAGAGAAGAGA
The DNA here is from genome assembly GCA_004027205.1 of Ctenodactylus gundi. Lineage (NCBI taxonomy): Eukaryota > Metazoa > Chordata > Mammalia > Rodentia > Ctenodactylidae > Ctenodactylus > Ctenodactylus gundi. The sequence goes on from PVKB01003371.1 coordinate 177,816, forward strand.
CATCAAGATTTGGCCACTGCGGCCCATTCTAGAGAAGGGAAGCTGAGCTAAAGAGTGGTGATGTGAATGAAACGAGTCAGACGCAGAAGATTAAATATGTTAAATATCGCATAGTTTCTCTGACTTGGGAAAACCAGAATGTAGGCATTCTATAGAACCAAATGGGTGTGATAGTGGGAGTTATGGGGAACTGGGAAGGTAAGAGAGTAAGAGAGGGCCAAAAATGAGAAGGAATTGTAAAGTTGATGTGATATATATATATATATATATATATATATATATATATATATTTCTCAATTTCATTTTAAACATTATACATTGCATATATATTAATAAAATGGTGGGTAAAAAGAATAGGGTAGATGAGAACCCCCTGAAATATTTTTTGAGCCTGCCTGCCCGCTGAGTGGCACTTGGTAGTAGTATTCACCATATTTTTAAAATTACACCTTATAAAATTACTCAAGAAAGATGACTTCCTCAGCTGTTTCAGAAAGTAGCAAAAATAGTAAGTGCACTCACAGCAAAATTCATTAGGAATGTGTCTTTTGCTGTAAGGGATTTTTGAAATGTAAATATGGACCATATTTTTGATCATCCCTTGTACAATTCAAAATGAGTTATAAAAAATTAAATTAAAAAGGCACATAAAATGCAGTGCTACTGATCACACGTTTACAGGATGCACAAATATCTTCTTGCTACAATAATATGCCCTAGAGCTTAATCGCTCTTTTTATACATATCTTGCCATGGATTGGGAACAAGTATGTCGCAGAGCCAGGACTGGCCCAGTGACCACACCATGTGCAGCAGTGCTCGGGGCAACTGCTCCTAGTCACACAAGAGAATCAAATCAAGGGCTTGGGATGCCTGTGGAATAATTCTGCCAATATAGAAGCCAAGTTAGACAAAGAACAAAAGACCACCAGGACAGCCCACTCTGCAATTTGACACAGTTAAATGCACTTACCTAATCAGGAAGCTGGCTATGACCTTGTAGCTGGTTATGAACTTGTGCTATTTGTGGAAGGCTCTTCCAAAATCTCTCCTCCACCACCATTTGTACTACATCCCATTTACCGCTGAAGAGTTATTACCCATCAGTGGGATCCACCACTCATGTTAAATTGCAAATGGTCTCTACCTCAGTTCAACTAACTCTACGGGATTTTAAATCAGAGTTGATTTTCCTTAGAAGTGCACAACTTCTTCTCACTTTAGGCCTGCTCAGAGGTGAACCCTTGTTAAAGGCCACCCTACTATGAAAGGACAAAAGGCCAAGGAGAAATCCTAGAATTTATACTTTCTTCCTACTTACATTATGTAACAAAATACTAATTCTCTTCACTCCTGTCACCACTCATAATTTTGGGGTCTGAGGAGAGACGATGTCATTGATATAACAATAATTATAGTGAGGGTGGGGACCATAGCTCAGTGATTAGAGCAGATTGCATACCTAGCAAGACCCCCACATTTGACTCTCCAGCACCACATAATAGCTGAGCATAGGGGTACGGGACTGTAATCCCAGCACTGGAGAGGCTGAGGCAGGAGCATTGCTGTGAATTCAAGATCAGCCTGGACTACAGAGTGAGATCATGTCTCAAAACAATAAAAACAGGGCTGGAGTAATGGCTCAGAGGTTAAAGCGCTTGCTTAGCAAGCACTAAGTACCTGAGTTCAATTCCCCAGCATGGTGGTACACGCCTGTAATCCCAACACTCCACTTGGGAGGCTGAGGCAGGTGGACTGTCCTGAGTTCAAGACCAGCCTGGGCTACACCAATAAGTTCAGGACCAGCCTGGGCTACAGAGTGAGACCCTGCCTCAAAAAAAATGGTTAAAAATATATATAAAAATCAAAACAACAGCAACAAAAGTAATAATGATGATAATTTTGTTGAGCTATTATTATTCATAGCAGGTACTTGTACTTTCCATCGTTTTATCTTTACCCTATTATTATCCTCTTTTTCAGTGCAGGGAAAATGAACCTCAGAGAAAATCCACAATCATCTAAGGCTGTATTCGGCTGGTGCTATCTATTTTGGTGCTGTGCACTAAAACCGAAGCAGAAACTAAGTCTGACTCCAACCCCCGGTTAGCCTCTGCCTGCAAGGTAAGCAGTCCCCTTATGTTTTTGCTCATTCAACCAATTGACTTTGAAAAAGAGAAAAGCAGCCTAATAGCTTGGGCCCGGCCAGGCACTGTTGGAGAGATCTGTGCCAGGAGAAGCTGGCTGGCACTCAGAGCCAGGCGTTGGCATTGTCCTGTTGAATAAATACAAGCAACCTCTGTTACAGTTTGATCTAAAATGTCCCAGAAGTCTCATGCTGTTAGAATATGATTGGATAGTGAGAGTTCTGCACTCATCAGGGGGGTGACCAATGGATGAGTTCTGTAGCAGTCAGGAGCTGGGGACATACTGGAGACAGGTCACGGGGGCTGCAAAAGTACATTCTTGTACCTTCTTTCCCTACTTTTTGGCTGCCATGGGTTAACCAGCAGTCCCCGGCCACACCCTTTTAACATGCTCTTTTTACTGCAAAGCCCACTGGCCATGGACTGAATCCGTGAACTAAATTAAACCTCTCCTTTCTCAAGCTGTGGGTGTCAGGTATTTTCCCCAGCAATGGGACAGTGATTAACACAACCTTTAAGGACACAAGCAACAGAATCTCAGTCTATGACTAGTGAAACAGAGAAAGAACCAAGATCCTTGGTGATCTTCTGTCAGCACAGGTAAAAACAAGGCTCTGCACATATCACAAAAATATCAAACTCTCCCATTTCAGCTGCATTTCATTCTTCCATCTCTCTAAGCAAGATGTACGAAGATACCGAGTCACGGGATTACCCACAGCATTAAATCTACAGTAATTATTTGCTTTCTCAAAACTCCCTCCAGATGAGTGCATACAACCCCTAATCCAGTAACAGTCCTTTCTCAAAACCTGTGCACTGAGATAGCCCCCACGGCTGGGCATGCCTGCTCTTGTTACAACACGCAACACACCTAACCAGTTCAAACTCCAAACATGCCCACCACGGGCTTTGGCTGGAAAATATTGACAACTGCAAGTGGAAGAAGAAAATTATCAGTGAAAGTGTTTGCAGTTGAAGGGAGTAGGAGAGAAGAAGATTGTAGACGGACCATTGCTCTTTGTCCAACTGTCTGTCTGTCTGTCTGCCTACCTACTATACTCATTACATCCCCCTTTCTTTTTTTCACATTTTATTGATATGTATAGATGCAATACATAATGTTTACATCGATCTTGAGTATTTTGTGCATATACATATCGTGGCAAAATGACAAATCCCTCCCTTCTCCCTTTTCAACCTTCCTAACCCCTTCTCCCTCCCTCCAATTCCCAATATTCCCTACAATTAGTTCTGGTCAGTCTACATAAACACACAAAATACAGCATGAAAAAAAAAAAAAGCTGAGATCTTCTCCTCTGTACAAAATCCCTGGTAACAGTCCTGAATTGGCACAGAAACATTATGACAGTTTAGCTGCCATCACTCTCTCAAGAGATATTCACAGGATAAGGTATATAAAGAAAAAGAATTAGTCTGCCATGCAGGGAAGGTTCTCTTTAAGGTGCAAAAGGCAATTGCATGTAAGCCATCACTCAAGCAGCAACCAAAGGGTTGTGGCTATCTCCAAACATATTTCAGTGCTCTAAAACTACCACAGAAGTCCTATGTCTACTGACCATAGTTACTAACTAGAGTTAAGGATCCAGATCACTAGATAACTCTTGTCAAAGTGAGAAAATGGAGGTTGTTAGTACCCATCACTTCAGTGAAAAGCAGGAGTTTAAAGGGTGATAGGTTTATAGCCTGCAGGTAGGAAGAGTCCACCTGGAGGAAGGGAGGAGGGGGGGATTTGCATATGGCTTATGCTGGCTGAGGCAAACTAAGGAGGCTGCTCCACTGCCAGGGCCGCAGGAATTGCAAAATCCCAACAGGTGAAAACCCCAGCTGAGGCTTACATCCTGCAAGCCTAACGCCGGCAAGCCTGGCCTCGGACAAAGACTCTTGGTCATAGGCCTGATTTTCACCATTAGGTAAAAGCAGCAGCAGCAGAAATACTAAAATCAGAACAGAAATCTGAAATTTGACTTACAATAAAGTATTTTATTTTAAATAGTTGAGTACAACAGCATTGCTCACTGAGCCCTTGATGCCATCCGAATGGCTTTAGCTTTGACATCTGTAACAGTGACAAGGAACAAAAATATTTTGTATCCTGCAGGATTTTAGAGTACTGCTAGTATTTTTTATGACTTAGTTTAATATAATATAATTAATATTTCAAAAATGACTTGGGCTGACATCATACTGTTGAATAATTCCACATGACAATTTGCAAAACTGTACATTGTTACAAAACTGTAAATTGTTACAATTTTAACCTAATAATTCAAATATTTGCACACTTTAGTTTTTTCTGAACATAGTTTAATTTTCTCCCATTGTAAAAGATAAAAACTAAATTTCAGTCTTTCGAACTTCTAAGATTAACAATTTATAACTTCAGTAGCAGTGGAAAATTAATCTGTGCTTACATAAAGGAAGGATTTAGTGTAGTATGGTATTAATCTACCAATAGGTACCTGGCTTTGTTTAGAGTTATTATATGACAACTGATTTCATTAGCAAAGACTGTACAAGTGAAACAGAAAGTGAAAGACTTGCCCTATGAGACAACAGTCTGACCATCCAAGGGACCCGCCCTAGAGACCCTTTCTTGACTTCTCAAGAGTTTTACTTTCTCAATAAATCTCTTCTTGCTAAAAAAAAAAAAATCTGATCACCATCTAACTTCCATTTTACTAGTTTATTTACATATGCACAATACTGAAATTAGCAAGAATTAAAATTTGAAAGAAAGTGGAGAAGGGAAACTAGGAAGAGTTGGTAGGTAAAGGCTGATCTCTGTTACCTGAAGTAAAACAATTGTGCTTCATCGACATTCATGTTTAGCCTGGATTCCTTATTAATTATGAAGAAAAATCACACAAAATCATATGATACCATGGTGGCTTACATCGCACATGAGTTTAAACATCCATTTAGAGGTTTTTAAGTCACTTGGGGTATTCTGCACCGACTTATACCTAGTAATTTATTAACTTTATATTCCTTTCAAGTGCTTAGAAATGAACTTGCTTCATGGGGTGACAATAGTTGCCTTAGACTGAAGCAGTTTCTTTAAATTGTCAAAAAATGGGCTCTGAATAGAACCAACAAATAGGCTCTGAATAGAACCACCCAGCGATTGTCAAATACAGCATAATAAACTACACATTGATAGCAAGTTTACACTCTTAGACCCTTACTTCAGGCTTATGAGTTATCAATATGACACTGACTAATTTATTTTCTCTTGTCAAGCCTGCAAGTCTACCACATTCTAAACAGTACACAGAAAGGCACAGTACAGTCCTTATTAAAACTCACAATTAGTGTTGAAGTCCCAGTTCTCCCATTTCAACAGCAGTTATTAAGGAACAAGAGCAGAAACAGGCATTCACGTATCCAGGTGTACCTGTTTCCTCACTAATTTCCAACTGTAATTTAACTTTTTTCCCTTCTGAAAATTATAGTCTATAACTACTTGGTCATAGTTAATATGGAGGAACAGTATAATGGCATCTTTAAATTGTTTTTAAAGATCATTTATTAAATTAATGTAGCAATTTATCCCAATGTGACCTTTGATTGCTGGGCTTGGGTGCTATTCTATATATGTTAAAATGTGAAGATGAGCCCTTGAGAAGAACTGTATAATTTTAATGAAGAGACAAAAATATCCTTCACTCGAAGCATTGACCTAGATTGGACATTAATTTTCTAGAGACCCACATCATCACCTCAATTATATTACTCCTAATCATTAAAATGCTACTGTAGTGCCGAAAGAGGAGAAAATTCCAACCAGTGCCCAAAGGAAGAACTTCGCAGAAATCTTCGCCTCCTTCCAAGTGCACGCAACTCTTCACAAAGTACATCAGCCAGTAAAATATTTAGCTAAATATTTAAGTTTTACATTACATATTCATATAAAAACATACAAATCTCTAAAAGACGGCTTCCATCGTCCAGAAGAAACAATGGCTGTGTTTGGCAGTCTAGTTTTCCACTAAAAGATACCTGTTACTTGCTTGGTATGTTTCAAGATTTTTAATATTTTCCCCAAAATAAGTTTCCTCAGAATATGCTGATCACTTGTCCGGAGTGAGAGGGTCATGGGAGGAAATTTCTATTCCCCTATCACTATCCTTTTGCTTAATAAGAACTGCAAATGTTGGAATTATTTTAAAAAGGAAATTGGAATTAAGTTCCTCTAAGGCGGAAGGCTGATAATCTTATTAACTCAAGTATTCATTTATTAAACAAATATTAATTTTTTGGTTATGCTTAAAATTTGTGAAGAAGGGACACAGAGATAATGCAATCTTTCCGATCCACACGCTTTGCCCCGGGGACTAGGTTTATTACCTGCTGTGATATCACTGGGCAACTTTCCTGGAGGTTGGAGATTGAGTTTCAGTTTTCCTTCGCTGAGCGAGAGGAGGAACCCCCCTGAGGCCAGCTGCAACTCCCCGAAGAGCAGGAGCCCTGCCTCGTTCCAGGTGCGAAATTGAAAACTGGCCGAAATTTCGTCCTCTAGGGTAGAGGCTGGAAGGGCTAAGTAACTCCTGGAGCTCAAGAAAGTCAGAGGCACAGACTGGGGTTGTGAACAAGAAAACGTGACGTTTCCCTAAGGGTAAAGTAGAAAGAAAAAGAAGTTTCAGCGTGTCCTCCACATCCCATTAGTAACAGAATTTGAAATATTCATGAAGGCTGCTTATCACTCTCATGCGATCCTTGATTGATTGATTATTTGAGACATAGTTTCACTCTGTAGCCCAGACCGGTATAGATCTCACTGTGTCACCCAGGCTGGCCTTGAACTCACGCAACCCTCCTGCCTCGGCATCCTGAATGCTGGATTACAGATACACACCATCATGCCCAGCTATTATGTGATGCTAGGGGAGGGAACCTGGGACCTCGTCCTTCCTAGGCAAGCATTCTAATACCTGATTTGCGCCCTCAGCCCCATCCGTAATCTAAAACAATGAACTGCTATCACCACGAAAATCCAAGTCCCTGCTATCAATCTTAAAGATCCTTCCGCCACGTTATCTGGCTTTTTTCCTCATTTCTCGACTTGGACATAGACTTGAAAAGTTGATGAAACCAACTCTATTCAGAAGGATAGACATAGGAAGGCAAACATGTGGTCGTGGCCAAACAAAACTATTTGGCTACATTATGATTCTATTAAAAGTGAGTTAACTTTTATTATAAGCAATCATTGTGTTCCAGGGAATGAAACAACAAAAGCTAAAAAGGAAACAACACTAACTTACGTGCTAACCCATAATATATAGGTAATTACAAGACTATCAAAGCCAGCCAAAAGGGAAACACATTACCCACAGCAGTCTCGTCGTATGCTTCAAGGGACAGCTGTGTGCCATTCTGCAAGAAACACAACCTCTTGCCAAGGAGGAGTGAAAGGCCACTTGTTGGATGAAACACAAGTATCTATTATCATGTTTTTATTTTTCTCTTAAATTATCCCTCCTCTTATTAAAAAGAGACCACTTCAAAATCTACAGGATATTATGATAATATAAACAGCACCAGTTCAGAGGCAATTAGGAACAAAAAACTTCTTCAGTAATAATTTCCATGTGCTTTGTTAGTTTCTGACTCAACACAGAATTAAATTTATATATTTTGAATTTGAAGCAATGCAAGAAATAAATGAAAGTCCCTGTATGTCTGCTTTACTATTATCAAAGTAGCAAAGCTGGGAATCATGTTTCTCAGAATTTTCTCTCCTGTCTGCTTTCTATGGGAAATTTAGCTGAAAAGAGGGGAGGTTGGGTGAAGGAAAACACTGGTCAGAGGTAATACATTAGCCATTTTGTTCCAAGTGGTTACGCGAATTGTTCACAAGGAAGGATCTGTTGCTTTATCCTATTAAGATGCTGGTTATTCTGCAATTTTGCACTTTCCCCTTGTACCATACATCTCTTTCTCCCAATAGCTGGTCCCACCGAACCACAAGTCCAGATCCATTCCCAGACACAATATGTGGCTGAGGAGCCCCAGGGGCAATGGCTCCCCACAGGCAACAACTGCCACAGATGCCTCAGGAAGCTTTCTTCTTAACCCGGAAGTACTCTATCAAGTCTAGGGTGCTCACACACCATGGCCACAGGCAGAATGAACGGGTTTTCACATCTTGCCTCTTTCCCTGCCAGGCCTCCACTTCCACCTTTCTCTGACCTTGCTAATATCCGAGTGCCAAGAGAGATCCGTCATCCACAATGCTCTCTCTTGTGCTGTGTCCCTAACTGAATGCTGACCAGCAGTTATATTTAGTTTTGCCACTCTTCCCTAGAACCAGAAAATGATGCAGCCTCAGCCACACTCCTGTTTGGACAGATTGGCAGATGCAATGTTGTTACAGCCTATTAGGTTTTTTATTTGTTATGAATGACCATGGCAAAATACATATTTTCCCCAACGTCTCTCTAATATACATGGATGTTATCTGATTTCAGAAACTCTGTAGACTCATCTAGTGAGTTGGTTAGGGAAAATCTTATTAAGGAAATTACAGAGCAAAAGAAATGAGTCTCCTGGGAGATACAATATCACAACCAAATTAAAATATCAACTGCTTAAAAACTGCTTTGCTTCATATAAAAAAACAAAATTACGTTCTGTGAATAATAATTGCTTTAAGTAGAATTAATCCCTTGTATGCTTGGTCAAATCAAGGGGAAAATATTACATAGGAGCAATCTCAAAATACATCAAACAGCAACCGAAAATGGGGTTTTTTGTTTTGTTTTGTTATTTTGTTTTGTTTTGTTTTTTGTTTTTTGTTTTTTAAGACCTGTATTTCTGTTCCTTCCTTCATGTGAAGACACTTACCATAGTGATGATTTGTGGGTGTTGTTTTTTGGCCAAATCAATGATATCCATTCCATTATAATAGAGATTTTCTAGACATCCATGAAAATTTGTATGTGGAAATGACACTGATTTTGAAGGTGCTGAAATCCCTCCAAAGCTGATCTTAGAAAGAAAAATGGCATCAATAATATTGTTTAGTGATTTATGATAATTTGTTTAAACAGTTTGATTAGCAACTATAGTTGTAATCACCATAACAGACCAACTTTTCATCACTCTGCACTAAAAAACATTAAGATACATATTTTAGAACTAATTTACATGCAGTCAGTCTTGTTTTCTTTACACTAGAGCTTGATTATTCATACAGGTTGATAAATCACACCTGGCATTGATATTTATTGCCTAATGAAGAAAAATATATACTTATATGCATTTTAAAAGTTAATCCGTTTAATAAGGTAACCACGTATGACATTTTATCTTGTGTACATTTCTAGCACACCTTGATGTTTGTGAATCTGAATCAATTGTTGATGGGTTAATTACTGTTTGTTGCTACGTCCTCTCCCACAAATCTGCACTGTTCAGCAGTACATTGTAACACCAAGGAATCATGGAACACGTTCTAGTTTGCTTGTGACAGCGAGAACTCTCAATGGAGAAAATTTTCTACACGTAAAGAGCAGTGACTAACACACGTCAGCCCTAAAGTTTGGATTTGGACTGTCCCCCAAAGCCTCAAGTATGTGGAACTGTGTTTTTATTGGGAAGTAGGGTCTGGTTGGAAGGGGCAGATGCTTGAAGTTTGACCGGGAAAGATGGCCTCAACTTGTCGATATTGGGGGTTGCCCAGAGCAGAGCTCTCAGGTATGTGTGTTGACTTGTGGGGGCCAGGAAGTGAGGGAGGGGCACCCCCCTCAGGGTGGCTGCCCAGTTGGAAGCTTGAGGTAATTAAAGGAAGGAAAATGAAACACTGTTAAGCTTCTCCCTGGGAAAACTCCAACCTTGCCTTACTCTCCAGACATTGGCTGGCTCCTGCTTTTACTTGATTCCGGTGCGCAATAGTGTGAGCAACTCTCTAGTCTCTGCCATGGCCTTCCACCACTGCCTGCTGCAGCTGGATAGACTGTGCACGGCCTTCTAAAACTGAGCTAAACAAATCTTCCCTCCCTTAAATGTTGAGCATTCTCTCCCAGCAATGAGAAAGTAACTAAGACATTCAGGTAATTGTGTTACAATGACAAATTTAAAATGATCAGGATGTGAGTCGTAGATGTATCAGTTCCTCCAGTTGAATGTAAGTATGCATTCCAAGTACATATTAATAAAAAAGAAAAATATAAAATATAACAAATTACATGTAATGAGGGAGACGAAGCCTTAGCCACCTGTGCCCCAGCCCGCTGCTATGCGTTAGACCTCACAGGAAATGCTTTGCCAGCCGTGTGGTTTACCATCCAGATGAGCTCTCTATTGTGTATTTTCTGCCAGAGGTTTAAGCTACATATCCATCCCGGAAATAGGTAATAATTGAAATGTAACCATCACACCTCATAATCAAGGTCCAGGTAATTGAATTCTCCCTGTGTGTGGAAGTGGTGCCGGTGCTCGTCCACCGTGAAGTTGACCTGTTTGCCCAAACGCTGGATAAGCACTGAATGCCAATGCTGATCATCCAGCAGGCTGCCCAGGGTCAGATTAATCAGGGTGGGAGTGGACGGTAGCTTAGCTACACCTTAGAAGACAGAAGAGTAAAGGCACCGTTATTTCCAGTTAAAAGAAACAAACAAACAAAACTAAAATTCCCTTTTGTGGATTGGCACCTCTCACATAATTGCAATGCCCTTACATGTCTCCCATTCTAAAGACTAGGATGGATTTACCTGAATATAATGGTCTCTTGACCTCATAGTAATTTCTTCCACTGTTAAGTCTTTTCATTATTATCAACCATTGCCCGCTCATTTTCTATGTAAATTTTATCTTTGCTACAACCTCATTATTTTTACTGCTGCAATATTTTTCAATGACCCATCCCTTTCTTTATGGTGCTAGAAAATAGCTGTACAGCTCTATCAACGCTGTAGAAAAAAGTCATCCTATGAGATTCTTGTGCAACCTACAAAATATGAACAGTTTTGACATGAAAGAGCAATATGGGCATGCATCCAAGCCCTTGAATCTGAAAATAACGGATCTTGCATGTTTTTAAAAAGCTATAAAAGCATAAAATTACCTAGGTGATAAGCAAGTAATGAGTTTTTTATCCAATTGTTTTTACCTGAATTAATAAGTAAAAAGAGTTTTCCTCTTCTTAATTCCAGTGTGAGATGATCTCCATTGGGCCCTGCCCTGTGGAGTAGAATCCCATCACTCTGCATGGTTTTAAACTTCAAGGAAATAATATCTTTTATTGAGCTCAGGGACTTCTGATCAAATCTGTAGAGAAGGGAACTTTTTCCATCAAGATCCACCACCTCTGATCCTGGAGACAAAGATAGTCAAAGTCATTCTAAGGATAGACATGCTTGATGCTAAAGCATTTTAATGTGTCTGTGTGTTTGTGTGTATCAAATATGAGCAACCACCCGTTGTGTCTGTCACTCTCTCAAAACCCAGGAGAGATTCCAGGTTTTTCTTCCTTATCAAAACTCAAAAATCTAGAAATGTATTTTGAAACATATCCCTAGTTTTCTCTTACATGATTAAAGGTTATTCCTTCTCGCTCCAGAAGAAATAGAAAACCAGTTAAAAGCAACATATAGCAGAGGTACATATATACACACGTTTATAACAGCACAACTAACAATAGCTAAAATGTGAAAGACGCTGACATATCAATCAACACATCAATGGATACAAAGAATGTGGAGCATGTATACAATGGAGTACTACTCGTCCAAAAAGACAGGTAGATTGAAGGCTATTTTGTAAGTAAATGGATGCAACTGAGACCATCATGCTTAGTGAAGTGAGTCCAACTCAGGCTAGATAATGCCTATAATATAGGCATTTTATAGAACAAAATGAGTGTGATAGTAGGACTTAGAAGGGATGGGGAGGTGTGGCAAGGTCAAGAACAGGAAAGGAGAAGGGACTGTAATGTTGATGCGATATTTTTGTAGATAAAATACCCAACTGCATTGTAACCATCATGTGTTACATCCACACCATGCACACACACACACACACCACACACACACACACACACACACACACGGTAAAATATATATATATATAAAAGAAATAGAAAATCAGTCAAATAAGATGATTGATCTACATAAAATCTTTGTATATTTCATAGTTGATTAACATACATCATATCACTTTGCATATTTTAATGGAGTTCTTAAAATGTGGAGGCTGAATGGTGTTCCAGGACTCCAGAAAGTGATTTTGATGACTCACTATTTCTTCACGTGTGTTACATGAAAGAGATCCACAAACAAATATGCACAGAAACACTAGACATAAAATGAAACTTCAAGCACACATTCTACTGGCTTCTGTGTGTTATCACGGCATTGTTTTCATGACTAAATCCCAGTACTTAGGGCAGTGCGACTTCATGCCATTCTGGGAGCACTGTGGGAAAGTCCTTAATAATATTGTGAGGCTTGTTCTGCCACATTTCTGTCAGAACTGTGATACTGACACGTCTTTTTCATCTCTCTGACAGTGTCTTACCCACTTGTTGCCAAGATCACTCTTATTCAGTTCATCTGAAAAAATATGTCATATTCTACCAGCAACACAACAGTACATCTGTCAAAATCAGTTGCACTCTTTAGACACACACAAAAAAAGAACTCATAAGACTCAGAGGTCCACGCAGTAGTTTCTACATTTCACCAGCCAGACTTTTTTCTTTAAGGCAATTACCCTTCATAGTACATTTCCATAATAAATGAAGACGTTAAAGAAACTCAATGATGCTATTTTTCAACTGGTAAACTCGCTTCTTCCAGATGACAAAATGACATTACAGTTTACTCATCTTTTTTCAATGGGCAAAATTATTTTAGCTGCTGGTATGCCGAAATATATGTTCCATTTAGATTGCCCGTCATATTTTGCACAACAATGATAACTACTACACCCTAGTATTTTCAACATTTTAATGCAGCTTTATTTTGAAAATGCAGGGGTTTAATATTTTCTCATCTTACTAATATGCTTATAAGGAATTCACCCATCAAATAGACGTGAATAAGCATGAATTCTTTAGAAAGAATAATGCTACCAAATAATTATTCCTTATTACACAGCCAAGGGAGTGTTCATGGTAAAAACACAACTCTGTATCCAATACAAATAATGTGATTTATGATTATTAGATTATAATAAATTAAGAATAATTTCAATAAGATAGACTCTAAATGCTGGCATATTTAGATCAATGTAGTTGGCTCTGTGTTACTATATTGCTTAAAGGCAATCATCACTGGAATAATTTTATTTTTGACAAAGATTATTTTTGGAATTGGGTACCAAGAGATTTTTGTCCCGTAAAAATTTTTGCCTTACTCATTTTAGCCCACCATTTCTTTTTCTCTTTTTCGCTATTGTCAGTATTTTTACATTTTCATGGTCATATTTGTCTTCCTTGGCGCCTGAGCTTTTGTACCTGGAATATTTCCCTCAGCAAAAGAGGGTAGTGAAAAAAGACATTGGACATTTGGTACCTAAAGCAATGGTGTGCTGTGTAATCCCTTTACCTGAAGCTACTTGTCATCTTCTGATTATTAGCAACTATTACTTAGCAGGTGCCTGATGACACGAAGGATGAATCCCATCAATAAAAATGCACTCAGACAATCATGTTTCAGGTACAGTGCCAGATACTGGGTTAAAAGAGTATTCAACATGAGTACAGGCCCTGCCCTCATGTAGTTCAGACTTGGAAAAGTTGAACAATATCTAGCAAGTGAACAAATAAATTCATAAAACCCTTACGAATTGTCACAGGCATCTGATTCAAGGATGTACCAGGGCCACTTGCTCTGATTATTGAGAAAGGTCTCTCTCAGGTCTCAGATCTAGAAATACGAGTGTAAGATAGACCCGATCCATCAGCTTGCTACTCACCACTGTCTTAAAGTCAGATAGTTTGCCCCCCTGACCTAGACTACTACTGAAATATTTAATTTCTTTTTTTGTGTGTGTGGTATTGGAAATGGAAGTCATGTCAAGGCCTTCATTCTAAGCTACATTCCCTAGCCCTTTGTCATTTTTAGTTGAGGCAAAGTCTTACTATGTTGCTTAGTTATCCAGCCTGAGCTCGTATTTGTAAATCTCCAGCCTCAGCCTCCCAGACTGCTCAGATGATAGTGTGTGCCGTTGGACCAAGCTGGAACATTGAATTTCAAGAGACATAGACAATCTCCCAACACTGCTCCACTCACGGTAATGAAGGAAGGCACTGAGGATCGTGGAGAAATAACAATGACAAGAAATCATTTAATGTCCACAAGTAGGAATGAGGTGAGCTCCCTGTTACAAAAGGGCCCAGAGGAAGAAAACAAAAGAACAAAGAGAAAATCAACAGATTGGCTACAATCATACCACAGACTTCACAGGCACATAAACAATTTCCCTCCTCTCATGGGAAAAAAATAAACTCAGTATAATTCAGGATATAAGTATAGTATCAGTGCATAAAAAATATCAAACAATATACATGTAATCTATGGATAAGAATTCCTATAAAATAACAAAAATCTGGGTGAGTCTTAACAGCGTTATAATTTGGACAGAACATTCAGCTATAGTAATACTTCACTTCTTTAAATATCACATTTATAAACTGGCTGTGTCTATGTTCCCTGCTCTCTGATGCCTGAGGCTGAAGAATCTCAAGTGTGAGCCCAGCCTAACAGCAACAGAGCAAGTTAGTGAGATGCTGTCTCAAAAAAACAAAAACAAAACAAAACAAAACAAAAAAAAAAAAAACGAACAGAAACAGAAAGAGGCTGTGGATATAGTTCAGTTTGAAGGTTGTAGGTCCAATGTCCAGAGAAAATTATTTCATAAAAAGGTGTGTACACACACATCTGATATACTACAAGTCAATATTATTTTAAGCCATTATCACAAAATACTAAATTATGGTGTCTAAAATCAATAAGATAAAAATCTGGAAGCCTCTAAAAAAAATCAGGCTTCTCAAGAGAAAATTTAATCTTTTAATCTTTTCAGAGAGCATTTGAATTGTATATATCACTACCACCTAGCTCCTTAAGGATCCTGCTTGGAATGACAGACTCACAGTCTGGGAAAGTGATCGTCCCATTAACAAGAAAAGTTGAAAAAACTCCAAATAACTCAAAGCAACAAGCTCACATCTTATCCACAACACCCTGGGGAGCTTTCCAGCAGACCAATATTAAAATCACTTAAATCTAGGTACATTTATAAATATGCATGCCTTTAATTAATGAGTATGTATGATCAATTATTTATTTAATTACTTATATCTAATTATTTATTCCTGGTTATTATTTATTACTGATTAGTTATTTATTACTGATTAAGGTCAAATTCTCTAAAGTTTCAAGTTAATTTATAGATCTTTGTCAAATAGAAATGCAAATGACTTCTATGACTCAGAAAATCTACCCCTAAAAGTTATGGTAGAATGTCAACTACTGTGTAGTAATACATACTGTATAGTATAATTCCAACATTTTTTCCTAGATTCCTAAGTATTTCTGAGTACATAGTCAGCATCTTTCATGTTTTTTGAACTGGCTTTACCACACTTTTGAGTCTTTTATTAGCTAATCAATTGCATCTTTGATACATGTTTATTTCACATTCGAATGACTGTCATGAGTTTTAGAAATTTTACTTTAACATTACTAGCTTAAAAAGTACACCTAAACCTCACATGATTAATCAGATAAACAACATGTCAATTCTTTGCCACCACTGATAATAACCAGAGGAAATGTATTTTCTATTCCACAAAGATATTCAGATTTTTGAACTCCTAAAAGAGTATCAGTACAAACCTACAATTCTCATAGAAGACAGAATTCAGGGTAACTCATAACAATGTTTCCGCATATTTAAACTAACCTTTAAAGGACCCAATAGGAGCTTAAATTAACACAACTAATCTAGCTCAATACTTATTTGTTTAGAAACACCAAATTAAACATCCAAGAGTGTAATACTGGTATTTCAATGAATAGTCAACGATTGTTAGAATCAGTTCTATCTTTTGTCAGTTACCCTAGTGAGGAAAAGCTTTTGAATTACATCAATAAAAGAAGTAAAAATGTCAACTTACTCTAACAAAAAATGAAGTTGTCAAAATTTATATATTTATTTATCTTTGAGACAGGGTCTGGCTCTATAGCCCAGGCTGGTTCTGAACTCACTAGATGGTCCAGGCTGGACTCAAACTCATAGCAATCCTCTTGCCTCCGTCTCCCAAGTGCTGGGATTACAGGCATGTTCTATCACCATGCCTGGGTTATGTGGTACTGAGGAATCAAACTCAGGGCCCTGAGCTTGCTAGGCAACCTTTTTAACTGTTGTGCTATTTCTCCAGCCCAACAAAATTTATATCAATGAAAGGTCTACAGTCCACAAATGTAGAGGGAGACTTGGTACTCCAGTGAAGAGCAGGATTTTTTTTAATTGGGAATTGTTCATTAGCTTGTCAACTGAGATTATATCTTTTTGATTGAAATTATGCTTTATTAATTGAAAACTGTAATTTGAACAACATTGAACATGAAAAAGGCAGCAATGATTTAAAAACATGCAAATTAAATATGTATATGCACAAAATACCCAAGTTCATTGTAAATGTTATGTATTGCATATACATTTTAATAAAAATGGTGGGGAAAAAGTAATAATCAAGAAAAATTCAAATGAATCTCTGACTTCAATATGCTGAAGGGTACATAATTCAGAATATCAAAAATTGTATTTTGAATGCAACTTTAACTATCTTCTTGTCTAACTTTTAAAAATTTTTGTATATGCATGAATTGCAAATTCTACAACACATTCGACACATGGGGTTTGGGGAGTCGATGCTTGCCCTTTTTCAGGGGTTCACCCCTATCCTACCTGATTATTGCCCCTCTTTCCACCTTGTCCTCATAGTGGGGCCTTGTTATGCCATTTTTTTGTGAATTTCATAAGAGGGACACCCATCTATAATCAGTCTTTTGTGTTTGATCCATTTAATTGAGCATTATTGACTCAAGGTGACTCTGTATTCACTCAAAAGCTTCATATCTGTCTTTCTTTGTGGCTGTATAGTTATATCTTAATAACTGTTTCCCATCAGTATTAATAAAGTTACTGTGTAATGTGCAGACTCATGAAGGAGAGAGTAGAACTCTAACATCCTACTAACAGGTGACAGGTTGTCCTGACACGTCCACCACATTGCAGCCTAACGTCCTCTTTATTGATTTATATTAGTGTATGTGACAGTCTCACCTGATAGTTAAGACACTCAATCTGCATGGGCGCCAACACTCCACTTCAGCAACTGTATTAGTTTCCCATTGCTGTTGTAACATGTAACCTTAAACATTGTCACTTAAAACACTGACACTTAAAATTTTTGTAGCTAACAATAATGGAATACCCAAGTCCTAAAATCAAGGTGTTGGCAGGAGCTGCTTTCCTTCCCAAGCCTTCAAGGAAACAATCCCTTTCCTTGTCTTTTCGGTGTTCTAGAGAACTCGGCATGGCTCCTGCTTCAGTGTGTAAGACCAGTTTCTTAGCCTGCCTGCAGCACCTCGCTCTTTCTGAATTTCTCCCCCACCGTCCCCAAAAAGTCGCATGTCCTTCTTGGACTTATCTGCTCACTTCCCACCTACAACTCTTAGGATAACCGAGTTCACCTCAAACCAGAATCCCCCTGCCACAGTAAGAGTCTTAATTGTATTTGCCCACTGCCTTTGCACAGTCCTTCTCGGTTAACATTTTCATTTCAAATCTGCACGAATCAATGAAGGAAAGGGGGCCCTGCGTCCTGGTCAGTTCTCTCGGAGACCCTGGATGATACTCTGTTTTATTTACATGATCCAGGATTACCACCTGCATAATTAAAAGTTCTGTGTAAGGCAACGCATCTTAGTTGCTAAGTCTGCTGTCTTTGGTGGGCCACTAGTCACTCTATCCCACCAAGTTGCTCCGTCTCTCTGCCCCCTTTTCCTCCTCTGCAAAGGTAGACTAGCAGTGGTGTGTTCTACATAGATTGTTGTTTGACCATACATCTAGCGCTTAGGGGCTGGCACGTAATGAGCAATCAATGCATAGTAACGGTTTCTAATGGCAATGCTATTATTCTCTATTAGAATATTGAGCAGAAGAAGATACAGCAAAATTAATTAAATGACTTCAGTTCATGTGTGGCTCTTTAAAAAATAATGAATTTCTGGATTGCACACGGTACTTAATTATTAGTGTCATTGCCAGATTATGCATCAGGAAGGATTTGGAGCCATCTGTGGGTTCTGTGACTTTTTCTCTGTCAGCTCCTGGCTGGGCTGAGTCACCACAGCGAGCACCAGTGACCTGAATCCTTTTTGGAGAGTATCTTCTTCTCACATTGGCTCATTCAGAGCCAGAATCAAGGAAGGAAGCCACAAAGTCTATAGGCCTGAGGAACAGATCAGTTCTCCCTGTGACCCTAAAGATAGCCTGTTTTATTTATGTAACTTAGAAATACAATCTTTTATGGAATTAAAAAGCTTTCCAAAAGATAGCAACTATACAAAGGTCTTGGAGGGAGTTGTGTCAGAGAGGCATGGCTGGACTGTGTGTTTGGCCTGCCTCCCTGAGCTTTCTGTGAACACCATGGAAGACAGAGCAATGCATAAAAAAAAAAAGAACACTTTCCTCTGCAAAGAGCTTACAGTCTATAAGAGAAGATATGCATCCCTAAAAAGTGATCAATCAGGCCTGTGTTTAGAACTCTGCTTCTGTATCCAAGAAGATCCCAAATGCTGCACAGATGTGCAGGAGAGTCGATCTACTTCAGCCTCTAAGAAGTATGCCAACTAGACGGAAGACATGCTTCATTCCCATGAACAGCAAACTAGAAAACTGTATTTCTACCGTGGTATGCAAAAACACTTGACATTGTCATACCTTCTACTGGGGCTGGTATTTTCTCCCTATCTGTGCATCCTACTCCTGCTCCAGAAGTTTGAAACTTCTCAAACCTCGAGGGGTTGTCATTTTAAAAAGCAATGTCCTTCCCCACCCTCTAAGTGGACTACCAAGAAATGCATTCAAGATTGTGGTGTATTCAGTTGAGCTCCAAAGTGCAGCTGTATTAGAAGTAACTGAGAAGAATCTCTTGAGGGCTCCCGAAACATTCAACATCCCCTGCCTGATGTCCACCAGCTGTTTCATCAGCTTAAAAAAAAAAAAAATGGATGGCTGCAAACGACTCTTTTCATGATGTCAGTCTTGAACTGAGCACATGGTGTCCTTGCTTAAAATATATGTATTTCCCATGAATTACTGAACAGAGGTCCAATTTTGACCTCAATGAACCATACATCAGACAGAGTCACTATTACCCTATTACACAGTAAAATATTAAAGCAAGAATATGAGGTCAGTAGGCATTTGAGATCGGCGTTACTGCACCAAATTAGAATCTCTGGAACTCCGACTTGGAACTGGGGGACCTAGAATCCCAAGTCATTCTGAAGCAGGTGACAGCACGAGAGCTATTTGACAAGAAGAACAAGTAGGTTACGAGAAACCTATGCTCCAAAAATGAATAACCTCATTGCCTATCCAATTGTATCATGGAAAATGAACATGTTTTATTTATTTATACTAAGCTTGGTTCTTGCAAAAAGTTGTCGAGGTGAGAGAGATTTCTCCCTGAAAGATGTTTTGGGGACAAATTGATTCTGCAAGTTAAGGAATGAATTATGGCATTATTGATGAAGTCAGATGATGAGAAAACTTTTAAGAGAGAAAAATGAGAATAGAAAATACATGAAGTGGAAAGCCAATCCTCCAGGAATAGAGAATGTTATTTAAAGGTCATAAGAGGGTTCTTCCTGAAAAAAGACACTGGAATTGTCTATCCACTCTTTGGCAATTGCCCCCTAAAAATATAAAGAGAGCAAGAGTTCTACATTTCAGAGGAAAAAATATAGATTCTTCCCTCGCTAGAGGGAGAAGACTGTAGATGAAACTTATCTTAGTGAAACATGCAGTCAGCCTTAAACACGGATCATGCTGTATCTTTATGTTAAAATTATTACTCAAGACTTACTAAACAAACAGTAGTTCAATTTTAACTGCTAAGAAATATAAATCAGACCAAGTCACTATTAAACTATTACACAGTGAAATATTAAAGCAATACCTTGATGTATAGGCACTTGAGACCTGCATTACTGAATTGGGTTTTTAAAGCAAGACAGGAGAGGCTAAACACTCAAGAAATCAACAGGAAATAGGTTGAACTATTTTTGCCTGGTAGCATAAAAGAACACAGAGTGATTTAAGAGAGTCTTAGGTTTAAAACAACTAAAATTAATACCGTAAAAAGGAAGAAGGCACAGATACAAGTGCTGCCTAGAACCACAGGGAACAGTGACTTCACTATCACGGTTTTTAATAGATGGAGTTAAGGTCAGTAATAACACGCTGGAGGGGAGGTTGATGAGGACAGACAAAGTCACTGCCATTTAAAGATCAATCTAAACTCACCTTCTAAGCAAATTTGAAATTAGTAACATTCACTGTGTCAAGGACACTTGAATATGCCATCAGAGGATGTAAGGTATATTTCTGTCTCTAAAGATTATTCGCACCTCTGGTAATGTCATCAAAGCCATTTAATGATGATCCTTGGTCTCTTCATCTGGACAATGTAGGAAACGTAATTCCGGCTTCTCATATGATACAAAGAAACTGAAGTGAAAGTACCAAAATGCCTCCACAGTTGCAGCCTACTGAGCAACTTAGAAATTTAGTGAGACATTGTCTCAAAATCAAAAATAAAAATGTGCTGGAAATGTATTCAGTGAAGGCCCTGGTCTCAATTTCTAATATAAAAAACCCTCAGCATTTATTGTTTTTCTAATATTTGTATTATTTTAATAAAAAATTTACACTTGCATACCCATCACAGAGATTATCTTTCTCTCTCTCTCCTTTAGCCAATAGCTACTATGTAATATATTTGTGATCTTTATAAGTTTAGCTATCATTCAGTTTTTATGTTGGCTAATCAGAACTCTTTAACTTATCCATGTCGCAAATCGTGAATGCCCACGGACTGTGTCGCCTGCAACTGTGAGGGCTGCCTTTGTGGCAGTAAATACATCCTGCCCACATGTATCCTCCAGTCTGAAGGACAAGATATTAAGAAAATCATCCCCTGTGCAGATCAATTTTCAAATTGTACGTGATGTACAAAAGAAAAAAAAAAAGACGGGGTTAAAGGGAAGATTTAAACAGAGATTTTAAAATTAGGTTGATGATTAATAGGAAGTGATGTTTAGCTGAAGAGGTGCACTATCATGTACATAGGGGCCAGGAAAAAGGAGAGAGCAGGAAGAAGGCGAGGACAGGAATGGGGAGGATGAGGATACTGCAGGATGGAAAAAACTAAGAAAAGATGGATGATGATGTCGAAAAACAAATGGTTCACAGGAGAGCCATTGCTAAGAGATCACCTTGGCTTTGAGAAGGCTTCCTCTCTGGTTTTGTTGAGATGGGTCTATTGTGATTGTTAACTAGCATATTATGACAGAACCTCAAGTGTGGACTTTACTTCTAAAACAATACCCTGTGCTTTTTTTTTTCAGTATGAAGCCCACAGTGTTTAACAAATCTCCCTAGATTGTCAGGACTTGAACTACAAAAGTAGTTTTCTCAGCACTAGGAAGGGGCTAAAATCCTTTAGGTCTCTGTCTCTGAGCTCCCTATCGTCTCCTGGCGTCTTTGGCATCGTGCCTTGGGCATGTGAAGTTCAGGAATTAGCAAGGACTTGGAGGCACTGTGCAAGTGGGAGCTGGGGTTCTCCCCTTCTCACTTTTTTTGGAATATGCTCCCCTTGATTTTTAGCCACGCAACCTTTAATTCAGCCCTGTAACCTCTGTCTCCCTATTCTAGCAAAAATCTGCTTTTTATTCATCCTTAGAAAAATGCCTGCTGAATGTGGATATCCCAGAGTTGGCTTCACTTCTTTAAGGAATCAACTGCTTAGTTTTTAAAATATTCTATATCTAATCATTGTAAGGGTAGTCCAATAGAAATTGCACTGCCATAATGTACCAAAAAGCAAGCTGTCCCTCCTTTCATTAGCATTTATAATTACACAAATATATTCATTTTGGGATTCAAAATAGACATATTCTAATTCCTACCTTTCCTTTTTATTATCTGATTTTTAAAAAGAGAATTCTCTTCTGTTTGGTAGACTTGGTACATAGGAAAAGCAGGATGAATGATTGGTATTTTTGTGTCATTTTGAGTTTTCAAAGAGGGATTGGCTCCTTAACATCTCTCATAGGTGACCAATGGGGTTTTTAACAATCATTACCATGAACCCCTTCAGATACATTTAATATAGTTCAAGACTTCACAGTTACTAGTCTTAGTGATGTTAAAACTGTTCCATTTTTGAATAGATGAGAACTTTTCAATCATTGACAACATCCCCATGGGCTTTCATGGTTTCCACATTTTCTGGTATTATAATAGCTACCTTTACTGCCAGAAGGACATCATTTATCACTTTACAGTCTTAAAACTGTAAATTTTGCAAAGAATCAGAGTTTCTCCGTCTTGATTTCAGGCTGACCATAAGCTAACTTGATATACATTGGCTTTGTCCCCTTCTGTGTCAGCTGATAAACAATCCGAAAGTGGGAACTGCTTTCCATTTATCTTCATCAAGATTTTTGCAGTTAGCAAGTGGGGGTTACCTAACAAATAGGCAATGAATTCAATTATAACTTTTTCATAAATTAACAAATTTACTGTGTTTTTTTTTTTCTCCTAGGTGTGAGGCCTCAGAGGTGAGCATCCTGAGCAGACAGATGTTGACCTGCTTCTCTTTCAGAGTCTTGATAGTTTTTACCTAAATAAATACTCGTGTTTCTCATGCTGGCTGCTTTATACTCCCCTTTTATGAATTCTAAACTGAAATCTCTTAATCATAGTTTATAAAGCCCCCAAATCCAAGTTTTGTTCTCCACAGTGATGCTATTGAGAAGTGGTAGAAATTTCAAGATGTAGATTTGAGTAGATTTTCCAGTCATTTCGGGCATGTTTGTTTCTTTTCTCTCTTTTGCTTTATATCCTAGACCTGAGGTAGGCACTCTCCTGCTGCCATGTGTGCCTCACCATAGGCACACATGCAATGAGACCAGCCAGTTCTGGGCTGACACCCCCAAAACTGACAAGCAAAATAAACCTTCTTTCTCTAGGAGTTCATTTTTTTAGGCGTTGGTTCCAGTAACAGAAAACTAACACCAACAGTGTACAATTTTAACATTCAATATTTTTCCTATTATAAAATATACATTCTTCCCACTAAAAAGTTATCCATGTTTTACAGCTATTTACTTATACTCTATTTATTAAACAAAGCCCATAATTTTCTCTTCTACTGTCTCCACTTAAGCAATTATGCAGAAAGGTTGAACACATCCCTGATCTGTTCTCATCTTAGCTTCTCACTCTATTCACCCTGTGCTCCCATCTTGACCTTGAAGAGGTCAAGCGTGAGCTTCGGGGGAGCCTTTCTGAGGCTCACTAAGCCGGCCTTCACACATCCTGTCATCTGTGTGGAAGACCAATAGGCAACTAATGAAAGAAAAAGCATCTGGCTGACTGCCACCCAGTATAATATGGACGGGCTATGCTCAGGAGACCGAAGTTGTTCTCTAGGGCTAGAAATACACAGGTCTGAAAGTCTGGCATCAGGGAAGTTGTAAGGAACTGGCTTCTAGGATGAGAAAGGACAATTTGTGGGAGAGTCATCTCAGTGGAATAACGATGGCTGAGCATCTGGCCATGGCTGTAGGCAATATGCCAAGCCCCTACGGCTAGAAAAATTCATGAAATTGTGTCAAAGAAACTGATATTAGCTTAGTATGGCTGGAAGGTTGGATGCTTTTATTCCTTTGGAGGCGAAGAAGACCATGGATTGCAAAAGTAGGATGTTTATATAGAGACTGTAGAAGAAAACAGAATTTATAATAAAGACAATTGACTCAGCAGTTCATGCACAATTACAGAGCATTAGTTCCTGTGGTTTAATTGCCACTTCCAAAGGACCTGTCAGATACATTCACTTCGCTCAGTTACCCTCCTTCCTCTGTTCATTGTTTCTCTTTGCAAGATGTAGCAGAGAGGTATTTCCTTACCACTGAAGGCTTTCCTTTCCTTTCTCTTTGTTCATTTCTTCCATCAGTTGTTTTCTCCCATCTATCTTTTATCTGGATCTATAAACGTGTTCATAGTTGCTATGGCCAAGATATCTAAAATTTATACTTTCCCTTTGATCCCATAAAATTTAGCTTCTCCTTCACTCATTACTCAGGAAGCAACTTCAGGCTTACTGACATGAAAGTAGAACCTGCTCTTTGATATGGATTTTCCATTCACTTGATGTCCTTTCATAAGAAGTTATGACTCTCACTTGTTCAGGATAGATGGCAATAAAAAGTGTGTGGGTCTCACAATAGGCATTTTCTCTCCAGTAATCACAGGGCCAGCTTCCATCTACAACTTCAGGAAGCATATGTATTAGGCATGGGGGACCTGGTATAAAAAAAATGCATACTACATATACTATCTGAAAAATGGTACAAAGTACTTGCTTTAATTATGGTAGAAATACATTTCCAGTTTTCAAGAAATGGTCAAACACAGACCTTGATAATTTTTGTTATTAAAGGAGATACAAGAGGAATTTTGTGTGGTTTACCAATGGTATGGATATTTAGGTAGGTTTCAATTCCATATCTTCACCATACAAGCTTGGAGTTCCATCCTTCCATATTTTCCAGTTTCCAATGGACTTGAACTCAATGAGTCAAGGATAGAATTAATGATTTCTCCTACTCCTTTCTGAACTTTTTTATTCTTCAGTGCCATGTTCTACTAAATGATACCACTTTCCAGATGATGGTTCGAGGCCAGGAAAAAAATCCCTTATACACAAGGACCAGACTTTCTTGAGTCACTATCCTCAGTACATTTTGAATCTATTTCCTTCCTCGTTGATTTCTGTTCTAGTTTAGGGCTCCACCACATTGTGAACAAACAGAAATAAAAGCTTTCTAATGAGCTGCTGCCTCCAGATTTAACCCTGTAATTTGTAATCCCCACTTCAATCCAGCTGGCCACTCTGAAATACAAACTGATCATCCAAAGAATTCTCCTTCCTGCGCTGAGTTGGTATGCACTGCTTCTGTCTAGACAATCCTCCAAGCCTCCCATGTCTAAATGTGTGCACGTTACTTTCAAAACCTAGTCTTATAAACCTTTTGTTCTAATCTCTATTTATCAACCACTTTATCCTTCACACTCTTACACTGTATTTCACATGCTACAATATTTTGCACTTATTGGGTGTAATTTCTTCAACATTGCATGCTCCCATCTTTATTAAGAAAACATTTATTACTTATGGAAGTCACCAAAATACCCATCAACAGACCAATGGATACACAAACTGTGGTATTTATACACAACTGAATACTATGCATATATGAAGTCCAACAGCGTGGAGGCTTTTGCAGGTAAATGGAAGAAGCTTGAGAACATCGTGCTTAGTGAAGTGAGTCAGAAGCAGAAAGTGAAACATCGAATGGTCTCTCTGATATGAGAGTCCCAGATCACAACTATCTCATGGAAGTTAAAGTGAAAAACAAAGTGAAACAGGGGGGTAGGGCTGGGAGGGAGGGAGGAGTGGGTAGAGGGAGGGACAAAAGGAGAGTGGGAAAGTCCTTGTCACCTTGACAAGATACGTAGGTGCACAAAATGCTCAACTTCATTGTAAACCTTGAATTTTGCCCTTATACATATCAATAAAATGGGGGTAGGGGCATATTTATTACTTTAAAATTTCTCCCTTAAAAAACTGCAAATCAAAGCATCACTAAGATATCATCTCACCCCCGTAAGAATATGGCACATACTGAGAACTCAAACAGCAATCAATGCTGGTGAGGTTGTGGGGAAAAGAAATTCTTTTACATTGCTGGCAGGATTGTACGACCACAGTGGAGGGCAGTATGGAGGTTCCTCAGAAGGCTAAAAGTAAGTAGCCCATTCAATCCTCCAATCCCTCTTTTGGATATGTTTCCAAAAGAGTTAAAGCAACGTACACCAGAAATGCACATGTGTCCATGTTTATAGCAGCACAAATAACAAGAGCTAAAATGTGGAAGACAGCTGTGACTGTTCGAGGGATTATGTCAACTTGCGGCAATTAGGAACCACACCTGGATTAGGGTTTAGGAATCAAGCTTAGACTAGGCAATTAGGAACCAGTCTGGATTGGAGTGTGAGTGATCTGTGGGCCGGTGAATGAGGGAAGAACACCTACGCGGATGTGGGAGGCCCAACTGGGAACTCGAAGGAAGCAGAAAGATTGTTGCAGCTTTTTCCTCTGGGGAGAAACTGGACTTGCGGAGACGTGGCTTCCTGTTTGTGATGTGGTGAGGAGCTGCCTCCACCTCTACCTCTGCCATGTACTTCCATTGCTGTGGGCCACTTCTGAGTGGCCTGTGACCTTCTGAAACTATGAAAGAAAATAATCTTTCATCTGCTAATATTTTTTTGAGATAGGGTCTTGCTCTATAGCCCAGGCTGGTCCTGAACTCACTATAGAGCCCAGGCTGGCCTTAGACTCACAGCAATCCTCCTGCTTCCGCCTCCCAAGTGCTAGAGTTACAGGTGTGCATGACTACACCCAGGTATGTGATGCTGCAGAATCGAACTCGGGTACTTAGCGCTTGACTTAACACTTGCTAGGCAAGTACTTTAACTGCTGAGCCATTCCTCCAGCCCTCCTCCCCTAAATTTGTGGATGTCGGGTATTGAGTCACAACAGTGCAAAAGCAAGTAAGGCAGCATCAACATATCCATCAACAGATCAATGGATACAAAAATGTGGAGCATGTACACAATGGAGTCCTACGCTTCCATAAGGGCAGATTGATTCGAAGCTCTTGTAGGTAAACTGTCACAAGTTGAGACCATCCTGCTTAGCGAAGTGAGTCAAACACAACAGACTAAATATTGCATGTTTCTCTAATATGAGAAACCCAGAATACAAGCATTTTATAGAACCAAAAAGGTATGATACTGGAGGTCAGGAGGGATGGGGCTCATGCAAGAGGATCAAAGCTGGGAAAGAGAAGGGATTGTAATGTCGATGTCACATATATGTGGACAAAATACTCCAGCTCATTGTAACCTTTATGTATCACA
>PVKB01003372.1:0-205111 GCA_004027205.1 Ctenodactylus gundi
CCCCCCCCCCCCCCCCCCCCCCCCCCCCCCCCCCCCCCCCCCCCCCCCCCCCCCCCCCCCCCGGCTTGCTCATCCATGGCTCGTGCCGCCTGCCAAGTCCTCGCTCCCGAGGGCTTTACGCTGTGTGGCTGTCTCCATGTGCTGTGTGGATTCAAAATGGTCACCTCTCATGGCCATTTTGACTTTGGGGACGGTCTGAAAGTCACGGACCCACTGATGCAGTAGGTAAGGCCACACTGCCCCGTGTTTGGGAGCCGTGGCACCTGGCAGCAAGCACATTTACCATAGCTTTGATCACACCTGGAAGGCTCAGGAGAGAGGACTCCCAGAGCGGCTCCAAGAACGCAGAGGAGCCAGGGGAGCCTGCACGTGTCCAGCCAGGGGCGACTCGGGAAGGCCTGCGGCGCTGCGGCTTTTACGGCAATACACTTTTTCTATTATTTTTCAATCACTCTTTATAGAAATGGACAAGAAAGGAGCCAGCGTGGGCCGGGCTCAGATGATGACTCAGGCTTAGGACCCACCAGAAAAGCCGGTGCGCCCCTCCCCCAGCCCATAGGGCAACCGCGTCTCGCCAGTCACCCCCTGCTTCGCCAGCTACGGCTCCCAGCAGGGATCCACTGCAGTCACCCCAGGTTCTGCTAGGATGCCTTCGTCTCTCCTGGAATCTCTGCCAGGCACAGGAGCAACGGCATGATAACCCCTGCTAGAGCCCACCGTGGCAACAGCCTGCATGTGTTCCCGTCTGGGTGGCCTGGCCACACTTCCTGAGAAGCCTTCAGGGACCCAGGAGCAAGAAGCTGCTCTGGGATTCGTGTTAGGAAGTAAAGTGTGGCAGGCGGGAAACCTGGGCCTTCTTGGGCTCAGGGATGCGCCCCTCCCCTCTCCTGGTGGCTCCCAGGGACTCACGGGTGCTCAATGTGCTTCACATGCCGC
The DNA here is from genome assembly GCA_004027205.1 of Ctenodactylus gundi. Taxonomy (NCBI): domain Eukaryota; kingdom Metazoa; phylum Chordata; class Mammalia; order Rodentia; family Ctenodactylidae; genus Ctenodactylus; species Ctenodactylus gundi. The sequence continues at coordinate 937 of PVKB01003372.1, forward strand.
ATGGACACCTCCAGCCTCTCCTGCAGCTCCAGGCTCCACTTGAGCTGGCCCGCCATGGGCGGCATATTCCTATGGATGGGTGGGATACCACTGCTGCTGGCGGCCATCTGGGCGTCGTACAAAAGCTTGGCGCTGTCCAGCTCGGCGTTGAATGCCTTCAGCATGCCTGAGTACCTGGGCACCACCTCGGCCAGGATGAGTGGCCGCTCCAGGAGGCCTCCGCACATGTACAGGAGCTGGGGAGACATAGGAGAGCCCTCTGCCACCTGCTCTGACACCGAGCATTGTTCCTGGCCTGCGGCTGGTGACAAACAGGCTAAGCTTCGGGACTGAGAGAACATGTGCTTTGTAAAGACAAACAAACGCACCTCGTGCTTTCTGTGCAGTCACTGGCTAAACAGGCCTTGTGTGATCAGTACGTTGCCATATACAGCAGCCCATGAACTAGCAGCTCCAAAGAGATTAAGGTCTAGGAGGGATTATGCCAGGCCCAGAGAGAAAGGAAGGTTTGAATAACAAAAGCCTCTTATTCTTTTATCTCTAGGACAGAATACCCAACACCCACAACTTAAGGCGGGAAAGATTTTAGCTCAAAATTTGACAAGGTCCCAGTCCATTTGTAGGTGGCTAGCAATGGCAGGAAGGGTCTGGCAGAGAACAGCTGCTCCGAACCTCAGAAAAGAAAGGATCAGAGCTTGGGGAGAAGACGGAGTCAGAGTATCCCCCTCCAGGCCATACCTCGGTGACCTGCCACACCCAAACAGGCCCCACCTCCTAGGAGCACAGGAAATCCATAGACAATCCACAATATCCAAACACCCAAGGCTCTTGAGGGACATTTGAGATCCAAACCATGATAGAAAGAATACAATTAAACAATAAAATAGCACCAAGATGAGGCGAGGGGCTTGCTCTGATCACCACAGTGATGGTGTGGATATGAAATATCCCCTAAAGGCTCATGTGTTGAAGACTTGGTCCCCACAGCAAGCAGCAGAGTCCAGAGCTGGGGACGTCGGGCAAGTGAGTAGATCAGAGGGCTCTAGTCTCACTGATGGGCGACTCTACTGGAGGTGATGGAGGCGGGCAGAGTTGAAAGGAATGGGTGATCCGAGGGGGTGCACCTTGGGGGCTCCACCTGGTCACTGTCCCACCTCCTGCTAGCCTGCATCTCCTCCTCTAGTTCTCCAGCCCCGGGGGCCATGAGGCGAGCAGCCTCCTTTGCCACGTGCTCCTGCCGCCATGCTATTTCTGCCTCGCCACAGGCAATGGATCCAGTCAGCCATGGACAGAAACCATGAGCCGGAACAGACCTCTCCTCCGTGAAGCTGCCTCCCTTGGGTGTTCTGTCAAAGCCACGAGGCTGCCATCTAGAATGGCCCCCCAGCCTCATATCTGGAAGGTGATTCAACCATGGCACTCATTCCAGTGATTTCCCATGCTGTTAAGAAGGGGGCCCAGGGCCTGGCCGGAAGGGGTGGAGCACTGGGGTACGCCCCCGGAAGCGCATATGCCCTCACCCTGCCATTCCTCCTTCATTCTGTTTCCTGTCTTGCTGTGCTTGAACAGCTTCTCTCCATCTCGGCCTCCGCCAGACCCTTCCACCACTGCGGGCACCCATGAACGGACTGAGGTCTCCTGACACCGAGCTAAAATATACTTTCCTCCCAAGAGTTGTGGGTATCGGGAGAAAGCCTTCAGAAGCAGTCTGGACGCCAGGAAACCTCTCAAATGAAAGCGTGGAAGGCTTGTTCATCCCAACGAATACAAAGATTCCAGTACAGAAACACAAGAAGCAGGCACCGTGACTTCCAAATGTTCGTAATTTGTCAGTTAATTAAACACGGAGATACTCGAGTGGCTGAAATGCCAGACAAGTAACTCAGAAGACTAATTTATAAAATGGTCTGTGACCTCAAGGAGGCTCTAGCAAGAACCCTGGCTGGGGGTAGTGGCACCCTTCGCCTCTCACGCCCCCTCCTGGCTGCTTCCCACCCACCATGGCTCCGGCCCTCCTTTGCCCTGCTGTGTCCGGAGCTGGGCTGCCCCCACTGCAAGGCCCTGGGCCAGAGCCAGGGACCCTGGGCCTACCGCCGTTGTCCCTCCCGCCTGACAGTGATGTAATAAATGTCACTGGACCATTTTTCCTTTATCCCCAGCCACACTCCCAGTGAGGACAGGCTGCGACTTTGTGCTCAGGGACGCTTGCCCGGAGCACCAGCAGTCGGATGCCTGGCTGACCGTCATGTTCACAGAGCTTTAGACATCCATGCGTTTGCATTTTTTAAAGGTTATTTTGAAGGCAAAAGTATATCCTGGCATTTGCTTGGGAGATGGCTTTGCGCTGCAGGGGGGGGTGGCTCCCTGGACCCTGGCTCAGCCTCAGGTAGCCCAGTGTGATATGGGGTCGCAGGGAGGGACAGCTTGTTGACCCTCTGTCCCCGCTGTGGGAAGACTCAGTGAGCACATGCTCATATGCACAGGGCCTTCAATGTTAAGTTGTGGGAAAACTGAATCAAATAAGAATAACTGGAATTTTTTTGGGTAATATTAGAGACTGAACCCAAGGTTTTCCTACTGAGCTATATTCCCAGCCCTTTTCATTTTTTATTTAGAGACAGGGTCTTGCTAATGGTCTACATTGCCTGCGCAGGGCTCAAACTCGGTGATCCTCCCATCTCAGCCTCCCAGAGTGCTGGAATTACAGATGTGCACCCGCACTTCAATGAGACGTTTAAATTCAGTTTCTCAGAGGTGGCGAGTGCTTTCTTCTCTTACTCTGTGCTGATCACACTGGCCAGATGCACTCAAGGCGCTGGCTGCAGACTCACACTGAGCTCTGAGCTCCACGGGCAGGCGCAGCCGCAGAAGGAAGGGTTCCGCTGCACCTCTAGGACCCTTCTCAGCATGGCTGCGCACCACTGGGATGGAGGCTATCCCGCACGCGCCTACCTTGGCAGAGGACTCGATGGAGCCGCAGTCATCGAAGGCTTGGCCAAAGATCTTGGCTAGCCTCCTATCCAGGTCTTGGATTTTGGTCTCAAAATCGGCATAATCGGCATCAAAACCCTGTAAGTGAAATGCAGTCTGCAAGCGAAGCACAGACAGCGTGTCATCCTGGTAACGTCCCCACCCAGCGGGGAGAAGGCACCCACCGAGGTGCCCACGGCTCCTTGTACGCTTACGGGAACTTTTCTTCTGTGGTCCTGGGGATCCAGCCCAGGGCCGTCACTGAGCTACATTCCCAGCCCACTTTTCTTTTTAATTTTGAGATGGAGTCTTGCTACGTGCTCAAATTGCCCAGGCCAGGCTCAAGCTTAGGATCCTCCTGCCTCAGTCTCCCCGAGTGCGGGAGGACAGGCCTGTGCCACCGGGTCCTGCTTTTGTGGCAACTTTTTAAAAGCACTAGTGCTGGGCACAGTGGTACACATCTCTGACCCCAGCACTCTGGGAGGCTGAGGCAGGAGGATCATAAATTCTAGTCCGGTTTGAGCCACTGATTGACTTAATGAGACACTGTCTCTAAATGAAAGGTTAAAAAAATAAAGAGCTGGGGTTGTAACTCAGTACAAAGGCTGCATTCACTCTCCATTTCTAAAACAAAAAAGCCCCACTGGGATCGGGGTCACCCACTTCCTCCCTGTATCTTCCTGCTCCTTGGGACTATGGTCACCGGTCCATGCCAAGGGGACATACCGAGTCTCCTGGGTCTAAGGGATCGTATTTGCAGTCAACGAAGACTTTCACCAGCTCAAAGACTTCCTCGTAGATCTGCGTGAGCTGGCTCCCGAGGATGTTGCCCCGCGCTCCCCCCAGCTCGATTTTCTCCAGCTTCAGAAACTCAATCGCTGTTTTATAAAGATCCTGGCAGAGGTAGAGGAAAAACAAGAACCAATCTACTCAGTCTGCTCAGCTCCAGAGCCACGCTAAGGAGCCCGTGCCAGGCGAGCTCTGGCCCGAGCAGGCGGCCTGGCCCCTGGGACCCTGCAGTCATGTCTGCTGATGCTCTCTGAAGTCATTTCTGGGACACAGAGGAGAGGCTCACAGGAAGTCACCCCCAGGCTGGGGACGCAGAGGATGAAGAGGTGCACAGAGGGTGCTTCGTGTCTGTGATGTCGTTAGGAGCTGCCTCCACCGCTGCCTCTGCCATGTACTTCCACTGCTGCTGGCCACCCCTGAATGGACTGTGACCTTCTGAAACTGTGAGCTAAAATAAACCTTTCCTCCCCTCAATCTGTGGATGTCGGGTATTAAGTCACAGCAACGATAAAGTGAGACAGGACCCAAACCAGGTCCTTCAATCTGAGCGACATCCCCAGACCTTTTTTTTTTTCCTTTGGTTTTGAGGTAGGCTGGACTTAAACCTGCAATAATCCTGCCTCACTCTTCTGGAATGCTGGGTTACAGGCCTTGTTACTTGGTCCAGCCCAAACTTGACTTTTACTTTTTACCAGAAGATTATAATTGTAAATAGTTTTATTTGTGGTGCTAGGGGTGGAACTCAGAATCCTGCCCATCTATGCAAGGCCAGGGCTCTGCAGGCCCAGGCCTAGGGGACTGTCCTGTACTCTAAGGGATAGGGGTGACAGGTGATGGGGAACCAAATACCACTCCCTCTTTTTTTAGGAGACAGGTCTCTCTCTGTAATCTAGGCTGGTCCTGAACTTACTATGTAGCCCAGTTGGCCTCAAACTCAGAGAAATCCTCCTGCCTCAGCCTCCCAAGTGCTACGATTACATGTATACACCACCACACCTGGCTTATGTGGTGCTGGAGAATCAAACCCAGGGCCTTGGGCTTGCTAGGTGAGCACTTTAACCACTGAGCCATTCCTCAGCCCCCCAAATCCCCTTCTCACCTCGATGGTCTGGACACGGTGGAAGAAGGCATTCATCCTGGAGAAGGCCAGGGAGGAAGGGAACTCCCACAGCCTGGGCGCCCTGTCCTGTCAGGAGGGAGACAGGGAGAAGGCCGCTGGTACCTGTCTCCACTTACACAAATGTCAAGGGGACCAGCATGCCCCTACCCTGCCCCACCCCAGGCACCTTGAAGAACAGCTTCATGTTGGCACAGCAGAAGTCATAGGTGTGGAAGAGCTCCCGGAGGACATTCACGGCCAGGGAGATGTTGCTTAGGACCTCCTCCACCTCGCCCTGCAGGCCCTTGAGCACCTCGTCTGGGCTCAGGAAGGCCCGCGTCTGCACGGAGAACGGGCAGACTGTTGCCAAAGCTGTCCTGAGCAGCCCGGGCACTACCCAGGACCACTGCTGGGCAGGAACTGGCCCTCTGAGGTGGGGCTGTCCTCTGGGTGGTGGCCAGACCTCAATGCAAGCTGCTGGGACATTTTTGGGGATCGAGCGGCTTTCTGTATCCAGTCCCTCACCCATGCCATAGCTGCAGCAAAACCAAGTCTTAGTCAGATGATTAAGGGCCCTACGGGGCAGAGGGAACACAGGTCCTCCTGGGCCTGCAGACACTGGCAGCTGGGTGGCGACCTGTGGTTCAGTGTGGGCAGCCACCAACAGGTGCTTGTGAAGGGAAGGAGAGGAGACAGCATGGGCTGAGGGACCTTGGAGGCGGCTCGGGGTAGGGCCCAGGAAACTCTACAAAGAACCTGGCTGTGTGTTTGGGTGCTGGAGTTCTCAGGCAAGGCCTCTCTCCTCCACTTCCGGACCCCCTCCTTTCAGGCAGGGCAGTGGGTGGGGCTTCTGCCCAGGCCTGGGAAACCTACAGCAGCCCCTGGAGGCACAGCATCAACTTGGGCCCAAGAGTCTCTGCATCAGTATGCTGGCTGGCTCTAAATTGCCAGGGACAAGGGCCTGGGGAACTGTGGAGCTTACCATCTCAATGATCTGGTTGCAGAATTCCTGTAGGATGACGATGACCCTGGAGGGCGTGTTGTAGTGCTTGGAGGTGGCCCAGATGAAGCTGATGGTGTCCAGCACCTTGGCAATGAAGGTCGGAAGCTGAGGGTGCACAGGTCAGGCGTGTGGGAGGGGAGTGGTGGCCTTGCCCATAGTGTCCCAGCCTTCTCCTTCCCATGGCTAGTACTGGCTATCCTCTCCTGTGGTGGTCCCCAACCATTTTGTCACCAGAGTCCAGTTTCATAGAAGAAAATTTTCCACTGATGGGGGTGAGGGGCTAAGCAAGACAGCACTAGTTTTGCTGCCTCCGCTCTCTATGGCATCCACAGTGACATTAGAGTCTGAGGAGGAGCGCACACCCAGATCCCTCGCCTGCACCGTCCACAGCAGGGCTCGCGCTCCCGGGAGATCTAACACCTGAGCCTAGTCATCATCTTATGATGAGGCGGAGCTCAGGCGGTCATGCAGGTGACAGGGAGCGGCTGTAAACCACTAAGAAGCTTCTCACACTGGTCCCATTCCTCACCTCCTGCTGTGTGAGCCAGGTGCCCAGGGTGAGGACCTCTGACTCAAGGGAATTTCTGCATCTAATGACAGTCAAGAAGCCTGCAGCCTCCTGTGCCCCACCAAACATGAGACACCCCACGCATGCACACATGCACACACTGTGAGCTTTCTCTTGCACAAGTACCGTTGTGAAGCTGGCCTGCTCCATCTCCTCCAACAAGATCCGCAGAGGCTTCAGGTGGAGAACAATGTCCTCAGCCTCCTTCAGCCCTGAGGTGAGGGACAGGGGGGGAGGGAACGCGGGTCAGCAGCAGCTCCCGGCTGCCCGGCAGGTCTGTCTCCAGACAGGAACCTTCCTCACACAGGGCCTTTCCCAGGAAGATGGACGTGGGGCTTCTACCTGTTTACACTAAAGAGATTCCTCATGACTTCATGAAAATAAAAATCTTTGTCCTATATTTCAGAGCAAGGAGGAAGACCTGCAGAGTGCTCTGGGAGGATAAAAGAAGGCTGTTTCCCGCAACTTAAGACAATCAAGCCAGAGGTTCTTATCAGGAGGTTGCTAGCCAAGTGGTCCAGACACAGTAATAAACACCTAACACAGGTCAGCTGTGAGAGCTGCCGCAATGCTCCCCCAGGCGTGGGCCCTGTTTTCCCCTGGATACACAAGGTTGGGAGGAAAAGGCAAAGTTGTTCGTCCACAATTTGCCAAGTTCATGTTTAACTGCACATGCAGATCCAGCCTCCCGATTACGGATCAGCTTTATGTCATGCTAGCCACAATGGGAGGAGGGAAAAGTTGCCGAGGAAGGGGGATGCCGAGGGTTGGTGACCGGCCTATCTCCCCCAAGAAAAGGCACAGGCGGCCTCCTGAGGGAGAGAAAGGGCAGCGGCAGGGCTCACCTTCAGTGACGCTCACGTAGACACTCTGCAGCGCTGGCCAGTAGCAGCTCTCGACCTTTTCCAGGATTTCCACCATCCTGTTCACTTTGGGTCTGTTCAGCTGAGAGGGAGACACAAACTCAGGCCTTTCCATGGGACTTGGAGGCCCTACCAGGAGGTGTGTCTCTGGGGGCCCACAGGGACATGGAAACAAGTGCCAGGCATATTGCCCCCCAGTGGGGACATCGCTGACCTCAGGCACCTAGGGACTTGGCCGCTATGGCACAGCACAGCCTACCTGCTCATGGATGCACCTGAGGTTCATCAACCGTGTGTCCCAGAACTCAAACTCAAGCCGGGGCAGTGGGTGCAGCCCGTCCAGTAGGGCCTGGGCTGAGTCCTTGCTCAGCACATCCCGGATCTGGTGGGACCAGTCAATGATGATGGTCTCTATGGCATGCAGGAGGGAGTTGTCCACGGAGGAGGAGATGCTGCCAAACACAAGGCGGGGACAGGCTGCCTGAGCACAGCATAGGGTGGGGAGGGGTCTCCATGGAGCCCTCGCACCATCAAGGAAGGAATCCTTCTGTCCCTGTAGTGTCCTGTAGTCCCCCAGGTTAGAGCACACCTGAGCAAGCGAGCCCAGAGACAACCAGTGCCTGGATCAAGAGCAAGAGAGCTAAGTGCCTCCAGAATCCACCCTGTCCAACACAGCTCCTGCTAGCCACTGTGACTGGGGCTGCCCCAGGTGGTCCGGTCTGTGGAGGGTCTGCTCCCTTGAACCCCTACAACTGCCACCCTTGTATGTGCATGTGCAAAACAAGTTGTTACACTCCTGTTTTGAGAGTCTCACATCCCTGCTAGGGCGACCGCAAGTGCCAGCCAGGCAGGGCACCAGGTCACCTCGGAGTTGTCCTTTAGACTCTCCAGGGGCCTTGGGGATGGCACAGCCTGTATCTGCCTAGATTCACATCCACCTGCTGAAATTCCCTCCCAGTCTTTCTCCCTGCCCCTCAGTTCCCATTCTGAAAGCCAAACATGTTCTCTGGTGTCCTTGAAGGTCTTGGGATGGATCTCCAGGATCTCCCCCCAAAACTTTAAAAAATAAAACAAGAATGAGTATTAGCATGGTTTTTATAACACAGAGGAAAGAGACATTTCCTGACTGAACACAGCCATTTATCCCAGCGGCTCTGGTGTCATGACCAATGTTTTTATGTCCAAGAAACTAGAGCCACGTCCTTCATGAGGTGAGCGCTGCTCCTAGGGTCCAAACGGGAATCAGAGCATTCGCTTCCTCTTAAATCTTCAGGTCTACGGCACAGGCCTGTCATCTCAGCACTCTGGGAGGCTGAGGCAGGAGGATTGCCAGTTTGAGCCCAGAGTTGGCAATTTAGTGACTTAGCGAGACCCTGTCTCAAAATCAAAAATAAAAAAGGGCTGGGGATGTAATTCAGTGAGAAATCCCTGGGCTTGATCTCCAGCATCAAAAAAAAAAAAAAAAAGGAGAAAAACAAAACTTTTTGCTAGAATTGGAGTGCTTCTGGAAAAACTCTTTAGTTTCTCGGTTATTCCTCCATAACTATTCTTTTTTTATTAGTACATGATGGTGATATATAATACATTCATTTGGAGAACTGGTACATATACATATCACATTTTATTATTTGATTCAACTTTATTTTTGTATTTTTGAAACCGGGTCTTGCCCTCTAGGCAGGTCCCAAACTCGCTTGGCAGCACGAGTGCTGGGATTACAGGCGTGCAGTACCACACCGGGCTCATTTCTATGTGGTTCTGGGAATTCAACCTCAAGGCCTTGCACATGTCCTACCCCACAGATTTCATCCCGGCCCCATATTGCATTTTAATCACGTTTAATTCCCCTTCATCTCTCTGTAACGGGGACCCTCGTACTCCTCAATGTTCCATCCACTTCACAATGCAGAGACCTTGCCCGTGGCCCTCCTACTACAAGCACCCGCCGGCCGCCCACGTCCCCGCTCACCTCTCCACGGACTCCATTGTGCCATCCAGGCTGCTCAGGTGCTCCGGGATTGGCAGTAGCGTCTTGCCCTTGATCTTGCCCCCTGTCACAAACATCTCGTTCTTCAGCTTGTGCACCTGCTTCACAATGTCTTCTGAGACCACCTGCGGCCAGCCAGACATGTTCTCACTCTGGTTCAGCAGAGAGTAGAGGACCTGAAAGGAGACACTGCTGCTGCTCTGCCCAGGCTCTGGCTCAGAGGCTGCCGCCAAGCCACGTTCCACCAGCAGGCAGAGACCTCGGTGAGTCCTTCCATGGTGCCAGAGGGCAGTGCTATGTGTTTGGCTCTCTGTCCCTCTCCAAGACGGGACACCCCAGGCTGAAGGCACGCAGTACTGCTGCCTGGGGTGCTGGGACACGCTGGGCAGTCCTCAGGTCCACACGGCACAGCCCTAACCCCCAGCAGCTCACGTGTGATTGTAGTTGGAAGTGGGATCTTTAAGGAGATAATTAAGTGCTAGCCAGGTGGTGTGGGTCTATAGTCCCAGCACACGGGCTGGAGGAATATTAGTGATTAGAACGCTTGCCTAGCAAATGCAACGTCCTGAGTTCAATTCCTCAGCACCACAGAACAGCCAGGAGTGGTGGTGCACACCCATGATCCTAGCACTTGGGAGGCTGAGGCAGGAGGATTGCCATGAGTTCAAGGCCAGTCTGGGCTACACGGTGAGCTCAGGACCAGCCAGGATTATAGAGCACTACAGTCTAGGCATGTAGTTCAGCGCGAAGGCTCTGGGGCCGACCTCCAGGGCCACAAAAACAAAAGGAGTAATTAAGGTGAAAAGAAGTCAGTAGAGTGGTGTGCTCATTAAGAAGAGATTAGGGCACAGACACCGAGGGGGGAACCGCCGTGAAATTCACAAGGCATCAGAAGGACCCATGGGCCAGACCCTACCCTCAGATTCCAGCCTCTGGGATGGAGAGCCCATGTGCCCATTGCAGAAGCCTCCAGGTCCACGGTGCTGCGTATGACAGCCTTGCGCTCCAGGCTGGGGCCTGCTGGGCCTCTAGCTCTTGGCCCCAAGGCTGAGAAGCCGTCTCTGCCTGTCACCTTGTTCTGGGCTCTGCCGCATATCCCTTGGGCTTCTTAATTGTTTCCTTTTGCATGTGCCCAAAGCAGGGACTCAAGTCTTTGTTCTGTGGTAACTGGAAATGCTACGTAACTCAGCCTTGGCCAGCCCGACCTGGATCGTACAGAGGGGCCCCACCTCCCACCGCCATTGCACCTGATGACAGAGACAGGGTGGTCAAGGCAGGTCGGCAGCAGAGAGGTACAGAGAATGCCAGGCACAGGCTCAGAAGTAGGAACTTACCTGCTGGTTCGCAGAAGGCCCGTACCTTGCCTGGTGAGGGACGGGGCTAACACTGCCAGGAGGACCAGGGTGGGCAGGGCCTCTCAGCCTTGAGCAGCCTCACCCGGAGGCTTGTGTCTGGCTGCATTTGCTGCCAGCTCCCAGGTGAGGCTGCTGCACCCTCCTGGGCTCCGCACAGGACAGAGCAGCAGGGTCAGAGTCCCTCCCCCCCATAGTCACAGGTGCCCCAGCCCCACCTGCCAGCTGGGAAGCACACACCTCCTCCACGACAGCAATCAGCTGGTCCACGGGTGTGGGGCTGATGTCCCCATAGAGGAGGCAGCTCTTGTAGTTGTCCTTGGTGATGCTTTCTGGCTTGGTCTTAATAAAGTAAATGCCTTTGGACTTGAGGGACTCGGGGAAGCCCAGGCAGGGGACGATCATGCCAGAGACATTGAGTGTCAGCACCAGAACCGATGCTTCTGGTTTCTCAAAAAACTCAGTGAACATGGCCACGTTCTCCTCTGCGCTCATCAGCTTGCTCCATTTGTCCGCCTTGAACTTGAGGAACATGGATGCTATTTGCTCCAGGTACTCCAGTCTGACATCTGGTGTGATCGTCATCTCAGCCTCTCCTCATACCACCCTTCTCTGAAAAGGGGACAGAGGGGGGCTGAGGACTTGCTGGGCTTCTGGGCTCCCCATCCCACCTCGGGGACCATGGGAGAGTGAGGTCTGACCAGGCAGGAGGAAAAGGGGTGCTGGGAATGCGGGGTTCACCACCTAGATCACCCAAAGGTGAGCTGATTGAGGGACTCACCGTGAGGATCGCCTGTCAGGGGACCCCAAAACTCAGCCATCAAGACAGATCCCATGGCAGTGGTTTTAAAAATCAAAATGAATGCCAACCAATTCTTTAGGACTATCAATTTTTCAAATAAGGGGAGCCAGGATGGAGGGCAGGGGTGAGCCAGTGCTAGAGTACCTATGCTTCTAGAGACAGAGCACCTGCTGCAGGCCACTTGTCACAGGGTGAGGACTGTGTGGCTTCCAGCTGGGGCGGAACCTGGGTGTTCAGCTTCTCTGGGCCAGCGAGGCCACACCTGGCCTCGTCAGACCTGGTTCCTGCTACATGCTCAGATCCCAGTCTTTTCCCAGAGCTATTGCTTTTGAGCTTGGTACCATGTGCTGGTCCCCAGTTGACACAAACTATGGAAGTGGCCTTCTACCTAGCAAACCCAGACACAGCATGTAAGCAGCAATGTGCTGCCTGTTATTCAAATGACCTGGTTTGGCCTCAGAGCTAGAACACAAAACATACAAATACATGTGGTGACCAGCAAAACCTTATTGTAGAAAATGGGCCCAGTAGTGGAGGCTGTCATCCTAGCACTGTGGGAGGCCGAAGCAGGAGGATACTGAGTTTGAGTCCACATGAGCATCTTAGTGACTTCGCAATACCTGGGGGGTGGGGGGAATGGGGAGGCTGGAGGCATGGCTCAGCAGTTAAAGCACTTGCCTAGCAAGCGCTAAGAACCTGAGTTTGATTCCCCAGTACCACATAAACCGGGCATGGTGGTGTATGCCTGTAATCCCAGCACTCGGGAAACTGAGACAGGAGGACTGCTGAGTCCAAGGCCAGCCTGGGCTCTGCAGTGAGTTCAGGGCCAGCCAGCCTGGGCTGCAGATTGAGACACTGTCTCAAAAAGAAAAAAAAAAAGAAAAAGAAAAAAGGGAGGGTGGGGGATGCCTGGGGGTCATGAACGAAGGCCCTGGGCTTGTCAGAACCAACAGAGACAGAACTTACAGTGGTTCAAGAGCAAAACCCATCTGACTCAGGCTCATCAAGGACAAAAAAAAAAAAAGAAAGAAAGACTGTCCCCTGCCACCTTAGCCACATACGAGGAGCACATGTGGCATTTTCTGTGAACCGGAGAGGGGAGGGACCTGCGCGCACAGATGAATTATCCTCTCCCGTTCTCAGAGACCACATCCTGTCATCATCTTACAGGGTCGAACGGGGGACACAAGGACAGCCCCAACCTCAGGGGAGGTTCCTGCAGGGTCCTGACGAGTCGGTGACACTGAGGTTGAATATTCTCTGCTTGCTGAGTTTGTGGATTTGGGCTCTGTGAGGCTGGAGGTGGCCCAGGGTCCCTGAATACCTCCCCCCGGGGTTGCCCAAGGCTCTCCTGCCATCAGATTGTCTCTTCTCAGACTCCTGCCCTGCCGTGCCCTGGGGTGCAGACCACAAAGTGGCAGCCAACAGCGCCATCCTGTGCATCACACGCTGACACTTGGAGGGCAGGGACGGCTGGCAGGGAGGTGCCGTGGTCCAGGCCCTCTGGTGTGGCTTCTGGGTGAAGCCAGTGGGCTGAGTCAGGAGTGCGCAGGGGCAGCCATACTGACGGTGACAGGGAGCGCAGGAAGGGGCAGGGCAGGGTGGGGCCGGCCAGTGCTAAGCAGGGAGCAGAGCCTCTCTCAGCAAGTGGCGGGTCCACGTTCGCCGGGGCTGGGTTCCCCAGTGTCCCCGGTGCCCCTCAGCTCCTCTCTGACCCCTATTCACTTCATGGCTGCTCACCAGTTTCGGCAGTGTCTGCTCCTTTCCCGTAGCAAGAAGAAAATGGCTCCCGCCCCTTAAGGAGCTCCAACTGCCACAGAACCTCCTCGGGGCCTGGGGCTTCTAGAACCTTCCCCAAGTGGCCAGGCTGCTGTGCCCCAAGCTCAGCCAGGCTCACCGGCCTCCTGTCTGGGACACATAGCCCATTTACCTCGGCGGAATGGCTAACCTACTGGATTTGGGCGGGTGGTCGTGGGGCCGCCAGTTTTCTACAGTATCTGGATACCCAGTTTCTCTGTTTTGGAAAAATCCCTTCATGATGCTACAAATGGGGGAGAAAGAAAGTCCCCGTTGTGGGAACAGGCACAAGAAAGAGCTTTTAGGCAGACCAAACTAGTCCTCACCCATGGCCTGGCCTTCGGTTTCCCAGACATAACTAAGCCTTTTTTTCTTTACGTGCATAAATGCATTGGCACCATAATCGGGGGGGGGGGGGACTAGACTGGGTATTGGGGTCTTGGCACCATCTACAACTTGACTCTGTCCCTCAAGGCTGGTCACCCTGCCTCTGAGCCCTTGAGGCCACAGTCCTAGTAGCGGACAAGCTTCTTATGGGACAGGAACCTGGCCTGGTGCCTCACTCAGTTCTGTCATGGATAGAGGACAGAATTGGCTAGCGATGCCCAGAGGGCCAAGTCCAGGGGAAGGCAGCATGACAGCAAGCCCACACCTCATCTAGAGATGGCACAAGCTCCAGCCTTCCCCACCATCCTACTCGGGAAGACGCGCTGAACACCTGCGTGGAGGGTATGAACGAGGTGTTTCCTGCTCACCAATCTCAGCTACACCCCCCGCCCCCAGGATCCCAATGTAGAACATTTCGGCATCTTTTTAAGGTACCCCGTAGTAACCCCGCACCCCACTATCGAGGCGAAGCCTTTGCTGGTTGAACTTTGGCACAAAAGGCACATTGCACTCACTGAGCTCTCCAACTCCAGCAAGGGTGCGTGTCGTCACGTACAGACCCTAAGTATGCCTTCACCACGCTCCACAGCACGGGGCTTCACATCAAAGCGGACCTAATCAACTCAGGGGGAAGACGTAAAACACAGCAAAAAAAAAAAAAAAAAATCATCTTTGAACTCTTCGATGCTGTGTGGCCCCCTAAAAGGGGATCACTATACGTTGTCAGGGTCAGCAAACGAGCAGTGCTACTCCGGCCCGGGAAAGCCAAGCAGCCGCCAGGGACACCAATGGAGCCAACTGCCCAGCTGCTTGCTCCAGTCCCCAAAAGGGGACCCAAATTTATCACGACACGGTTGCAGCCAAACTCGCGTCCTTAAAAGTCAGGCCTGACACGTGGCGTGACCTGACAGGACCCAACCCTGGAAGCAGATCTGACACCTGGTGTTAGGGACAGAACCCCTAGGGAGTGAGATTGAGGGACGGGTGACTGCAAGGATATGCTACTCAGTGGCCAAAGTCTTCTGTTTGAGTGCCACCTTGGGAGCAATCCCCTGTTCACTCTGGGGAAATATTTCGTGTAGTCCGGGACTCTTTAAAAAGAAGGATACACAGGATAAATTTTTAACCACTCTACACGCAGAGACAAAAGGCAGGCCTGGCTACGCGCTGAACTAGGACAGGCATGCTACCACCTGAAAACGCAGAGTGCCGCCTGCACAGCGACCTGGAGGTCAGAGGCGTTGTGATAGAGCAGAGGCACTGACCTCAAGTACGACCAGCCGCGATTCCAGGCCGGGGCGTCGCAGACTCAGCGGCAGGCATGGCTTCAGGCACGGCTGGAGTGGCCGCCCCTGCAGCCCCAGGAGAGAGAAGGCTACAGCCCCGAGCAAAAACGAACGCAGCAGTTGTGCCCGAAAAAGAGTCACCCTCCACGGAACGCTTCCAAACTCAGCAGCAGCCCCAGGAGGAAAAGACCAAGGGGGGCCCAGTATGGCCGAAACAAAGAAAGGTGGGTAAACCAGGCTCACCAGCGAGAGACAAAACACGCCTGAGGGTACAGGAAGCAGAGTCCGACACGGGCCACAGGAAAACCCACCTGTTACTAAGCCTGCCAAGCAGCAGCACAACACGCAACCCCGTGGCAAAGCCACACGGGGAGCAGCAACGAAGGAGCCACAGTGTGGGTCCAGGAAGAAAGACAAAACAGCCCCGGGACCGGGCAGGCCCCAAACAGCCTGCAGAGAAAACAGCACCCACGGGGGAGAGATTAGGGCCCGGTGGAACCGGCGCCACTCGAGAGCACGACCTGCTTACCATCCTCACAGTCCCACTGGGATCCGCCCTGGGCCGACGTTTTTATATCCCTAACTCGCCAGCACAGCCAGGGTAGCACGCACACAACGCCAGGTGTGTGGAATAACCTCCTCGGGCCCGCATGCCCCGCCCCACGGTACCAAGCGTAGGAGGAACCGCATTTGAGAACTTTACTATGGACTTCACCGAACTCCCCTGGGCTGGAGGCTCATCTTTCTGTGTCCCTTACTCGGCTGGCTGCGTGGAGGCGTTCCCAGCCCTGTGTCCCTTGCCCGGCTGGCTGCGTGGAGGCCTTCCCAGCCCTAATTTCCTTCCCCGGCTGGCTGCGTGGAGGCCTTCCCAGCCAGCACGAAGGGCCCCAAGGTGCACCTGACTCCACTGAAGGAAATTACCACACATGTGGGGATCCCAATTAACACCGGGCCGAGAAGGGCCGCATTCATAGCTGAAGCTGTACGGGGGTGGCAAACGGAGTGGGGATCACCTGGACTGCCCGTGGCCTGTCCGCCCCAAAGCTCAGGGAAAGTGGAACAAATGAACCAAAAGACACAACTGAATCAACTGTGCCAGGAAAATCATTTACCTCGGGACCAGCTGCTACCTGCCACTGCCTTGCTGAGGAGTAGGTCCCGCCTACCCAGGCAACCGGGATCTAGCCCATTTTATTAATATGTACATCTGTGATACAGAATGTTTACATTGAACTTGAGTATTTTGTGTACGTATATATCACATCAGGGTTACAAACTTCCCCGCTCCCTTTCTGATCCTCCCACAGCCTCCTTCCCCTGGCTGACTCCCACGATCCCCCCATTTCGTTCTCTGAAATAACTGTATTCTGGGATTCTCATAGTAGGGAAACCATTCGATATTTAATCTTCCGCGTCTGACTCACTTCACTGAGCAAGATCTGGAAACATCCAGGCTAAACAAACTACAGGCTTCAGGCCCTTAGAAAAGTTAGTAGGCCCCAGTTTCAGTTTATGCCCACGTGGGCCTTGAGAACTCACCTGATTCTCAAAATGTAATTGCTACTTGTGCTCGCACCCTACACCTGCGTCGTGCTGGCTGTAACCACCCCTTCCCCCACCCCATTAAAACCCTGCTTTGCAACGGCTTGGGAATCCCCTGCAATGGTGAAGTCTGAGCGCCCGAGCTTAAGCCCAAAATAAGGCTCTTTGCTTTTGCGTGTGTGCTTCATCTCCTGGAGGTCTTTGGGGATTACGTGATCTGGGCATAATGATCTTTCCAGACACCCTTGCCCCATTGTCAAGGGCTTGGGCAGCTTCCCCTTGAGGTGGCAGACGCAGGCGCAGGCCCACGACTGAGTCCTCTCTTCCAACACCCACCCTTTAGCCAGGAGCTGCGGTGTGGGGAAAACAGTGCACTGTTCTGCCCCTAAAACCCCTGGAGGGAGGTCTGTTCCCCTTGGTCCCGTGCACCCCACTGCAGTTAGGTTTCCCAGAGGGCTCCCTGGATCCACCACTGCAGGGTGACGCCCACCTCTCACCACTGGGAGTGCCTCCCTGGCCCAGCAACGCCCTGCGACTGGCCTCTGACAGAGACAGGCCCTGTCCTGGGGACCCCCAGGACTTCAGCTCTCTGGAGTCCCTACAGAAGCCGTGTAACCTACACCCGGCAGAAACTGGAGCGGATACGTGTCTCATCTGCGCACTGTCCTCTCGGTGTAGTGCACTGCCACCTGTTGTTACCTGCTGCCGTAGCTCTCCCCCTAGTCTTCCCTGGGGTCGGAGCCGCGGCGGCAGGGCTCTGCTGGCTCTTTCTTTCTTTGGGCACGATTCTTGGCTGCTACTGGGCACTTCTAGTCTGAGTCTCCTGTCTGGTGACTCGTGGACTCAGTCACATTACTCGGCCTGGCCAGTGTCACCAAAACCTGCGTTATCATCCTCATGTCCTGTGCCAGGGAGAGGTCCAGGGAACCTGCATACACAACAAGACCCTCTGCTCTGTCAACAACAGAACTACCAGTATGTTTCGATCCCAGGGCAGAGGCCAAGTAATCTGAAAGACCGCGCCTGTAGTGACGTTATGGAAATACCCCTAAACCAAGGGGGTGATGCTCTTGGAGCTGGAGGGGTCCGAGCACCAAAGGGGGCCATGTGGCGGGGGCTCAGCCACACCCAAAAGAAGGGAACAGTGTAGCCTATCGGCACCAGTGTGCGCACGCTCAGCCCTGTCGCACCCTGTAGGCCTCGAATGTCCAGTCAGGATGTGTGTTACCATATGGGGGGACAAAGGGGACAACAGTGTGCACAGGGCAAGGCCCCCCCTGCGATCGGGCGTCAGCCTTTGTTATGTGAATCCACTGAGCCAGTGCTAGCATGAATAAACACTGCTTCCTGCTAAAGCCTTGGGGTCCTGCCTCTGTTGTTCAGGAATCCCACAACACGACCACCTTTCCAGAAGTCAGCCCGATGCACCCCAGAAGGGAGCTTTGTGACTTAGACCCAGGTTGTTGTAAGGCAACCAAACTTTTCCTCAGAAAAGGAAGTAGGCAAGTTGGGCCCGGTGATACTGGCTTGTAATCTTGGCACTCTGGAAGGCCGAGGCAGGAAGATCATGAGCTCAAGCCCCCCTGGGGCAACTTCGTGACTGTGCAACTGAGCCCCACCGCCAGCTCGCCTTGTCCTTCTGACCCCCCCCTCCCCCCCCCCCCCCGCCCGCACCCTCCGGGGCTCACATCTGGCCAGTGCGGTCTCTGCTGCTGTTGTTCGCACACAACGTGGACAAAACTGAGCAGATTCTGCCTGCCTGGAGTCCCGTGGAGTACTCCGCCTGCAGGAAACCGGGAGGGGTCTCCCGACAGGGGACGCTGTTTTGACTCCTCCGAGCCGTATCATCCTTCATCCTTCCTGCATCCTCATCGCCCCAACAGGCTCAGGGTCCCGGGAAGCCGCTCCTGAAGGAAATGGCAGGCTCGTGTCCCTTGCATGCCTCTCCCCCCTGCACCCCCCATTTCAGGAGCCTGCACACTGATGTGGCCACCCCCTGGGCTGCTGTCCTCCTTCCTGCTGTCAACACCGAAGAGCAGCACTGGGCCATCGGGCTCCTTCCTGAGGGCCTGGACTGCGCTCAGGAGCTCCCTTTTCTGCACAGGCACCTGCTGGCCCCAGTGGCCCGTCTCGCCACTCCTGGGACCCCTCGTCCTTCCACAGTCCTCTGTGCTTCTGCTTGTAGGATCTGATCATCCACCTGGCCTGCCACCACCGCCAATATAATAACTCTATCAAAGTTATGTGCATGGTGGTCAAGCTGAGAGGTGACAGTCATGTCTGACCACAAGTCTCAATTGCCTGATGCTCTATGTTTTCTTTTTTTAATTTTTGACTTTTAAATGCTAATGGTACTTTTTTTTAAACTAGTGGTATGACTGTTCTATTTGTATTCAAGCATCCACAGTCCAGCACCCTCAATGTCTGAGCTTCTCCCTAGCTGAAAATCAGCTTTCCCACTACTGTAATGGGGGTATTGCCCCCCTGCAGGAGGCCCAAGAGGAAGGGATGGAGCTGTGTCCTGTGCTCTCTGCCTGGCACCCCACTTTCAGGTGGTAAGAGAGCCCTAAAGCACAAAGCAGCTGAGGATCTGGCTCTGGATACATTTGGGCTTGCTGTGGCTTTTCTAATTTTATAAAAGAATGTGCATGGTGCTTCCTGGTTTGGAGTCTGAGATCCCAAACCAGCTTCTCCAGGTCCTGCTGGCCCTGGAGAAGATCTTTCTCTGCACATGAGACTGGGGTTCATTGAAGTGTTTTTCTATCAGGCCAGATTGAGGCCAGATCCATGCTTCTAACCTGGGACAGCTTTCCCAACCAGAGGGCTGGGACCCAAATCTCCCCTGTGATCTAGGACAAAAGCTATTTGCTTCTTATGGAAAAGTGAGGTTGCCTGTGTTTCGAAACAGTTTTCACCCATCACACGACTCTTTTCTCCACCAGAAATGAGGAAAGCAAGGGCTTCTCCTCTATCCTCTACAGACAGGAAGCAAGAGCACGGGTGCCACATGCTGGAGCCGGGTGCCAGGTGGAACCTCCTGGCTGGGGGCTCCACAAGCCCCTGCTCCACTGTTCTCACGATCCTTCCCTCCTCCTTGACCCTTTACTACCACAGGAAACTCTCTTTTCCAGAAAAAGAAACCCAGCTACATGGTGGTGCACTTGGGCTGATGCAGCCAGAAACTTTGGGTGGCACCCTGGGTAAAGCTAGAAATAGAAGGAAGAAAATGACAGCAGGGCAGCACCTGGCGGGGGAACCTTTTCCGTTGTGCACTTCAAGGTCTCCAGTCGTGTTTATCTAGAAATTGCTGTTGGGCTGTTGGAAAAGCCACGCCACATTTTGGTAACAGATGGTACTAGTTCATTGTCGGATGTACTGGAGTCATTCACAACTATGTCATAATTTGACAGATGACAGTTCTAGCTTCATTCTAAAAAAAGAAAGGCAATTCAGTTGCAATTTGGAAATTTTACAACCAGCTGAAGATGGAAAACAAAAACTGCATTTTCATCATATTTTACTATTTTGCTTCCATGCGGGGAAGAATACACATCAAGCTTGTGAAAAGTTGCAGACAGTTTATAGCGACAGTGCCCTACAAGAACATCAGTGCCAGCCACAGCTCATGGAATTCTGTGTGGGTCATTTTGATCTCAACGATGCTCCTTGGTTAGGGAGATCCGCTGAGGTTAATAATAAAGACACTGATCAAGTCAAACTCATGTTACACAACAGAAGAGATTGCAGAAACGTTGGGCATCCGTCCTTGAAGCGTTCGTGGCCATCTGAGGAAGCTGGGACGCATAACCAAGTCAATGCTTGGGCTCCTCATGAACTCAGAGAAGTCCATCCAGCAGCGCTGATGGACGTCTGCAGTGTGTTTAGATGTGAGGAAAATGATCCCGTCTAGAGCGACTGACAACCAGTGGCTGTTTTATCACAGTGTGGTGCGCAGACTGCCTTGGGTCCCAGCGTGGTGATTCACCTCAGCCACGAAAGCAGACACTCAGCAGAGGAAGGTTCTGTTCTGGTGGGATTCCAAAGTGTGTTTCTGAGCTCCTACCAACGGTCCAAACGGTCACTCTGAATGTGTGCTGTTTGCAAGTGGACAGTTTGTGCAAATCCATCATCCAGAAACATCCAGAGCCCATTAATTGTCAAGGAGTTGTGTTCCATCGTGACAATGCCGAGATCACACACAAGTTTGATCACCCATCATGAATTATTGGACCTTCACTTCTAGTCAAGACGGCAGCCAAGTAACAGAGCTGCACAATGTCTCCTTAAGGACCCACTTAAAAAAATTGAGAATATAGTCCAAAACTGCCTGTTCAACGTAGCTAGGATAGGCAGGAACTCCCCAGCAACTGAAAGAAGGCTGTGAGATAGTCAGAAATTCCCAACACTTATCTAAAGTGGAGGAAAAGAGCAGTCCCAGGAGAGAGAGAGAGAGAGAGAGAGAGAGAGAGAGAGAGAGAGCGCAGAGAAGTCCCAGGCAGGAGGGGATGGGAACAGTTTGTCTTCCAAGCTTACTAATGGATTTGGCGGGCCAGAAAACTATGTCGGGGAAATCACATGACTAATCAATTATTTAAAAGCGTCACCTCCAAAAAAAAGCACCGGAGCTGGGTGGGATGCGCTGCCACGCCCGCTGTACTCGCGTGACCTTGTGCTGTCAGACTGCTGCTTGTTTCGTCCTCTTCAAAACTCCTTGCGTGGTGCAACACTCGACTCACATGAGGCTATAAATCAACACCTTGTTCAGTTTTCATGGCCTCTGAAGGCCTGAAACTCCCCCAAGCCTCCTGCATTGAGGCCCAGGAGAGGAACGGGAACACACGGTGACACCAGGGACCGAAGTTCAGGAGGACGTGAGCCTGAGGACAGCCATGTGGGGGGCCCAGTAGAGGAGGGGAGCCTCCGGGGAGAAGGAGCGTGGATACCCAGTGTAGCCCCACAGGAGGGGAGGAGAAGGGTGGCGACCCCTGGCTAGGCAGGCTGCTGAGAGGGCACGTTGGGTGGGGACTGCTCAACCGACAAGGCCCCCAGAGTGACAGCCAGGATGAAGGGCTGTCAGAGTTCAGGTCCCAGGACCACTGACCCCGTGTCCACACCACGGACAGAGCTCTCCCTGGCCCTTCTTCCATCACGGTGTAATGTTGTGCTCAGGTCTCTTCCGATGTTTACAGAGGGGGGCAAGGGGACTACAGCTAGTAAGAAAACAGCTTAACGCAGCAGTTATTACAGAGAACTTCCAAAAGCTTGTCAGAAGTTAAACAATGGTTAGCTTCATCACAAATTACAAGGCCAGATAGATTTGCGGGAGGGGGTGAAAAAAGCATCAGGAATACTTTGTTTCAGTCACTTCAGACAGAAAGGCACGTTTCAGACCGTCACCTTCATGCCCAGAAGGTTACTGTCAGGACGGCAAGCTGGGAGCAGATTCCCGCTTGGCTTTAAGGGGAGAATGACCCTTGTGTTCCCACAGGGTCGCTGCTGGGCTGAGCCTCCCTGGGGTGGGACAGCAGGGTCACAGGGATGGAAGGGCACAGACTGGTCTCTGGAGGCCAGTCTACATGAGGAAACCTCAGGGTAGCAGCACCACGCCCCCCAGTGTCAGCTGTATGTCAGGGGCAGAGGCATGTCCCCACTATATGTTCATGTGCATACTCAGGCCAGGCCTTGCTCCTTCTGTGGTCCAAGCTTGGGGCTCTGAGGTCCTCGTCCCCCTGGAAGGGGCAGGACCCACCCCTACGCACTAGCATAAAACTAAGGTGTCTTCCCCCTCAAGAGCAAGGGCTGGGGAAGCTCCCAGACTGGATGGTTTGAACCCTGCAACTCACCGGCTCTGTGACCGGGTGTGTGTTGACTAAACCTCCGAGGTGCCCTGTGGATAAAGGTGTGGTCCGAGCAGGACCTATAGCGAGACAGTCCCTGAGAGAGCTGCTTGCTCTGTAGGGCAGCCGTTCTCCCCTGGCCTGGCCCGACACCGGCCCTGGGGTGTGTGTCCTGCTTGGGCTTCTGGAAACTCCCACAGCCGAGCTCTCAAGATGGGCGACTCACAGCCTCCCTCCACTCACCCTGGGGGAGGGATGGAGAGTCCCCCAGCCCCCCCTGAGTTCCCATAAGCCCTGCGCACCTTTCCAGGACATTCGTCTCTTAAGGACAAAGTGGGGCTGTAAGGAGAGGAGGTGGCCCCCTCGGTTCCTGCCTTCCCACCTGCCCTGCAGTCTACTGTGTCCCCAGTGACTGTCGCCTCTCTGAAATGGCGTGTGCACAGCTCTGTTTCGGGGGTGCAGTGCTGCCTGGAGGGGGTGCTGCGCTGAGTCTGTGGTTGGCTGCTGAGGCCATGTATGCCCCGCCTTGTGAGAGAGGCCCTTGTAAAACTGCCACCTGTGTCCTGCCACCCCCACGCAGGCGCTCTGGAACATACAAAAGGAAATATGAATTCTGCTGTCCTCATTGTCCCCAGCTACAGCCGAGTCCCTCTCAGGAGACACAGGGTCACCCAGCCATTATCCCTCACGAGTCTCCCGCACAGAAAGGACCCAGTGCCCCTATGGGAAAACAAGACAGTGACTCCTGTTTTTGTCTCACAGTGTACATTCCTGATCTAATAAGGACAAAAGCCACATCCTTGGGCCCGTGATCCCACAGAACTGAACCATCCCAGATGTAGGTCTTAATAATTCCGAGCACACTGGGCTCCTGGGAGCACCATCTGCCCCAGAGGGCCTCACGGTGTGTCTGGGGACTTCGGCACATGGCTCGGCGTGGACCATATGCAGGAGTGCCTTCCTTACTTGCTCCGTCAGTCAGGCACCTTGTGCGAGGAACCAAGTGCACAACCCTCTGGGCAGACGTGTCACACCAGTCCCTTGGCACGTAGGTCTCACACGCAGCCTCTGCTTGGGGTGAGAAGGTGCCTCTGGTTCTGTAGCTGCTTTATCTCATCCCACAAATTGTGTCACATCAAGAAAATGGCCAGGTCCAACTAGTAAAATTCTCTAGTTCACAGACATTCCTTGGGGACTGTGGAATCAGTTGAAAGTGCACCCTCAGTGCCAACCCCAGGACGTCCTCTGGCAGCAGCGTGCAGTGACGCACACCCCCCATCCCCGCACTTCGGAAGGCTGAGGCAGGAGGATCACAAGATCAGCCTCAGCCTGGGCAACTTAGCAATACAGTGAGATCCTGCCTCAAAATAATAACAAAGAAAAACAGGCTGAGGGTATAGCGCACGGCAACATCCAGTGTCCTTCGGAATATTAACAGAATGGAAAACAACAGAACGCAGTGTTTCCAAGATGGCTGCTGTCTATAGTGGGGAGCACAGTGGTTTGTAACATGAACCTGGCCCACGGCCCATGCATAAGCAGTCAGTGCACAAGTGCCCGGCGAGGCAGTGCCTGCCCTCTTCCTGACGCTCACTAGCACTGTGACAACGGGGCAAGATACAGTCCATCTCTCCTTCAAGAGACACGCAGGGGGCACAGTGGCACAGGCCTGTAATTCCAGCATTTGGGGAGGCTGAGGTGGGAGGATCCCAAGTTTAAACACAGCCTGGACATCTTAGCAAGACTGTCTCAAAATCAAAACTAACTTTTTTTTTTTTAAGGACTCTTACTGAAGCTGTGTGGACAAAGCATCGAATCTGCTACAAATCTTACCCATTTTCTTCTATTTTATCTTGTGTGTCAGGTCGGCTTCCCCCTCTCAGGCAGTAAAAGTCAGGGGAATGGAAGCACACCCACCTCAGTCCAGGCTCTGGGGCTCAGGGAGCACAGTGCAGGTGGGGAGCAACAGGTGCAAAGCCTGTCCACATGCCTGTCTGATTTGCATTGTCTCAGCACCAGGACCAGAAGCCTCTGACACCCATGGGTACTTCCACCACACAAGATGCTCAATAAACAGTCTTGATTTTCTTGGATCCTCTCAGGTCTGACAGGGCCTCAGGTAAAGGCCAGTGGGCACTTGGGTGGCACCATATTTCCTGTGGGGTGTTATCTAAGATGGCTCCTGCCGGAAGTCCCAGGGGCGGCCACCTCAGTGGTTTACCAAGGAGGATGATTGGGGAAAGCTGTTTCCGCCCTTGTGGACCGTGTGTGAGCCCAGTACTATTGCCTCAAGCACCCGGCACCTGCCTGCATGGACATCTCGCTGATTGGCTTAACGTGCGCTTACGTGGACACCACGTCCAATCGCCTGCTCTCCCCTCCTTACTGTGTTCTCCCTCTACCCTATATAAGCTTCTGTACTTCCTTAATAAAGTGGGACAAACTCCCGGCTGGGTCTGGTACCCTTGGGATGAGGGGGCCCAGCCGCGCGCTCACCTTTCCTCTCCCCTGGGCCTTGTGTGGTGGCGAAACACCCACAATTTCCCACGCTTCTAGTACCCCGCCCACTCCTGGAGATAGGCACCAGTGATGGACAATTCAGAGGCCACCAGGCTGCCCTCCTACAGGGCTTACAGCTCTGTCCACTAATTCCTGTAACTACTTCATGTGAGAGTTTGCCCTGTGTTACTTCCAGAAACCTCTCCCTTGGGAGGTGCCCTGGGTCAGCCTTCGCTCCCAACCTGTCTTCAGCCTTCTCAACATGAGTTCCTTTGCCCACGGCCACCAGGCCAGGGCTCTTGTCACTCACTCCACAGGCTGGGACAAGGCCAGAAGGACCAAGCAAGCAGGGCTGTCCTCCCGCTGCCTCGTACAGGCAGTTATACGAGGGAAGGATCGCTCTCACTGTTGAGATTCTGGGTGGTCTAGCCAGGCATGGTGACCCACACCTGGCATCCTAGCACCGTGGGGGGCTGAGGCAGGAGGATCACAAGTGCAAGCCCAGCCTGAACCAGTTAGCAACTTAGCAAGACCCTCTCTCAAAATCGAAAATGGGCTGGGATGTCGCTCGTGTGAAGGCCCCGGGCTTGATCTCCAGCACCCTATGCACACACCAAGTCTCCAGAACACAGAGAGGTGTAGAGGTGAGTCTGGAGGCGCAAGGGCACAAGGGCATTCTTGCAGCGACTGCTGGTGAGAAAGGCAGCACTGTTCTGGGTCCAGAAGCAGCAGCCAAGGGGAGAAGCGGAACATTCGGAGCCCGCAGGGTCTGCTGTGCACCTGAGGGGCCACAGAAGGGACCGTCACCGAGGAGAAGCCGGGCCGGGCTGGCACGAGTCTGTGTGGGATATCGGAGTGGAGGGGTGTAAGGGCCACCACAGGGGCCACAGTCTAGGGTTCGAGGTGCAAGCTCGGATCTGGCCAGGTGGGACAGAGGGCAAGGCCCTGTGGGAAGTCGGCTGTGCTTTCTTCAGGGGCAGCACTGCACCGCCGGTTCAAGACTCCACAGCTCACAGCCCCCAGACTGCCTCCTCAGGAGAAATACAAGCCTTACCTAGTACTGCAGACAGAAGTGGCATCCTGCCACGCAGTTTCACGGGACAGGCAGGACTCAAGGCGGACACGGCGATGGTCAGCTAAGCCAGGTCAGCCCAGCGGTGTTTACCACAGAAAGGCTCAAACCACAGGGAGAGGCCGCAAGGCTGCATTTGGATGGAGGAAACCCATGGAGAGCTCCGCGGGGCAGCCGACACCCGGAGGGCACAGGGCCAGGCCCCAGGCACCACAGCGCCTCCGGAGAGAAGCTTGGAGAGGGTGGCGGCCGGGCCTGGGGTGCACGCTTGTAATCCCAGCACCCCGGGAGGCGGAAGCAGAAGGATTCGCTAGTTCGACGCCAGCCTGAGCAATTTGGAGATACCCTGTCCCAGAATTTAAAAACGAAAAACTGGGCGCTGGAGGAGTCGCTTAGGGCGAAGGCGCTGGGCTCACTTTCTCACTACCTTGAAGCACACGCCTTTTAAGATGAACCCTAAATCGTGGAGATAGCGAGGGGTGGCTCCTCCACGGCCTTTCCTAACGCAGCTCACCCCGCGGGCCCGAGCAGCAGCGCTGGGGCGCATGCCCGAGCGGGGCGCCGGCACACAGGTGAGGGCAGGCCCACGGGGCTCCAAGCCACCAGGAGAGCCTGGCTGGGGCCTGGAACTTCCTGCGGGGCTGCTGAAGCCGCGTTCGCGCGCGCGCCCGCTGGCAGGCTCTGCTGTGCCTCCTCGGAGCCCCTCTGTCCCCTGCGGTGCGGCCCCTAGCGCCTCACGGAGAGGGGACAGAGGAGCGGCCCTCGTGGCAGCCACGCCCCCTTCCCGCCAAAGCTGGAGAGCCGTTAAAGGTACGGCGCCACCGCCCCTGACGTCATCACGCTGGCTCACGCTCGGCCCGCTCCTGACGGAGGGCCAATCCTGTGGAGCCACGAGGGGGCGGGGCAGCAAGAGTCTCGTGGAGGGGGTGGGGCAGGAGCCGCGGGAAGGCCCTGAGGAGACATGTGGAGGGGGCACGAGGCAACCAGGAGGGTGGGCGGGGCGCGAGGAGTCACGTGACGGGGCGGAGTTTGGGGGTCTTCGGGGCGCCAGGCTCAGGAGAGAAGGGCGGGGCAGGAGGAGGAGCCGCCCGGAAGGGCTTCGTGGGAGGAGCTGACCCTTTCCTGCGGGGAGCGGGCACCTGATCCTCGTGGCTGGGGACCCCAGGACGCCAGCCATGCCCGAGAGGCCACGTCCCCAGAGTCGGGGGCAGGCAGCTGTGCCATCTGCCTCTTGCAGATCCGTCAGACCAGGTCGGAGCTATGGATCCCGGACCTCACTTAGCCTGTCAAACTGCGCGACCCACCCCGCGGGGCCTGACACTTGTGTCCACACGCGATTGTCAGGAATGGCTGCCTGGGCTTTGCCTCCGGGGACACTGGCACAGTGTCTGGCTCTCTCGAGAGCCAGAAAACGCTGATGTTTACAGCTCCCCTGGTGCCATGTCATGCCAAGGGGTGTCCCTTGGCTGAACTCACCAGGCTCACCCAGGGTCCTGCTTCTCCTCTTGTGTTATTTTTGTTTCTTTACCTGGGAAACACATGTCAAAGGTAGCGACGGCAGCCGGTGGCGGGCAGGAGGTGACAGTGGGGACCATGCTCTGCGCGTGTTGCACTCTTCGGTCAAGTGGGAGCCTGAGAGTGGGCTGCAGCTGTGGGCGGGAGGTGCGTGCGGGCCTTCACTGTACACAGGGAGGCCAGCCACCAGGCCACGTCCTAAGAGCTCCACCGAGTCGGGCCAGGGGACCTCAGCTCTTACAGCCAAGAAAGGTGGCCCTCGTATCTTCATAAAGTTTGGAGTTCATAATTTTTAACAAGTTCTGAAAATAAGTTCTTTAAAAAAAGAAAATAAAGGGGGGAGGTGCTGGAGTAATGGCTCAGCACTTAAAGCGCTTGCCTAGCAGTCAAGCACTAAGTATCTGAGTTTGTTCGATTCCCCAGCACCACATAAGCCGGGCGGTGGTGCACACCTGTAATCCCAGCTCAAGGGAGGCTGAGGCAGGAGGATTGCTGTGAGTCCAAGGCCAGCTTGGGCTCCATAGTGAGTTCAGAACCAGCCTGGGCTAGAGTGGGACCCTATCTCAAAAAATAAAAATAAAAAATAGATCACTGCTGGGTCCCTTGTGTAACAAGGGGGCATCTCCACACTGTTCTTGTGAACCCTCCCCTGTGGCTACTGCTGGGCCACTTCATGGCTCCAAGCACCTTCTTCACTCAGGGGATATTACACCTAAGAGAACAACTCTTGCTTTGTCAACTTCTGCAGAGTACAGCAGCCCACAAATACTCAATCTGAATCTACCAGAAAGCTGCAACGCCAGGCCTGCCCTACCACACAGCTCAACCTCAAACAGCGAGGCTGGCCATGGGAATGGAGGAGGACCTTGTGCACTCTGGCTTGCACTGTCTCTGAGTCCCTGTGTCCTGTGGTCACTGTGGAGTCTGGGAACAACAGATCTGATCAATAGATACCACGTGACAAAAGTCAGTGCTGAGACAGCAGCAACTTTTATAGGACAAGGCTCCCAATGACTCTGTCCAGCCAGCAAACTGTGTTTTCTCCCCCTCTTGTGGCCATACTGAGTGAAGTCCTCTCCTGCTTCACTACTCTTCTGTGCCTGGCCTTTTGGGGTGAGTGGCTGGTTGGCTTGGGGCACCCCTCCACACACACACACACACACACACACCATGGAGGCGGATCTGTCCTAGGACTCTGTTAACACAACCATAAGCAAAACCATGCAGGAAACACAAAGTGATTTGTTTGAATTTATAGGAATATTTAAGCTAATAGTAGGTAAGTAAACTTCACACACTGACCGGACCTAGGACCTAGAAAGATAAGGTCCCAGCCCAGCTGCGCTGGCCTTGTGCACACCTGGTCTCCTGAGCTGGTGGGGACACACTCGCTCCAGCTTTTATGGCTGGGTAAGGCCTACTAAGGCCTTAGGGGTCTTTCTGCTGAGCTAAGTAAGTTAGGAAAGCAGAGGGAGCAAGTAGGGTAACCTCACTCCTCCCCAAGGGCCTCAAGCACCTCCTACAGGCCCGCCTCTTCCTATGGTTAGCAAAGGAACGAAATCTCAACACAAGACAAGGAGGGGCTATGTAAGCCACACACGGCTGTATTCTCTAAAGCACTGCTACATTTCCTTGTTTTGAGGTTCTGGTGACTAAGTCCAGGGCCTTCATACCGAGCTACATACATCCCAGCCCATTTTTTAGTTCTGACTTGAGGACAAAGTCTCACTAAGCTGCCAAGTTGCTCGGGTTAAGCTCAAACCTGTGACTGACTGTTTGACCTCCCCAAGTACTGGGATTACAGGCCTTCCTCCCTGGCCCTGGCTTATTTTTACTTTTTATGTACTCGGGTTTTTAACCCTCTTTTCTTTCTTTCTTTCTTTCTTTCTTTTTTTTTTTGGGCACAGGTTCTCACCAAATCCCTGAGTCCCCTGGCTGGACCTGACTTTTACAATCCTCCTGCTTCAGCCTCCCAGAGTGCTGGGATTATAGGTGTGTACCACCGTGGCCAGTTATTTTGTATCCCAAGTATCTGGCTTGTAAGTCTGACCTACCTTGTCCCTAGTAGATCAAAACAAGGAGTCCTGCCCACGGCTCCTGGGGAGGAACGTTGCCCAGCAATGCCTGGTCTAACAGGAGGAGACACACAAGGGGTCCACAAACAGCCAGATGCACAGGGGCGGGTACACACAGGGAGCCCGTGGAGGTCCTGAAGAGCCAGAAGCTTCATGTCTTCACGGGCTTCACCTACACCTCCTCGCCTGCACCCCCTAGAATGTGCACCCATGCTCACCTGCTGTGGCCCCCAAGTAAATTAACAGCACCTAGTGGGGGGTTCTGGCTGGTCAGAAGCACAGATGAAAATGACCTGGGGCTTTCAGCAGGCGGCAGAAGCAGGAGTGGTGCTCGGGACTGAGTGTTCAGCCTGTGGGATCTGATTCTGCCTCCAGGGACAGTGACAGAAATGAAATGCATTAGAGAACGCTCCCCTGATGTCCACCAGAGAACCGGGGCAAGGAGACACCACTCAGCTGGTGTTACGGTTTGGGTCTGGAATGTCTTCCAAAAGCTGTGCATTTGGAAGGTGACTAGCTGCAGGGTTAAGTGGACTGTGGGGACCATCCACTGAAGTCACTTGCTGTGAGGAGTGGGGCTGGCTGGGCCTAGTGGCACAGGCTCGGAATCCCAGCACTCTGGGAGCCTGAACCAAGACGACTTGCAAGTTTGAGCCCAGCCTGGGAAACGCAGCGACTCCACCTCAAACAGTAGAAAGGGGCTGGGAACACAGCTCACAGCAAAGACCTTGTGATTAATCCGCAGCATTTTTGTAGTTTCAGGGAAGGAAATCCGAGAATCAGACCGCGGATACACACAGGGAAGGTAAGTCATCAGCAGAGACAGATCCAAGACAGGCAGAAAGGAGGTGGCCTCTTCGGATGGCAGCGTGCAGGTGAGCCTGGCCGGAGGGACAGCTGCTCTTCCCACGGAGGATCATGTCTCCTAGGCAACCGGAGGTCGGCACAGGAAGGGCGGGAGGGCAGCCTGGGCCATGATATGTCTGCCCGGCAGAGCCGGCCTTTGCTGGCTCTTAGCTCTGATGGGTCCCGAGAGTCCGCTCCTGCTCTGAGTCCTCGGAGGCCCCTCTTCAGCTTGCCCTGCGTGAACGCTGGCCTCCCAGGGCGCATCTGGAGGATGAAACAATACTGACGGCATGTATCAGCTGAAGGCGTGTTCTCGATCTGAACAGTGGGCTCTTCACATCTGCTGCTTCTTCCGAGAAAGCAGCACTCTTGGGGTGACACACCCACCCCCAGGCGCCCACCCCCAGCCCTTGACCCCCGCAGTAAGACGGCCGCCACAGACAACACGGGCGCTTTGGGCAGAGTTGGAGTTTATTTGCTGCAGTTCCTTGGCGCTAGTTTACAAGGCAAAAAACAAACAAAAACGATTGGAATAATAATTATAGTTTTTTTAAAAAACCCTGTCAACTTTCAGTCATTTCTTTATACTTTGTAGTTTGACAAAACTTTTATTTAAACAAATACAAAATAATCTAAAAGGAGAAAAACTATACATGGATTATTTACACCTCTGATAAATAGACTAACACTGATCCAGAGACCTCAGGGAGAACCAGCAGGGCCTGGGCCAGCCGAAGGGGCCCTGGCCGCCCGAGCCCACCAGAGTCAGCATGGCCTGCCTCTCCCCAAGAAAGCTCAGGCCTCCAGCCTAGACCCTCTGTCACCGCCACAGGCTCTGGGCCCAAAGGCCTGAAGCCACTCCAGGAGGGACCTACAGGCAAGGGCCACCATGCCACCCCTTTCCACCCCTTCTCATGCCCTCCCCTTCTGAACAGCTATTTCCAGAGATGCTCCCTACCCTGGGGGTTCCAAGGAGCTGCCCGCAGCCCTGCCTGACCCCAGACAGAACAAGGGAGGCTGCGGCCTGGCTGCCACCTGCTCTGCCTGGCCTAGGCACCGGCCGGGCTGCGTGGCAGGAGCCACTCTTGAGAGTCCCTGAGAGAATGGCAGGATGGCGCTGGGCCCTTCATGGCACGAAGCAGAAGAGGCGCCGGCACAACCCAGCGGCAGCCCCGCCTCAGCCCCTTGGCGGGGCCCACAGAGCGCACCAGAGGAGCCCGTGGGGGGCAGACAAGGCCGAAGCCCCACGGGGTCGGGGAAGACCTACTCCTTCCTCTAGAACGAGGAGGTGAGTACAGGACATGAGGAGGGAAAACCGGACAGGAGCCAGTGAGGTACCCCACAATCTGGTGGGGTGACCCCCTCACAGTTTTGGTTATTAGATATTTAACTCAAGGAAAATGCTTTCTATTCAAAGCCCAGCGAGACTTGGATTTTGAAGGAGACATGGAGGGTGCGTGTGGACCCCTCCTCTCCGCTCCCAGGCCCCGCAGGCACTTGGCGGAGCTGCCCCTTCCTGGCCCCGGGAGGCCAAAGGAGCCTCCCTGACTCCCTAAGTCTGTAGCGCTGGGGGGGGGGGGGCAGCCTGCAGCCCTGCCAGGAGGGGCTTTTGGGGGGGGGGGGGGTCCCCAAACAGGCAGAGCAGCACGGTTCTGTTTCTTTAAAAAACAAAAACAAAAAACCAAGAAAACAAAAATAGATCTCTGTAGTGCGTGGCTTGGCTTCCTTTGCACCTTCTTGCTGTACAGCAGCAGGTCCGCAGGGCATCGGGGCGGCACTGAGGTCTGAGCGGGCTGCTGAGCGGGCTGCTGAGTGGGCTGCAGACGCCTGCCCTGGGCTGGGAACCCTGCCTGAAACCGGGAGGCTGGGGAGCCTGTGCCCTCAAGCACCGAACCCCTCCCAGGGCAACCGCCCATCCTCTGCCCTTCAAAAACTGCAAAGCTGAAGCGAGTCTCGGAGCTCGGGTGGCGGCGCTACGGCGCTCAGTGTCGTTTGGTGGAGGACACCTTCTTCTTCCGGGCAGCCAGCATCTCGTAGAAAGGGTCCCTGCTGATGGCTGCTCTGGAGCACAGAGAGGGGGAGACCCAGCATGGGGCAGGGGGTCGGGACAGAAGGACCTGGGCGGGCCCAGAACCGGGCCCACTCCGTTCCCACTCCGTGCCTATTCCGTAGCTCCAGGAAGCCTGGCCATATCTTCGGAAACCCCTACGGCATCCACATGCTGGCCTGCGGTGGTGAGCTCTCAAAGATACTAGCCACGTGGCAATGCTTCTGCCCGCTTTGGCCTAATAACCGACAACCAGGAGAGGACTCCCCACCCCTACCTGCAGTTACGGTCTAACCCAGAGGGGGAAAGCCAGCACAGCATGTCCGTTTCCACAACGACATCTGGTTTTCCTCCCCAGCCGGGTGCCACACCAGCGTCTCCAACATGGCATACACGGTCACCCACCACCGGGTGTTGCAGATGCTGCCTCAGTCTGTGCGGGGCCACAGCTCTGGGGCCAGGGGTGGCCTGAAAGAGGCCGAGGCAGCACCGGAGGCAGCCAGGCCTGCACCGGAGGGCGGAGGAAGCCCAGCACCTGCCTTCCTTCCAAAGTTGCACTTTCCACTTCTAAGCAGGACGCTGTCTAATCTCGAAGCCTGGTTTGCTTCCTGGCGACCTGAACTCCAAGGCTTCCCCTTTGGTTGTTAGTGTTTAACCCCAGCCAAATACCATGCCGATAGAAACACCAAAAACCAAACAAAGTGGGCAGGGGAGATGGTGTAGCATGCTGGGAGGACCTACAGGAGCCTGAAGGCTCCATGATGGGCATATCCTCTACATGTCCCATGAGGTCACCAACGCCATGCACTCCACAGCGACGTGGCTAAGACTGCGAGCTAGGAGCCCAGGTCTGGCCTCGAGGGGTGCAGCCTAACCCCGCCCCAGGGAGGAGCACCAAGGAGAAGCCAGCAAACCTCAGGAAGCTCTGCTTCTAGACTTGGGCCACACGGACATCCCTGAGTAAAGCTCTTGCTGTGAGGCCTGGGGGAGCACATGTTGCTGGGGTCCTGCAGCTGCGCTTAAGCTGAGTGACTGGCCAAGGCCTTGTGGCCTCTGGAACAACATGAGAGACCCCGTGCTGGCGCCCAGCATCCTGCCAGGTCATGTGCTGCAGTTTCTTCTCCTCTGTGGGCCTCCGCTTCCTCACCATGGAATATACAAATTATAAGCATGAGAACTTGTCTCCATTGAAGTAGGACCATGAACCAAAGATGTGTGTCCTGGAAAGACCAGCCCACGCAGCAGGTGGCCCTTGGGCCCACCCCAGCTCCCCACTCCTACTCTGGGTACACTGTAAGCACATAGGGGGCCTAGACAGAGACAGACAGCACTGTCTTAAATGTGCTTCAGTGGTCAGCCAGGCATAGGGGTGCACAGCTGTAATCCCAGCTCTCTGGGAGGCTGAGGCAGAAAGATCACAAGTTCAAGCCCAGTCTAAACAACTTAGTGAGACCCTGTCTTAAAATTTAAAAAGTGGGCTGGAGGAATTGCACAGTAGTTAAAGCACTTGCCTTGCAAGCGCAGAGCCCTGAGTTCAATTCCCCAGCACCATATACATAAAAAATTTTTTCAAAAATTAAATAAAGGGGGGTTTGGTCGTTGAGTATAGCCCAGTGCAGAGGCCCTGGGTTCCGTCCATACTACCACACAAACACACACACAAGGCTATAGGAGCTGGAGGAATGGCACAGGGGTTAAAGCGCCTGCCCGGCAACCACAACACCCCGAGTTGATTCCCCAGCACTACATAAAGCTGGGCGTGGTAGCACATGCCTATAATCCCAGCACTTGGGAGGCTGAGGCAGGTGGATTGTCCTGAGTCCAAGGCCAGCCTGGACTCCATAGTGAGTTCAGGATCAGCCTGGGCTGCAAAGCAAGACCCTGTCTGGGAAAAAAAAAAAAAAAAAAAAAACCAAGGTCTACTGGGAATTGTCCTGGGAATCCTCCTTCCTAAGGATGTTCCCATTAGAAGCACAAGAGTTACCGTGCTGTAATTCAGTGGCTGGAGAGACAGGGGTTACAGAGGGCTGCATCCTGGTCAGGTGAGGCGTCAGCCTCCTGTTTTTCAGATGCTACTTACTTAATGCATTTAATCCATTCCTCCTTTTCTTCAGGTGTGGGGGCTGAGATCCGGTACACGGTGTGGTTCCCTTCTACCACCCGCCCATCCGCCTCGGTCTTGCAGGCCTTGATTACTTGGTCTTTATTGTCAGGGATGTACAGCTCGAAGCAGTTCTGAGATTTAATAAAAAAAAAAAAAAGCCACATGGATAGACCTTAGAAAGCTGCTGCCCAAGGAGACTTAATTTATTTCCCTAGACTCCTTATTCTGTCCTTCACGAAATATAGGCAATATATACTTTCCCACAGAAAGAGAAGCTCAGAATCATATGCTGTGTAGAGACAGCTGCTCAGCCCGCAGGCAGGAGGCTGGGTAGCGCCCAGGTCCTCAGCTTCCCAAAGCCAAGTCGTAATAGCAACACGCTCCAAAACGAGAGGCCGAAGTAAATACCCCAGTCAGGAGTTTCAGTACTGCCACATAAGGGGGGACACTTCTACACTACATGTGACGCACCGACAGAGGGCAAAGCAGAATTAGGCAACAGAAGTCTCACCTTTGGTGTGAATCCTAGGGAGACAAGGGAGGCGCTAATTTAGGCCTGAGGTACTTCTCAAATGACACTCTCCGTAAAAGGCTTTTCAAATTTCCTTATTTTTCCCAAAGAATTGCCATCCATCCCCTTCCTTCCTGCCGTAAATACTCACTGGCTTTTTGGAGTCCTCTACCTCCCGGATGCTCAGGTTCTCCAGGGGGATAATTCCCCGGGGCTCCTTGTCCTGTGGAGCAGTGCACAGGGAGAGCACACAGTTAGGGACACAGCACACCCTCAGGGCCCACCCTGGGCTCTACAGCAGGGTTACTACAGCCAGAGTCCTGTGGCAGAAAGTGGGAGGATGAGCAGGTGTTTTCACCAGCACCCAGCACGGATCACGAGGGACTTGGCTGAGGACAGCTCCCTTTCCCAGCCTCGCCTGGCTCTTCGTACCATCCCTGCCTCGGCAGCCTCTCCTGGCCCAGCCCAGGCACCTCTGTCAGGAGCCCCGGCCCTGTGTGCACATGAGGCCCTTCCCAGATGACCAGACAGCTCCACCTGGAGCCACGGGGCATGGAAGCTCACATTCAGAACCACACACCAACACATGCCCACCTGACATCAGTAACCCCACAGGCTACTATGTTTGGTCACAGGGGCACGTACACCAGTGTCCAGAAAATCAACCCATTCTGTAAGTTTTACAGAAGCAAAGAAGCAGCCTTCCGGGCATTTCACACACTGTGGCAGCTGTTTTCATCTGCACTTTACCTCCAGTCACACATCTTGGGACACTGTGTCTAAACCGCCCCTCGGTGTGCACCTGGTTTGGAAGCACCAGAGGAATGGGGCTCACCTCCCGCTCTAGCCCACCCTGGTTTCCCCCGGTAGCCTTTGCTCTTAGAACTACAGCAACCTCTCCTACCTTTATTTCCCAAAAAGCTTTTTCTCCCTCTGGAACCACAAACTATCTCTTATTGGTGGTTGGTTCTTTTATGTATTGTATGAACTTCTTCACCCAAAATCAAAGTTGCTTTTCATGCAATGCTGTCTGCTTCTCAAATCTCTTTCCTTACACTTTTCCTTTATGCTTTGGTCTTTTGTGCTCTGAACATTAAGCCCAGGCCTTCACACTGAGCCACATCCCAGCCCATTTTTTATTTCTGATTTTGAGACAGGATCTTACTAAGTCACTAAGCTCCTGCCTCAGCCTCCCAAAGTGCTGAGACAGGCCTGGGCTACTGACTTTTCTTAAGAGCTATTACTTTTGTAAAAATAATATTTTATGATTATAAAGAACTCAAAACAATGTAGAAAAGAACAAAACTGAAAGTGTTTAAAATGCTCCAAGTTCAGTCACTAGTAAATTCTCACTGCTGACAGGAGGTACAGTCATTTCATATGTGTAGAGAAAAAGGGAGGGAAACAGGTTTCACGAAATGCGATGTATCACATAGTGTGTTCATAACAGATGCCCTATCTCAATTAGGTAGAATTTTTTAAAGAGCAGAAACTGAAAAATATTGAGCTTCAAAGTATTTATTTGCTATAAGAGGTAATCTCTAAAATAACCTCAATCAAAAAGATTTAAAAATAGCTTATGAGAAATCTTAAGAATTTTAATCATTCATTAATCATTGAAATATGTTTCAATTTTTTTTCCCTTGAAACAGGGTCTTAATTTGTAATACAGGTTGGCCAAAACTCACTCGGCAGCCAGGCTAGCCGCAAACTCACAGTAATCCTCCTGCCTCAGCCTCCTGAGTGCTGGGATTATACACAGGCCTGCACCACCTCGCCCAGCCGTTATGTGGGGCTGGAGACTGAACCCGGGGCTCGTGCTTCTTAGGCACGTGCTCTGACCAGTGAGCAGCAGGCCGGCCCCACTGTCAGCAGTTCTCACTTTGGCTCCCCGTGGCACCCTCCCTGCATCCTGTGCGGGGAAGGCTCGGGCTGGCTGCCCTCCCACATCCTGGTGGCCCTCCTGGCTGACCTCTTGGGAACGCTCCACATTGGGCCTTTCTGGCTTGGCTTCGCGGGGCTACCACAGCAGGACGAAGGACCTCTGCCATTCTTCCCGTGTTGCAGCCCCTTTGCCCCCACGCACTCACCCTGACCTGCGGCTCAGGGCCATGTAGTTTTTCTGGTCACGGAGAATGACGAGTGGCAGGAGAGCTTATCCAAGCACCTCTGTGAGCTCTGCTCTGCTTGGGGTGAGGTGGGCGCCTCTTGTCGGCGGGTGCTGTGTGGCTCCCAGGCCCGGGGGCCCCCCCCCAGTCCTGTGCCTTTGCCTATGTGCTTGTTTCCTGCCCCCGCTGCCCACTTGAGGCCCACTTTCCCATCACCAACTGGCCTCCCCCCACTCTCGTCCCATCTCCGAGGGGCCCTTCCCACTCTCCCAGCTGCTGGGCCAGCTGTGCGCTCCATCAGCTTACTGGCTGGCTGGGTAACTCTGTGCCACTTTCCACCTTCCGTCTGGCCTGATAACCCTCCATGTTAAGCACACTCTGCCTCACAGGGGCAGCACTGCACTGAGCCACGCTGCTGCACCTCCCGGAAGGGTCCCCCCACTAGGCCTACCGGGCACCAAGAGGGGACAGCCAGAAGAAAGGACTGCATGGCCTAGGAGCCTGGACCAGAGAACAGCGAAGCAACACAGGCAAGATGTTAAAGACTGTAAAGGGGCTGGGAGGGGGGCCGGAACAGGGAGAACTGGCCAGACTGTGGGTTCACAGTGGTACTTGGGAGCAAACAGGAAGGGTCTGGCTTTATTATTCTATACATTGAAATAAGCCATTCGAATAGTTGAAAGGATATGAAATACAGGCAACAAAGCCAGTGGCAGAACTTCCATGGCATGGCTGCAGCCCCTACAACACCCGAAACTCTAGCCCAACTGCCTTGAACATCATTCTGTACCACGCATGACATCCACCATCAGAGGGCAGCTCCGCTATGCTGCCACGGACCGCCCGGCAGCACCTCTCCCGCAAGAAGCTATGTCCATGTGGCTCCCACAGGGGACAGAACACTGCATGGCAAAGTGACCGGAGGCACTAAGGCTGAGACAGGCACCCCCACCACAGCACCCTGGCAGCCCAAAGAAGGCCTGGATTCGGGCGTTTTACTTCATCCCCTTTTGCTCTGCGTTTATTACAGAAGAGACACCTGAATCTCCAGTTTCTCTGCACGACTGACGGCTTTTCCACTCAGGCAGGAGCCGGCTGCAGAACAAAGCCAGGCACTCAGCTCCGCCGCCTGCTTTATATGAAGACCGAAGCCAGTACCACCAGCAGTACACCCGCTGCTCCCCCGATGCATGGGGGGCAGAAGCGGGAGAGCAGCATGCCACTGGTGTGGCGACGGGCTGCCCACCAACCCACGCCCCTGCTGGGCATTCTGGCTGCTCTCCTTACAGGGGCCTCTGAGAAGAGTTTTACTCTGTACGTTTTATTTTCACGGGCTCCTCTTATAGAAAGGGAAGCACATGTGACATGCACTTGTAGCTGTTGACTAAAAAACAAGCTTAAAGAAGAGTTCAGTTTCTAAACCTCTCATTACCTTCTACCCACCTTCCCATGCCACTGGCTGCTGACCCCCGGATTGCGTCTGCTGAACCAAATCCTCAGCATGTGTCACCTGGGAGCCAGGAGGCTCCCCATCTCTTCCCACACCTTTTTCAACTGGGCTACAAACTCTTCTTGCACAATGGGTGCAGGCTCCCTCTGCCTAGCTCAGCTCCAAACCGGCTCCAACGCTCTCTGCAGACCTGGGCCCTGACCCTGGCACTCTGTGCAGGGTGCTCCAGGTGCCAGCCTGTGTCTCACCCTGAGCCTCACCTCAGGTCCCCACTCGGCCTCAACTCTGCCCCATCCCCCCTCCCAAGAGCTAGAGGGACAGAAGCGGCCGAGTCCGGGGTGCTGTCCGTCTGGGCCAGCCGGCACGTGCTCACCGTGGTGTACTCGAAGTAGTAGAGGCAGTTGTCCGTCAGGATGAACCAGCGTCTCTTCCAGGTCTTCACCCTGCCGCCTGCCACACAGAGAGAGACGCGCTGGGACGGCGGAGCCTGCGGTACGCGCAGGCTCCACACCACACACACAGCTCCCTTCCGGGGAGGGCGGGGGAGGGGGCAAGGTGTCAGGAGGACACTGAGACCATGGTGACGAGACACAGCCAAGACAGAAGCATCTTTCACAGAGCAAAGTCAATGGTGCGAGCAGAGCGAGCGTGTGCACGTGACGCCCGAGATGAGGTGACAGCAGGATGAGCGCGTGCCGGGGGCCAGGACGGGGACCCCAGTGCAGAGAGCCCCAGGCGACAGAAGCCAGCCAAAGCCGCAGGGCAGAAACAGAGAGAAAAAGAGGAAGGGGAAGAAGGCCAGCACCCTGCCTCAGCTGCTCCTGATGGCAGCCCGGTGCCGCGGGTGCTGCGGCCGTGCCGGGAGGGCAGGGACGGGAGGTGAGCGCCTGGGAGCCCCTCACTGTCTACTCCAGCTTCCCTGGACCTCCAAGCCAGCCCCTGAACTCCTCCCTGGACGTGTCACCAGATAAGGGCGACACAACCGGCCCTAAGAGGTTCTCCCTGCAAGCGTCAAAGTCATGAAGCTCTGCTGAGACAGACACCAGGATGGGGAGCCTCTGCTCCACCCCCTGAGCAAAGCCACTCTCCCTCAAGTCGGCCAGGCACCCCTCTCCTCCTCCGTACATCTCACTTGGGTCCCAGAAAACCCTGACGTGAGCCACACAAAATCTTCCCCTGAGCTTCCCGTGTGGCAATGTGTGGGCACTCTGCCTGTGTGTCAGGCCAGCTCTCTCTGAGCCTGCCCTTGAGGTAAGCCTTCCTTACAGGGAGTACCACCTCCAGGTTCTCTCCCGGACACCCTCTTCCTGGAAGGGGCTGTTCAAGGGCGCCCCTGACACACCCAGGAGTGTGGGAGCACTGTGGTGGGACAGTCCCTCTGGCCCAGGTCCGAGCTCCATGTGGGGTTTGTGCTCTGGGGGAAGAAGGGTACAGGGCCAGTCGTCCACTGTAGGGTTTGGCAGCGGGGGAGCGGGGGAGGCAGTGAGGCGATCTCCCTCACAGCAGTCTGTGAGTTCTGTGTGAACACTCCAAGGTTGAGTGGCATGAGTAGAGAAAAGCCACCAACAGGCACCATGACATGTATGTAGACAACAGGACAGGCTGGGCATAGCTAAAGTGAGTAAGAAGCAGGAGGTCAAGGACCGACTTCCACCCAGAGTCAGTCTGTCCCTCAGGACTCCCTTCTCAGAGTGTCAGTCTTCCTGCCCCTCGGGCTTCCCTGCAGGCACACCAGGGCCTCCCGTGCGCTGTCACAGGCACGATCCCTGGGACGTGGGTACTTAGGATATCATTAAAAAAAAAAAAAAAAAAGCAGGCCAGATGCCCAAAAGAACAAGGCAGGAAGCCAAGGAGAAGGAGCCAGGAGCAGCTCTGATCTACAATAGCTCCACCCCCTTCCGGGACAGTCTGCGGTCACAGAGCGTCCTCCCACTGGGTGTGGCGTGGGCCCACGGGGCTCCTCTCCTGCTGCTCCTCACACGGGCTCGAGGCTCCGCGCACAAAGGCCCAGCTGGCACGTCCCATGTGTGAGTGTGGGTCAGTGAGGTGTCCTCATGCTACCATGCGCTTGGCTCAGGTCACACTCAGATGCACATCTGAGGAGCCAGCTACGGCCCAGCCACAAGGCCAGCTGCAGGCGGGGATGGGCTCACTGGACCGGATGAAGGCAAGACAGAGAGCACATAAGCAAGAGCTGAGGCTGGGTGCCACCCGGGCGCGCCAGACTCGGCATCGTGTGGCTTTGCGAAGTGCCCTCTCCTGTGCCACGCAGAGCAGTCATGCTAAATGGGGTCTAAGTCCAGCCTTTCCCAGTTCCGTCAGCTGCGGGGCCCAAGGCCCTGGCTGCAGGAGGAAGGCAGGCTTCCTTCCCACCCGCCTCCTGGCTCTCACATCAGAAAGCACCTTCTGGGAAGCCACTTCACAGACACCAAGTGGATGTGGCTGGTGACAATTCTAAGACAGCGCCACAGTCCCCCACGCTGCTTCCTAGCCCCACTCTGTGTCCTCGGAGCCAGTCCCCTGCATCTCGGGACCTCACTGTCTGCTGTGCTACGTTCCCCTCCACCCAGGGAACATGTGGACAGTACCCCGAACCCTGGCCCTAGCCCACCCCCTAGGGACGGTACAGCAGTCGGAAGTAGCATCGACACTACCACCAGCAGCTGAACAAAATCATCGAAAACAACAAACGAAGGAACGCTGCAGCAATGACAGTGCCTGGCAGAGCGAGCGAGCGGGTGGCGGGTTACATACCTCCTGGAGTTGGGGCAAGGAAAAGGACAGCCAAAATCATGGGAACATACAAACGAGGGAGAAAAGAAAATTAAAACAAAGAAATTAAAGCCGATTCCTTCATTGTCAACGCAACGTAGCAGTCTCATTCTTATCTGCCGGGGGTGGAAGCGGGCTGGACCCACGAGCACGGCGGGGCTGTCACCTGCCGCAC
Source organism: Ctenodactylus gundi (assembly GCA_004027205.1). Lineage (NCBI taxonomy): Eukaryota > Metazoa > Chordata > Mammalia > Rodentia > Ctenodactylidae > Ctenodactylus > Ctenodactylus gundi. The sequence goes on from PVKB01003372.1 coordinate 42,393, forward strand.
GCTTGGGCAGCGCGCCTGAAAGGCTGCACCCCCGGCCAGCAGCGGCAAGATTAGAGGTGCTCATGGAAACCGTGCCCAGCCACGCCATTCCCGTGTCCACAGGCAAGGTGAGCATTCTGCCCTGGAGGCAGAGCTGAGAGGGTAACAGGGAGTACTGCAAGGGAAACCGAATGGCCTGCTTGCGATGACTGACTTTTAGAGTGTGTGTAAAGACGCACACATGTATACCTGTGAACATACATGTACACATGTGATCACACAGGAGTACACATGCTGATGGCTAGGTGCATAAACGGACATGTACACACAAGTACAGGTGCTGAGGTCCTGCCTTCGGTAGCACATAAACACGCAGGAGTGACTCTAGTGTGCTACAACGAAAGCACAATAGTTAGCACCGGCTGAAGCTTTAGAGAAAGTAACATAATGTCCCAAAATGGGTCACATATAGTTTAAATTTTTTTGTGATGGTATCTCACTTTGTTACCCTGGCTGGCCTTAAATCCCTAGGTACAAGGGATCCTCCTGTCTCAGCCTTCCCAGTAGCTGGGACTTACAAAAGCACACCACCACTCCTGGCTTTAATCTGTTCTTTAAAAAAAAAAAAAAACCGTGGTGTGTCTCATGAATTTGCACGCCAACCTGGTGCAGGGACCAAGATCATCTTTGTATGTTCTAACTTTAGCACCAAGCTGTCAAAGCTAACAGCCTCAGCACTTCAGCACATTCTGCTGCTGGAGGAGGTAAATGCCACCCTGGTACTCTACACTCAGCCCGTTTCCTTCTCACCCTGCCCCCGGGGCAGTGAGGGTGAGGGTGGAGGGCGGTGGGGAGGATGATAACTTCAGAGCATCAACTTCAAATATCACACTGCCTTAAAGATGGAAGAAATGATGGCCAGTTGTAAGAGGCGTGGGAGCCTCCAGTCAGCAAGCTGGTACTTTGAGGAGATTTAAGAATTAAGTTATTGGTTTTTTCAAAGGAAATATTGAGTCCTATTGCCAGTAGGAAGAGAGTCTCTTTAGCCCTCCCTGGTGTGTTGGTGAAGGCCAAGGGATATAATACAGGCTGGGTACATCCAGGAGGACACTGTATTGGAACACCTCTGCTAGGGTGGGGACCAGTCCTCGAAGGCCAAGAGGAAGAAAAGAGGGAACAGTGCTCTCTAGTGAACAGAACACGGCACTCACTCCTCATGCCCTGACAGCCTAGTGCTCACCCGTGCGCTGAAGCAATAAAACAATCCCATGAATATGCGTGAGCCCCTCCCGACTCCATCATTCTGGCAGGGGGACACTTTTGTAGGTGAACCAAATCATTGCTGTGGCTGACTGGGATCGGAAGGGGAGCCCCTGCCCAAGGAGGAGGAAGAGTGCTGTGGGGAGCTGCAGCCAAGGCCCTGGGCCTGCCATGCACACTGCCCGTGGGCAGCCAGATGCAGAGGGAGGTGGTGATGCACTGGGTGGGGCCGGAGGGCCAGGGACAAACCCGGATGGGAGCAGAAGGATGGGCAGGGCTGGTCCCCTCCCCAGGTCAGCGGGCAGGGAAGGAAGGTGGACCAGGTCCTTTGCAAAACACCTCAAAGAACCCAGCCATCGATTCAAGGTGGGTGCGAGGGGTCCAGACACACGTGAGCAGTGTTCACAGGGGTGAAGTCTGTCCCCAGGAGTCTATCTCGTGGGAGCAGTGGCCGATGAGTCACGGTGCAGCCCCTCAGGGGCACGAGCAGCCCACCCCCTCCCACTGGGGCACCTACACACACGTGCCCCTTCCCATGAGGCCCGGCGGACTTACCCAGCTTCAGCAGCCAGCCTTCACGGTCTGGGTTGAAGAACGTGTGCGTGAGATCATTCCCATCATCCTCTGGGATCTTAAAGGGCTCGTTTTTTATGCTCTCATACAGATTCTGGGATAAAAGAGGACACTCCATGTCTCGCATTCTACAAGCAGCTCTGCTTTCTCCCTCTCTCTCCGCTCATTCCATAGGCATTTGCTCTGTGCCCAGAGAGGGCGGGTGCCTGTGGGCTCATAGACCAGAGAGGCAGATGACCAGTCCTGCTTTCTGGCTGCTCACAGTGACAAGAGAAGGCTGGGAAGAGAAGGAAGCGGCAGCGAGACGGCGACTCCAGCCTTTAGACCACGCTCCCTTGTGCAAACCACCTTCCTTCCTGAACGCTGGCTGGGCCTCGCCCTGTCCAGCTTCTCTGAGCAAGTGCACTTGACCACGCGGTCAGAGGAGGAGGAGGAAGAGGAGGCCCTCAGCCGGGAGCGCATCCTACTTCCCTCCTCCAGTCACGCCCCGCCCAGCCAGCTCCTGGGGACGGAGGGCAGTCCGCGCCTGCTCACCCGGAGCAGCTCCTCGGGCAGGTCCCCCCCGTCGTTGATGCCGCGGTTCATGGCAATGAACCTCTCCACAGTGGGCTTGTCCTTGACGTTGGGGTTGTGCAGGCTGGTGTTCAGCATGATGATGGCGAATGAGAGGACGTAGCAGGTGTCTGGGGGTGGAGGGAAAGCACAGCATGAGCAGAGCCTCAGAAGCAGGGCGGGGGCGGGGGAGCCAGCAAGGACAGCCCCTGGCACCTGGAAGCGAAGGGCACAAGGCGCGGCGCGCACTCAAGACCTGAGGACCGAAGAGAACTTCACATTGTAGGCACCTGAGCAACAGCACAATGTGTGCAGAAGGAAATATCAATTTCCAGCAGCCCCGCTGTGCAGCAATACTGCCTATTTCCTCCCTATACCTGTGCCTGTGTGTCATATGTCATAAACATATCTCACAGACACACCACAAAATCTGAATCAAATACGGATCTACATGGGCACAAATATGTGTATTTTTTTTTCTAATCTTGTCATTTTCACATGTCAATAAAATTCTATATAAAAACATGAGTTTCTCTTGTGGCAGTCTTGCTGTGTTACCCAGGCTGGCCTCAAACTTCCAATCCTCCTGTCTCATCTTCCTTAGAGCCCGGGATCACAGACATGTGCCATTCTGCCCAGTTTCTAGAAACATGAGGCCCAGGCTATCCCTGATCTCAAGGCAATCCTCTTTCCTCAGCCTCCCAAATGCTGGGATTACAGACGTTCATCACCATGCCCAACTTTAGAAACATTATTTTTAATAGTCAGGTACGTCACAGAGCAGAGGTGCCATACTCTGTATTTCTAGTGCTTTCATATTGGACTGCCAGATTGCTTCCAACTTTTGACTACTACAAATACCACTAAATACATGTTCGTAGGCATGAGTCTCAGCCCTTCCATTTTAAAAATGACCTAACAACAAGGAAAGTGGCTAAGGGGCAAAGCCAGGCTCACAAGGCCAGGGCCTCACTGCACTCACCTGTGGACTGGAACACTCCGCCATTACACTGGCAGTACCGCTGGGCAAAGGCCTCCATCATCCGGTCAATCTTCTGCGCCTCTCCAGGGAGCCGGAAGCTCCACAGGAACTGCCTGTGGAAGGGGACGGTCTGGGCTCAGGACCTGGGGACACTGTTTATTTGTGACTTGCTAAATTGCTGGTGACTTTTAGTATTGGGGCGCAGAGAGGTGGACTGGGCCTCGGTTTTCTGTTGCAGTAACTATGAACCAATAAAAACATTTCGTGTCACTGTACCTTATCTGAAGGTACAATGCTTAGGGAAAAGTGAAAAATTAAGATTTCCCTATTCCAAAGAATAGCTCTTCTCAGAATAATACATAAGATGAACTACGAAGCAGGGTAGCAAGCCAGAGCACTCGCGACTGATCCCTGGAAGCCAGGGGGGGGTCTTTTTCATCTATTTAATGATGGCACTAAAAACAAAGCTATTATTTATACCTGCAGCAACAGCAACACAGGACGATTCCTTGGGCAGTCCCAAGTAAAATTTAGTAAAAATTCAAATTTATATTTTTAAATGAAATGAAATACACAACTACCTCTTCTACAGCAAGAAGTTTTTTTGTTTTTTTGTTTTTTGTTTTTTTTTTAATAGAAGAGTAAAACAGATTTCAAGAGTCCAGCAGTTTCCCAAGCCTGGAGTATACACCCCAGGGAAGATGTCACTGAATCTGCCTATAGGGTGTGTCACAACAGTTCAGTCCCCTCAACAACCAGTCTTTTATAGGCCAGTTCCCTGCCTCCCTTCAAAGCAGGTCAGGATATCCATAATAATCCCCAAAGATGTAACTTCAATCCTACAGCACCCAGGCCAGTCATGGGGACAAGAGCCTGCCTCACTGTCCAAGTGGACCCCAGGAATCCTCACCGCAAGGCCTGGACAAGGTTCAGATCCGTGAACTCGTGCAGCTCCACAAACGCGTGCAGGACCTGGATGTTAAACTCATCCCTGTCAGGACAGATGAGAGACAGAGGAAGCACAGTCAGACACTGGTGCTGAGTCCCAGATCCATCCTGATCCCTAGTCTGGCAACGTCACACCCATTGGCCTGACCCAACACCAAGTCCCAGGGTCATGTGCGCTCTTGGCACAGCCATGCATGGGCTTGAGGGTGCCTGGCTTACGCTGTTTACTGGCTAAACATGTACAGAGGCCTGCGCTCTGCAGATGGACCAGCTCCAGCTCCCAGAACTTTCACTCAGTGCCGGTGCAGCCCTGTGGCCTCAGGACGGCAAGCTGGGGTGTTGGGGCGGCACGCCCAGGCCTCACCTCTCCCCGAGGTAGTCGCCAATGGCTGTCTTGTTGAGTCCCTCGCCCTTGTAGAGGAACTGGGCGATGTCCTCACAGGTGTCCTTCAGCAGGCCGTTCTCTATCAGGAACTGGATACCCTGCAGGGAGACCACACACAGCCAGTGACACCAGCCGGCAGCACTAGTGGGAGGGCAGGAAAGGCAGAGGAAGCAGTGGTTTGGGTGGCCAGGACACAGCCTGACCTCTGACAGACAAATGCCAGTGGGTAAAAGGCCAGGGGTACCACGAGCCGCAGCCAGGGCCCAGACTCAGATGACCAGGCTGCCACGTGACACCTGGCTTAGGAGACGCAGCTGTGGCTTCCACGAGCACCTCGGAAACCTTCATCTTAAAGACTGGGTTTCACCCCTTCCCTTTCTCTTACCTTTTTAGGGTCCATGTTAAATTTCTTCCTGCCCATGGCTACCTGTTTGTTCCTCTGCATGTTTTTCCTGCAAGACAACCACATGGCCATTATTGCTCCAGCACTGGGGAACTCTGGGAGACTGTGTAGACCCTGGACGCAGCCACCCATGTACAACTGCTTGAAAGACTGGTCTAGGAAAGCGGCAGACACAACGTGGCCTCACTAGGAGAGGCCACCTGAAGCCCTGACCTTCACTCCATGTGCATTTGCTCTTCCTATCCATGATCCATGTTTTTTAATCTGATTTTTAAAAATCAAGGCATAATTTATCAATCACATAAGACAGCTATTTTAAGTGTATATTTGGAAGGGTTTTGGTAAGCCTGCTAAGCTGCACCGCCACTGGACTTCCTCATGGCCTATGTCCAGTTCACTCCTTGGAGGTAGGCCGATTTCATCTCCGGAAACTAGCCCCCTCCGTGGTCTCCACAAATTTGCCTGCTCTGGCCACTTGTTTACAGCACATGTAATGTGCAGCTGTCATATCTGCTGTCCTTTGCTTAGCACCGCCGCTCTCCAGGCTCACCAGCACCAAAGGATGGACCGGTATTGTGCTCCTGACTGTCCTCTGTGGTGCCCCGCAGCTGTGTTCCCCACCAGGCAGAGATATTTAGACTACGAGCAGCTTCAAGCTGCTATGCCCAAAGCTCTGTCAGCACACCTGTGTGGGCACGTGTCGACACCTACGATGGCAACAGAGTCACATGGTGCAGTTATGGCTTTTTTTTTTGAGACAGGGTCTCGCTCTGCAGCCCAGGCTGGTCCTGAACTCACTATGGAGTCCAGGCTGGCCTTGGACTCAGAGCAATCCTCCTGCCTCAGCTCCAAGTACTGGGATTACAGGTGTGCACTATCATGCCCAGTTTATGGGGTGCTGGGGAACTGAACTCAGGGACTTGAGCTTGCTAGGCAAGCGCTTTAACTGCTGAGCTATTCCTCCAGCCCCCTCATAGCTTTTTAAGAAAACACCCCAATGAGCAGCAGTTTTTTTGGCCTGTACTGGAATGAGAACTGCAGAGCCAGAAAGGCTCTTCGAGGTACAGCCCCAGCCTGCAGCCCTGAGGGTCTGGGAAGAGTCTGGTTCTCACACACAGGCACACACCCCGCCCCTGCAGGAGCCCACTGGGCCTCATGCAAATGTGAGGGAGCCATGCTTCTTTGTGTTTTAAAGACCTTATACGTGGACTCTGGGCAGCTGGCCCTTGGCTGCTGAGTAAATCCAAATTTTTATTTTATTTTTTATTTTTTTGAGACAGGGTCTCTCTCTGTAGTCCAGGCTGGCCCTGAATTCACTGTGGAGCCCAGGCTGGCCTTGGACTCACGGCAGTCCTCCTGCCTCAGCCTCCCGAGTGCTGGGATTACAGGGTGTGCGCCATCATACCCGGCTGATGTGGTGCTGGGGAACCGAACTTGGCATGCTTTAACTGCTGTGCCTTTTCTTCAGCCTATAAATCTGAGTTTTAAAGCCTCCTCCAGGAATTCTGGGTGCACTCAAATTTAGAAACCACTTCCATCAATGATAAGAGTAATTTTACAGTTTCGGAGACCAAAAAAAAAAAAAAATGTTGCACAGAAATAAAGGCGTGAGAGCCACGTCTTCACTGCCTAAATCCACGAAGGGGAGCGGCTCCTGTCTCAAGGTTTGAGGGAGGTACCCAGAAATCCTACAGATGCCAGGAGAAGGGACCACAGGGTGTCAGGGTCCCCTCAGGAGGCACCCCAGAGGGAAAGTGCAGCTCCACCTCAGCCAGAACGCACGGCTGAGAGAAGATGCCCAGGAATCCCCAATGGGCCTACGTGCTTGAGTAAGCATTTTCCAAATCCAGGAAGATTTCTTTGATCTGTATTTCCAAACAAATACCCTAAGGGAAAGAGTGCTTTATGATTTCCTGTAGGGGTGTGTGGCAAGCCCAGAGGCCCTCAGAGGCATGATCAGCAGGGATACTCAACAGCCTATGTTGGGGCCCTCATGGGCCGGCCTGAGAGCCTCAGCATCGCAGACCTGCGCAGGGCTCCTTCCTACAAAGAATGACTTACTACCTGTACTTTAAGCCTAAGCCAGATGTTCTTCCTCACACCTTGGCCTGCTCTTTGTTCTTTAGGAGCATTGATGGGGAAATGTGGAAGCCTGTAAACAACTGGGGTATAAGAGGAAAAACTGTAAAAAATAAAGGGTCTTTTGCAGTGTCCCTTGCAAGAGTCCATGTTTTTTATTTTTTAATCCGCACTCTCCCACTCGAGTACACGTTGACTGACTGAGCAGGCTCCTCAAGCCTAGACCTCGGTGTGGCCCCTAAGTGAGGCCACCTGGGCCCCCACAGACACAAGGACATCCTGGCCTCCAACGCACACCAGGTTTCTACCAGCCAGTCACTGCTCCTGGCTGCCCAGGACACTGGTGGGTAAAGACTGACACCTTCACTTGTCTCCCATAATGCAGCACTCGGAGCTGCAGTGGAGCTCAGGACCTCAGGAGCCACTTGTCCAAGGGCCTGCCCTCTCTATCCATCCTTGAGTCACCCAGCCACAAAGCTATGGGACTGCTACTGTGTCCTCGCAGCTGACTGGGGCCTGTAAACTAAAGAAAGTCTTAAATGTTGCAGTGTGAGCACATCACTTCTGTTTGATGAAACAGCACGCAGGGTCACTTCCACGAAATATTAGCACCAAGCTACAGGGCAGCATGCTTGTGGAAACACAGGCCTGTGACTCCATCTGAATAACAAAGACCACTCATAGACACACACATACACCCTGCCCTGCTTTAAAAATTCAGGTTCAGTGCTGGAGGAAGAGCTCAGCGGTAAAATTGCTTGCCTAGCAAGCACAAGACCGCGAGTTCAATTGCCCAGCTCCATATAACATGGGCATGGTGGTGCACGCCTGTCATCCCAGCACTCAGGAGGCAGAGGCAGGAGGATGCTGTGAGTTCGAGGCCGGCCTGGGCTGCATGGCCTTGGGACAGTTCATGTCCAGCCTGGATCAGAGAGTAAAATCCTGCCTCAAAAAAATAAATAAAAATTTGGATTCACTCAGCAGCCCAGGACGGCTCCCAGTTCAGGACTGACAATCCTGAAAAGCCATTTGACATTCTAGATTGAAAGATAAATAACCGAATTGCAGCTCCCTAGTAGCACCGTCAGCCTCACTCCAGTGTGGCTGGTAAGAGTTAGGGTGTTTTGCAGTCTGTGTGTGTCTGGTGCCTGACGTCCACACGCCTGGCATCATCGCTTCCTGGATGCTTCACCACAGCCCCACAAGTGTAAACAGACAGAGTACACTGAATTCTGACACCACCATGTATAGAAAGGAAAAGCACCCACCATGCTTATCTCTGAATAAGGGATATGGGAAACCCTTTCTTCATGCTTTTCTGTGTTTTACTAATTTCCTCCAATAAACGTGTACTACATTTTTTTTCTCTTTTAAAAGCAGATATAGGGCTGGGGGCATAGCTCAGTGGTTAGAGCACTTGCCTAGCATGCACAACGTCCTGAGTTCAATTTCTTAGCACCACATAAAAATTTGCCAGGTGTAATGGCACATGCTTATAATCCCAGCACTTTGGAGGCTGAGGCAGGAGGGTTACCATGAGTCCAAGACCAGCCTGGGCTAGATAGTGAATTTAGAACCAGCCTAGACCACAGAGTCAGACTCTGTCCCAATATAAATTTAATAAATAGGACTGGAGGAACAAAACAGCAGTTTAGGTGCTGGCTCCGAGTTCAATTCTCCAGCACCACATAAAGTTGGGCATGGTGGCACATGCCAGTGAATTCAGGACCAGCCTGTGCTACAGAGCAAGATTCTGTTTCAAAAATAAATAAATAAAATTAAAAAAGAAAAAGAAAGGAAAAAAGATTAATTAATTAAATATAAAAATTCAGGCAAAATTTGTAGTCAACACAATACACACATTAACTGCACAGTCTCACAGCTTTGACAAATGCATATACCCCTGTGACTACCACTGCAATTAAAAAAAAACCTGCTTCATCTTCTAAGGCCCCTCAGGTCCCTTTCTAGAAGCTATCCCCTACCATTGAGAGGCAGCTCCCTCGTCCACAGTCCTGCGCCCCAGTCAGTACCTTTGCCAGCACCTCACTCACCCGCTGTGAAAGTCTGAGGCCCTTCCCAGGTCTGGCCATTGGGTGTGAAAATCCTATACACACTCTTAGACAACCCTCTTGTGGCACGTTTCGTTTCTCCGGGCTGATGTGACAGCTACACTTCTGGACCCGGGTATGGGTATGAGCTTACTGTCCTAAGAACCCACAGATGCTGGTGCCATTTGATCCTTGGGAGCACTGGCTGTCACCTACCACACTTCTTTGAATCTGGCCATCCTAGGGGGTGCAAGGTGGCACCTGCGGCGGGTTCCCACTGCTGCCCCTCACACTAACGTTGGGGGGCACTTTTCACGCAGCAGTTACACATACTGCTCTTATGTACAGCGTCTTTTCCGGTTCTGCCCCATGTTTTACTTGGGATGCCTTTTTGGTCACTGAACTGTAAGTGTTGCTGGCCACCTGCTCGAGACGTGGCCCTCTTCAGGCCCTGCCCTACAGGTTACCGTCCCCACCCTGTGGCCTGCCGGCCGGCCCATCTCCTTCTCTCAGGTATCCTTGGAAGAGCTCTCATCAATGAGCTCTAATTTACTCATTTTGTTTTTAATGCAAAGCAGTGGAGCTGTGGTCCAAAGACCCACTTGAAAACCCAGAGACGGAAGCAGCGAGCTGGCTGCCTTCTGGGGAAAATAGGCTGGCGCGTCCCCAGTCAGGCCGCCCATCAGACGGCCTTAGGGAGCCAGACCCCCCCACCCCCCCGGGGAGCTTCGGGCTCAGAAAGCCAGACACAAGTGGCAACTGCCCACTGATCACATTAAGCACTTAGGACATGGTCTGGGAGTCCGAGTCAGAACTGAGCTCTCAAAGTCCCTGACATTTCATGTTGCCAAAAGACGCACACAGTTCCTGCTATTTTACACGGTAATGTCATTTCATATAAATGTCCCTTCAATACTGGGGAGGTGCGAGCAAGCTTAAAGTCACACCCAGATGTAACCGGGCATGAGAGAAACTGTATGAGTGGCATTCCTTACACTTTTCTTTCATACAAAGGGAAAAGAGAACCTTTAATCTTAAAAAACAGTGGACGGAAAAGGGAAGAAGCAGCGCAAGGCCTTCTGGGACCTCTGAGGCTCTCTTGCGCCGCCCTGCAAGTGTGCAGGGCTCTTGGACCCAGGAGCCGGTGCAGAGGCTGGCAGGAGACAGCCTCTGTAGGCTCACCAGGATGGCAGAAGAGACCCCACCGGCCCCGTGTAGAAAGTCACCCGCAAGGCCCAGCCGGCAGGAGAGCCCACTCACCTTTCCTCTGTGGATCCCAGGCTTTCAATTTCATTAGCAACTTCTGCTATCTCGTCCTTTAGCCTCTGCAAGGAGATGGCCCCAAGTTACCAGCAGCGCAGACGCAGGCCCAAGAGGCACTTCCCAAGCATGACGTACCTCTCCCTCTGCCCAGGGCCACACAAAGCACAACAGAATGAAACAGACAACACACACAGAGAAATCCAAAACAGTCAGTTGGAGCTGGGTGTGGGGGCACAGGCCTGTAATCCCAGCACTCCGAGAGCCTAAGGCAGGAGGACTGCAAGTCCAAGCTCAGTTTGACTCCGCTCAAAATAAAAAATGAAAAAAGGGCCAGGGACGTAGCTCAGTGTGAAAGCCTCAGGTCCAAAATAATAATCATAAAGAAGATGGAAAATGCTCCTCTTTAATAAACACTGACTGTGCTTCTCCGGGGAGCAGGCATTTGAGGCAGAGAAGACAGCCCCTCCCCGAGCACTCTTGGTCCAGGAAAGGCACTTACACACACAGACGTTGAGCAAAAACACAGCCCCCGAGAAACGGCCACCTCGGCACACCTGTGGCTAACGCAGCACAAGTGTGGCAGAGGTTGTGCTCTTACTACCCATAAGCCTGGGCATGAGACCAGCAGGGCCATGCTGGGCCCAAGGCTATCCAAGGGTCAGTCTGGCCAAACCGTTGGCTGAGGGACCACCTCAGCAAAGGAGCCAGCATGAGAAGGCTTGGCGACCCAGCCCTGGCGGGGGACACGAGCCGAGGGGCAGGGCAAGGGGCCAGACTCTCCTCTGGTCAACACTGCCCCAAGCTGCAGCCCAGGCCCTCAAGTTGTACAGACATTTCCAGAAGAAGCTAAAATGGTCAGTGCACGGCCTTGACACCTTGTCTCCTACACCGCCTGGTGGTTCTGAAAAAGCGGCACGGAAGGGGAGGAAAATGGCTGTCACTGTCTCCTGAGGGCTCTGGCTTGAAGCCACACTGAACCCTTCCTCAGCACCAGAGTCACCTGGGCAGGACACAACTGAACAGGGACCTGCAGGTAGGGCCACAGAGCCTGCAGCCACCCACCCCGGCCCACCACCACCAAGACACCACGGTAAACCCTCCGAGATGACTCAACCTCTCACCCCCCACACGCTCCCTAGGAAAGCAAAGGTGAGGATGGCTCTAGAAGATGCCCAAGGGCAGTTGCTCCTGCTGTGGTCGCCACCCGCACCCTTCTACCTGAATGTCGGCCAGCAGCTCCTGCTTCCGCCGCCGGATGTTCTCTAGCTCCTGCCGCTCCTCCGCGGTCAGGTCACTCGGAACTGCAAAGGGAAGGGAGTGTTACTGAGAGTTCCCACCTCACCACAGAAAGAGAAACCCAGACAGCCAAGAGACACGGGCCAGGAAGGAAGGCAGGCCGGCATCAAAAACGGCTTCCTTCTTCCAGAAGGCACGCTAGCTCCTGTCGTCTGCAGGCTTATGGAAGGAAGGAAGGGAGGGAGGGAGGAAGGAACTTCAACCACACAGCGAAGCTCCGAGAAGGGAAAGTCAAACACGACCGCGGAGGGTTAGTCGAGGCTGCTATGGGTGAAGGCAGTGGGTGGCGGCAACCCGGCTGTCTTGCCACATTTGCCCCTTCCAGCTGCTGGACTCGCCCCATGAGGCTTTCCCCAGGCCACCTGAGCCCACCCCAGGCCACCTCAGGCAACCACACGCCAAGAATGGGGGTGACCATTCTAAAGGCTGCTCAGGAGAAAGCAGGACTGCCCACAAGTCAGCTGCAGTTAGAGCAAAAACCTGTGAGAAACGATCTAAGCTGCTGCTCTCACCGCATTCCAGACAAGGCTAAGTTTACGGGGCTCGGGGCTCGTGCTAGTGGTCCTGATTGCAGATCAGAAAGATTCCCAGCCCACGAAGATAAGGTCTTTTCAAAAAGAATTTTTTTTTTTTTCCTGAGGCTCTGGAGGTCAAATCCTCACTCTTACATAATATGATCTTGAGATTTTGAGATAATAAATGCGTTAGTTTAAACAATAACTATTCCGTGGAGTGACTAATCCTTGGGGCTTGCTCTGGAGTCATGAGCCTCCACCTGCAGCAGAGATACGCTCAGTTCTTCACAAAGAAGCTCATGAGAATCCTAACCATCGTGCAAACACTTCTGTGCCAGGCCGCCGCACACTCCGGGCCACTGACCTTGACTGCTCTAAAGTACAAACTCTCCAGGCCTGCTTTCTTTTCGGAATTCAAGTCCCCCCCAGCCCCCTGGCTCCCACCACTCTGAGTTAAGCACCACATGTGACGATTTATCTAGAAAGCTATGATCCAGCGTGTGGGTGCCCCTAGCAGTAGCAGTGACGCTTGTTCAAAGGGAAGATGGTGGATCTTTAAATTTTCGCAAGTGCTTTACCTGCCTGACCAGGTGACCACAGAAAGGTGGAAAGGGGATGGAGGGATAAAGGTCACTGCACTGTGGTAAACTTGGCCCTGAGCCAATACCTTAGGTCTTACTGGGAAGAGTGTGCATCCTGCCAATAGAAAAAGGCAGGGGAAGGGACCTGCAGCAGATTTAAATCGCCATCCACCATATCTTCCATGTCCTTCCTTCACTTGCATGTTGGAAGGTCGCCCTTTCTGCAAAAAATAAAGTCTCATATTCTGTCACCCGTGCCTCCCGTCTCCATCCTTCGTTTGGGCAGATGAACTCCTGTGGGCCATTTCTAACAAGTACCTTCACAATCTGTTCCAAGTGTACTTCTAAGACACCACTACCTCCTAAGATACTATTAGAACAGCAAGGGAGTAGAAAAAGAGTCCTTAATGCTACAAACTGGGGGGAAGATCTGGGAACAAGAGATACCAACCAACTCCCCGCTAAGAGAAATCGAAGGAAGCACACTCACTTTCTCTTTCCTAAATGCCGAGGGCCCCACGGAAGGAGGAGTCTGCGTGCCCCGGACGCCGTCGGATGTGGGCTTCCCAGTGCAGGCCTTGTACGCTACATAACTGGACAGAGCCCATCCTCAGGCAAACAGAAGGACTGGACCAACCCCCAGGAGCAGCCACTGGAGAGAGCTGGACACAGGGGCACAGCTTCTGTGTCCTGATGCCTAGAGGCCTGACGTTACCCTGGCAAAGCAGGCACCTGCCTGCTCACCCTGAAGTAAGGCCTCCTGGGCACGAGGCTTCCCACTGCCCTGTCCACCACCCATCCACCATCACACCTCCCTCCTTCTGAGGCGGTCAACTGACAATGAGCAAGAAGAACACGAAGGCTGGAACAGAGGGGCCCACCCAGAAGCAAAAGAAAACTTTCACAGGAAACTGCAACTAAGGGGACCATGACGAGAAAACAACACACTCCTGAAAATTAAACACTGTTGCCCATCACATGTCCTCCCAAGTTAACGTGCCAAGAAAGAAACGAAAGCCAAAGATGAAGTGTTCTTAGACAGCAGAGAGCAAAAGACCCAGAAACAAACCAACAAACCCTCCCACTCTGCAGAATGAAGGTTCTAAAAACCCTCCAGAGAAATAAATATTCAAAATAGAAATGCAGGGGCTGGAGGCGTACCTCAGCGGTTAAAGAGCCTGCGTAGTGAGCGCAAGACCCTGGTTTGATTTCCCAGTACCACATAAGCTGGGCATGGTGGCACATACCTAGAAAGCCTAGCAGGCAGGAGGCTGAGGCAGGAAGATGGCTATAAGTTGGAGGCCAGCTTGGGCCATATTGTCTGCTCAGGACCAGCCTCAACTACAGAGTGAGATCCTGTCTTAAGAACAAAAAATAGAAATTCAGAAACTCACGGAGTATTGAAGGCCCTGGTACCTGCCTAGGAGGTGGGGGGGCGATGGAGAAGGTGGGTCACAGCCCATGCACAAAAAAAGCAGGCTGACAGGTGTCAGGAGGAGGACAGCAGAGCAGAGCCTGCGACACTCCGATGGCCAGGACACGATCCCAGACCTGCCTGCTGAGACGGAGAAGCAGAATAATCTCCTAGCCCCAGGAGCCGATGTCAAGAGGAAGAAGAAATAAGTACACGGAAAGGGACCAGGCAGAGCCCGGAGTGCCCAAGGCCCTCACCTGGGTGGACAGAGCGAGCCGGGTTGGGAAGGGAAGCCAGGGCTGTGTGCAGGAGGTCAACAGACAGCGGAGGGACGAGAGACGGGACAGAGCTGCAAGTGAACAGGCGCCACTCGGTCTCCTCTTAACCAAGCAAAGGGCCCTTGGAGCCAGCCTCCCTCGGCATCCTGCTGCCAGGGACAGGTGGGGAGGGCGCTCCACAGCTCCCGCTGGTGGCCAGGGCCCACAGGCTCGTGGCACACACATGCTTGTCAGCATGTGGTTTGCTGGTCATGAACTTTCCCAATCAGCCTGCAGATGAAACGTGGAAGACTGACCCAGGTCAAAGAACAAACGCCGTCAACGGGGAGGCTCCCGGTGCAGAGCTGGCAGCAGCGGACGGGGCAGGGCGAAGACCGAGGCGAGCTGGGCGCCGGGGGCCGGGCCGCCACTGCTTGGCTGCAGCCTGCATAGGAGTGTCAAGGGTGAAAATAAAGGAGCCAAACACTGGTAATCACCCACCAAAGGTGGAAGCGAGAATGCGGCGGCGAATGCGGCGGTGCGAGCTCCATCCTGGTGCGCCACAGGAGGGCTGGGGGGAGCGCAGCTGACCCCGACAACTTACTCGACTTACTCGAGATGTTCCCACTTGCAGGGCCTGCCAGACCCAGAACGGGAGCGCCGGAAGGGTGGCTCTGCTCCGGGGCAGGGCTGGGAGCAAAGGGAGCACGAGAGCCCCTCGAGTTTTGCTTAAGCACTCCTCAGAGTCGTGAGCAAGTGAAGGGCACAAATGCCAGCCTGTGCTCACCGGGAAAAGCAGGCCTCTCTGCCTGGCCCCCCGCCCCTGGGCTCCTAGGACAAGCCAGCCATGTGTTCCCCACTCCGACCCAGGCCCCAGACACTGACCACGGTTTGCCTCATTACTCCTTGTTCTCGTACTACACACCGTAAGTCACCGTACTTCATCCGTGTCAGTTTAACAAATCAGCTAAGAAATTTTTTAGAAATCCCTGCTAGATCTGATCTTCCTAGTGGCGTTTTGACCTGAGACAGAGGAAGGGGAAATGTAACATTTTAACCTCAGTGTGTCCCTCTGCATAAACTTACCCACACAACATGAAATGTTTAATCTGGGCTTTCACTGATATGATGTCCATGGGGAAAACAAAAACCCCCAAAGCCAGATGCTTGGCTCCTGTAGCAGCACCAGGGTCAACCCTACTGCCAGGGCACTGGCAGCAGACTGGATCCCAGGACCTGTGCCTCGCGGGGACAGCAGATGGGGGGAGCACCCGGAAGTCAGGCAGCCGCATCCACACTGTACTAGAGAAGGCTCCGTGCGGACCAAGGGGCTTAAACTGCAGAGAGTGGCCCCCTCTGCTTATGGGCCAGGTGGCAGAGCAACAAACAATGCCCTCCCCAAGGCCACGTGCCGCAGCCTTGCTTCTGGGCCGGGAGGCGGCACTACGCTCCTCCCAAGCATTATCACTGGGGAAGGCAGCGGGGGCTGTCCCCATGCCTGCCTGAGCACCATGGGGCTGACCAGAGAGGGAGCCACTCCCACACACCACAGCCCCCTTGAGGGCCAGGAATCCATGTCGCAGAGGTTAATCTGCAAGACGTCAGTGGCAGTGGGCAGTCCGGAAGGCAGGGCCCGGTCAGGCATCAACCCCCTCACTTTTCCTTTCCAGGACTCCCATTTGATGAAGGGGATTAAAGGGACAAAACCACAAGGGGCCATTGTGCTCACTGTGAACAGAAAAGCCGCACAAGGAAAGCTTTTATTTATTTATTTATTCAAATGTTGCTTTGCAGATTTTCACCGTCAGCAGAAACACAGAGCTGAAACGGGCTCCAGCCAGCTCATACAAAGGAGGACTATCTTAAAGGGGCAGCACCCTCTTTCCAGGCCAGTGGAAGGCCCACGAGCCCAGGGCGGGCGCTAGTCTGAGGCCTGCCCACCCTGCTCTGCTTCCACACAGCTGCCTGCCTGCGATGGGTCCTGCCAGCCCGTTGGAGATGCAGCACGTGTGCCAGCGGACACACGGCGGCACAGCTTGCCGTCCTAAGTCCCCGGGCACGCTGCAAAATCAGGACACAGGCCTCACTCAGACCCAGATCCCTCTGCTTGTCTTTAAAGTATGCCAATTCCCTTATTTTTTTTTTTCAACAAAATGATTAAACCAGCATTCTCCGTAGAGCCTTTGCCCAAGTGGATAAAAAGGGTCCAAAACAGCACAGAACCAGTCACAAGAGTAATTAGGAAGGGAGGTTCAGGCAGAAGTTCTGCCTGTCTTGTTGGGGGGAACATAAATATAGAAAAGAGAACTAACGAAGCCTGAGACCCTCCTCAGCCTCAGAGGAGCTCAGCCTGCTTCCCAATTCAGAACCTCTGGCGGGCCTGGCACCGGGAGCCCTCCCACTAGGAGGCCTATCCTTCCTACACACTGAACACATGTGCACACATGCATGTGCACACATGCATGTGCACACATACTACATGTACACCGCCTCCCACCACCTAACCTAGGCTCAGCCTGAAAAGAAGCAGTGGTGGAGAAACAGCACAAGTTGCCCACCTCCGCCCTAGGACCGGCACCTGCTCTCAGGGAGTCCACTCACACAATGTCCTCGCACACACTGTGTTTTCTCAATCAGGAGCGCACCCACAGGAAACCACCCTGGAGGGAGGTGTGACACTCCACCTCCCAGACACGTCAGCCTGGGCCTGCAGGTACTCCAAAGGCGGGGCCCTTCCATGGACTTCAACAGCACGGACAGGGCCCAGGTCAGTTTATCTTCCAGCAAATCCCAGGGACTTAAGTCGAAACCCTCCCATGCCTGGCAACTGGGCCTCAGTCCTGCCATCTGTGAAGTGGAGCTGTTATGCTCCATAGCCAGCCCCTATGCGGACCAGGGGCAGGCAGGCCAAGGAGGCTGGGTGGCTGGCCCTGACTGTGTGCCCATCCAAGCTGCACCTGCAGACCTCTATGCCTGCTTCTCCCGTGTCTGCATCAGCTCACTCCAGCAACCCATCTGCCGTGGCCCACCCCTCCCTAATAGGTATCTACAGAAACCTGCGGGCACTTCCAGAGGGCTGAGCCTCAGGCACACCTTGCTCAGCCTGTGGGACTGATGGGACCACCTTGGGTGCAGGGCCCACGCATACTCTCCAGCCACAAGGCCGTGGTTAGGACCCTCAGCCCGGTGTGGTAAGCCACGGGCCCCTTCCCTGAGCAGCTGCTTGAGACAAAAGTGACGACAGCTTTTACGAGTCTCCAGGTGCAGGAAGCAACAAAGCCACTGAGCGCTGTCACTTGTGGGAAACCTGAGCTGCGGCATGGGACGGTAGCACCGCGGGGGTCGGACACCAGACAGGGGCAGTCAGGGGCTCAAGGATGGCAACCAAGTGCCCCCGGGTCACTGCTGCAAAGGAAGAGGGAGCCAGCTTGGGAGACTCTGCCCCTCACTCAGAAAAGCAGCTTCCAGCTCCATTCCACACCAAAGCAACAGAGGTGTGATGTCAGGATGTCAAAACGGATTAAGAACACAATCTAAACCGAGAGGCACCTTTCACGGAACACGCAACCATAGAGAGTCGTACAGCAAAAAGCTGTGAGGACCCGGGATTTCCCTGAAAGCCGTGAGTGCAGTCATCACGATGCTTTCATCTTCGGAGTGGTGCAGCGGCGCACAGCAGCAGTGGGTAGGAGAGAGAGGGGCCAGGAGGGGTGTGGCCAGAGCCCGTGCTCAGTGACGCACTTCCGGCCAGGATGTGCAGATGAGGTCCCATCACACCTTCAGAGAAAGTCTGCCAACTTTGGGGAACTACTTACGCCCCCTCCTGCTGCATCAGAACCTTAGCAACCCTCTCTAAGCTCTAACGTGCCACTCAGCCTTCTGTCTGGAAGCGGAGGAAACTGCAGACAGGCTTCGTGAAAAGCCACTGACCAAAGGACAGACACTGCTAGGCTTCGCTTGCACGCGGTCCCTAGGACAATCACAGTCGCAGAGACAGAGAGAGGAGAGGGGGCAGCTCGCAGGTGCAGCACTGGCCAAGCACGCGCCCGGGGTCCGACCCCCAGGACCTTACAGAATAAGACAGACAGACTCATAAAGACAGAAAGCAGAGGAGGAACCAGGCTGGGTGGCACAGGCCTGTTATCCCGGCACTCGGGAAGGCTGAGACAGGAGGATCAGAATCTCAACCCCAGCTGTGCAACGTAGTAACTTAGCAAGACCCTGACTCAAAATCAAAAATGAAAAGTGGGTTCAGGATATAGCTTCATATGAAAAGCCCGGGGTTCCATACCCACCCAGTACAAGAGAGAGAGAGAGAGAGAGAGAGAGAGAGAGAGAGAGAGAGAGAGAGAGGGAGAGGGAGGGAGAGGGAGACGGAGGGAGGGAAAAGAAAAGAAAAAGGAAGGAAGGAAGAACAGATGGATGGACAAACAGAAGGAGAGAAGGAAGGGGGTGCCGTGCGGGGAGGGCTGGCGTCTCAGGGACAGAGCTTTGGTCTCGCCAGATGCAGCAGTCCTGCACAGTCGTGGGAACAGACTGCACGCGACCACGCTGCGCACTGGCAATCCAGGTAGTGCGTCTTACCTTCTATTCCACCACAATTAGACTTTTTAAAGGATTTATTTACCCATGCAACCAAGACCCAGAAGAGTTCGGTTAGTATGCAGCATAACTAACACTTGACACCATGGGCCAGAGGTGCCTCCAGCCGACTGCAAGTGCGGGTATATGGACAATTCCAACTTAAATTCTTTCCAGGTAAAAACCCAGCCTCCCACCCAGTAAGACTTACTTGCCACATTCTGCCTCCTCCTCCTCCCAGCACCGGCAACTGTGCCGAGGGCCTACTCACTTAGCTACAGCCCTCACCTGTTTTTTAGGGGTGTTTTTTGTTTTGTTTTTGTCCTGTTTTGTTTGTGGGGGGTTGGGGAGAGCCAGGTCTCACTAAGTTGCTAAGCTGCCCAGGTGGGGCTCTAATTTGTGATACTCCTGCCTCAGCTTCCCAGCACTGGGAATCACAGGTGTATACCACCATAACATGACCAACTAACATTCTGTATTTTGAAGGAAAACTTCCTTTTCTCAAATCTTAGAGACATGTCTATCAACTACCCTAACAGCCAGGCCTCCTGAGTTCAGAGGGGACCCTAACCAGGAACACGAGGGAGGTAGGAGCCCAAAACACCCGTTTGGGATTTCGCTGGCTTCTCTCTGACCTTGGTCAAACCATGCATGACCTTTCCACGTTCCACTTTTTGCATGCATGCAGTGGGTTGTCACCCATTCCTCTTCATGAGAGACTATTTGTTAAAAAGTTCCCTAAACTGTCTTATAAAGACATTTTAATATTACACATTTTATAATAAAATCTAAAATTCAGGACTGAGTTCACATGTTATAATTTAACCTGCTATAACCAAAGGGAAATGAGGTCAAATTTTAAGGCAGCAACGAAAACTGATGCATAAAGTTTTATCCTGAAAATGTGGTTCACAAACAGAGTTAACATCTGCAACATCTAAGTGCCAGTCACTGTAAGGACTTGATCTTTTTCCAAAACCTTGTGGGGACACTACCAGGCGCGGCCAGGAATCACTCACAGCGGCTCTTCTCCAGCAGCGGACTTGAAGCCTGTTAGCAGCGGTGCCTCTGAGAGGATGCAGGAAGTGAGGGCAGGGCTGGGACAGGCTCTACGCGGGACGGCCCCTGCACTGGCCTCCAGAGACTAGCGGGGCAGTCCTTAGCCTTCAGGGCTGCTGAGAATCCCTTGGCCTACCAGAGACCCAGATCCTACCCTTGCGCTGGGCCTCCTCTGGCAGGGCTGCACAGCTAGGCCACCACACCCTCAGGGTCCAAAGCAGAAGCTAGGTGGGGATGTAAGATATCAGTTCTCCCTCGCTTTACCTCATTCCTAAAATTTATTTGTACACTGGCCCTTTGTACAACCCTGAATTTTTCTGGACCCCTAAACATTCTTCCCTGTCTTGCAGCTGAAAAAGGACCCCAGGTTCAAATTAGATGCACAAGTCCAAGACCCGTGCATGTGCACTGCTGGACCAGGGCTGACGGCACCCGGGAAGGGCTCTGAAGCCCGGCAGGGGTAAGCAGCAACCCCTGAGGGGTGGACAGGCAGGCTGGGAGATGACACTCGCCCCTAATGTTGTCCCTCGGCCTTCTGCCAGTTTCTAACCTTATCACAGCCGAAACCAGGAACTGATGACTCGCTGCCTCCTGAGCCTCTGGCCCACATAACAGCATGTGGAAGCCCCCGGGGAGGAAGGCAGAAGGTGTGTGCCCAAGGCAGCCATGCACGACCACGCAGCCCTGGGAGCTGTGCACTGGCTGTGCATACCGCCCATCTGGCCTCTTACCTGTCGCAAGTCCCCTTCTCCTGGGGCCCCGGGTCCTGGCAAGCCCCGGGCGGCAACATCAAAGCCTTGGCTGGCCGCAGCGCTCTGCGTCAGAGGCCATGGTGGCTCTGCGCAGGGATCCTGCAGGCCCAGGCTCCCTGGAACTCCCGCAGCCCTGGGTGCAGGGAGAGCTGGAGCAAGGACAGCATGTGTGTGCCAGCACACAAGGGCAGGGGAGGAGGCGTCCGGAGAAGACAAAAGCTGCACAGCCCGGCTGCGGGCGGGAGAGGGCCAAGCCTGGTGTGGCCCGCTGGTGTGGTCCGGCAAGGGACAGGGGCAAGGCGCTGTGGCCCCGGATGACACGGTGTGTGCGCCCCGCTCCTCGCAGGCTCATTTCCATGAATGCGGCCCGCGCCCCTCCTCCTACCCCTTCCCAGGCTCCTGGGGGAGGGGAGGCGCTGCAGCATTGGTTCGTTGTGGGCTGCGCCTGCCTCCTTCTCCCTGCGAAGCAGAGGCTGATGGCTGCTCCCCAGGAGGATATTAACCCTGCTCACCTCCCGCGAGGCCCTCCTGAACCAGAGCTGGCTCCTTAGACACCCACACAGCCAATCTCTCTGGCCATATCAGGCTAGCAGATGGGGCAGCACAGACAGGCTGCTCACACCTGGAGGCCGCATCCTGTGACCCCTCTGGCCCAGGGGCGGGGGCTGGGGGGCTGCTTAGTCTCTGCATGAGATGCTCTGACCCTTCTGCCACAGTGCACTTGCCTGGACTCCTGGGACAGGCCAGCAGCAGGCTCTTGCTTCACAGGAGGCTGCAATGCCAATTTAAGGCTCCCTGGTGGGAGGAGCCAGGCAAGGTGATTGCAGGGAGGGCAACGTTGTGACGGCTGGTGACAGGAGACACGCCTACGGTCATAAGCAGTGGCTCTCAGACTTCAAGGGACACTTGCAAAACACACAGACTTGGAGTCCCAGTCCCCAGGACATAAATCCCTAAGTCTCACAGGCCCAGGACAGGGGGATACAGGGGTGCCTGCAGAGCACGCTGACAGGTACTGCCTTTGACATAAGATTTTATAACAAGTACCAAGCCAGGAAGGAGGGAAAACAAACAAACAGGGCCTTTCTGTCCACTGCGTGAGTGCTTAGCTGCTACCCTGGCCAGTGGCACTGCCCATTCCTGCCTGTACCACAGGGGCAACGCCAGACCTGACCCAAAGCCCTGGTCTGCATTCCCACTGGTATTTTAACAAATAACGACACCAACAATCTTACTCCAGTGTCAAAATAAAAACAATCATACTGAGTCTGTGAAAAACAAACCTCAAAATTATTTATGAAATTTCGGAAGCAAGCCTGCAAATTTCTAATAAAGCTGCAGGCTGAGAGTCACATCTGGACACAGCACAGTTTCCCGTCACCTTCCCTGTCATACTGCCCAGGCAGGTCCCACACTCCCTGCTCTGCCAGGACTGAGGAGTCGAGCCTCTCTTCCCCTCCTTTGTGTGTAAAGCCCAGGCCTCAGACTGTATGGAGCTGCCTCCTCCAGGGAGACCTCCTGGTGACACAGGCTCACTCTTCCCACAGCATCATAGATTACCTGCTACCTGCAGGCCCCACATCTCACTGTCTTCTTGAGTTTGTGGGTACCATGTAATTCACCATCTGGTTATAGACTACTCTGCTGCCAGGGGCCACATTTGTGTGAAATTAAACTCTTGGGTTTGGGGCATCTCACACTGCGACTTCTGTCGCCGCACTTTACCTAGTCCCAAGGGTGATGTCCCTTTCTCAGGCTTTTACACAAACACATAAACACTCCAGGGACTGAAAGACCACAGCGGGAGAATCCTGACCTACCGCTGTCCGCTCAGGACTCAGCCCTGATACATGAGGGCTCTGCCTTAACCTGGTGGGCTCTGCTGGGCAATGGACCCACCCAGCTGCGGCGTATGGGCTGGCAAAGTGCAGCATGAACCCCAGCCAGAAGCCCCTGGTGGCTGAGCCACCACGCAGCCGGGCCCAGGCACGAGCAGCACGACACAAGGAAGCGAGGACCAGGGTCTGGGAAAACGGCGGCACTGCCAGGTTTACCAAGTCCTAACGACTGGGGAAAGCTGACCCCAGACAAGAATCCTGACAGAAAAGGAACATTTATAGAGACTTTCTCAGATTTATAATTCAAAAATTTTATGAAAAAGGTTATTACACATAAACAAGATGCCCCGTTATTTAGGGCTGGAAGTGCAAAGTGGCTAGGGGTGACTCGGCCCTCAGAGCCAAGTGGCGTTTCTCCTTGAGGCAGGAGCTGAGGACAATGGAAGCCACCCAGGCAGATGAGAGAGGAGCAGCGAGGAACTGAACCCCCAGGCAGCCTCTCACCCCACCCGCAGTGGGCACTGGCACAGTCACCCAAGCCGAGGGCCTCCGACACACGTGCAGAGCTGGGGCACGCAGCACCCTCGCATTGTGGACCCCGAGGGCCAGCTACCCAACACCACTCACAGGCACCCTCTACCCAGCAGCCCGGCCCTGTCTGGCTCCAGCCTGGGTGCAGCGAGCAGAGCCTCTGGTGGCCTCGGCTGGCTCTCTACCTGGAAATCCCATGTTCTGCCTAACCCTGTCCTTAACAATACTTCATGATTCTCTAGTTTGAGCAGAAGACCATGAAGCTTCTTCAAGGCACCGCCCCGCCCCTGTTCTTCCTGAATGCCTGAGGTCTGAGAGGGAGGCCATTTCTACCCGCCCCACCCACTGGCTCTGGACTGGACGTCCACCCGGGTCAGAGCTGGCCCAGGTCAGGGTGTGATGGCACCGAGCAGGTCCTGGGCAGGCCTGGCCTGCTGGCCACTACGGCCCCAGAAGCAGCTGAAGCTGCAGCAGGTAAGCGCGCCATAGAAGGCTCGAGGCTGGGGACAGGATTAATGTCTGACATGCACCTGGTTGGCTCTCCTCCTGTCCAATGCAGAGGGCACACCTCAGGCAGGATCGGAACTCCACTAAGAAGAAAAGACAAGGCCACAGCAGGGGGAGGCCCAGGGCGCCGGAAAGAGAGGCACGTGGACGCGTTTACCTTAAGATCTAGGGTAGGCTGGAAAAGCGTATCACAGATAGAAACACAGGGGCCAAACACAACAAGGTGCTCCCAGCTGCTTAGTCTCCAAAAGTGCAGGGTCTGGGTGTCACTCTGTGATTAAGGAGCTTGCCCAGGAAGCTTCAGGGTTCCATCCCTCAGCACCACACAATAGCTGGGTGGGGCACACACCTTATAGTCCCAGCACTCAGGAGGCCGAGGCAGGAGGACTGCTATGAGTGCTAGGCCAGCCTGGACTACACAGACAGGCCCTATAAAAAAAAAAAAAAATTGCAAACTACAGAATGAACGACAAGTCAAAACATACGGTGATGCAAGGGGGGGTACACAGTCAAGGGGGGGTACATAACAGCCTGAATGCTACCAGCAGAGTGAGAACAGGCACAGCATTTGCACCACCAACACGTAATCTGAATCAAACTGAGAATGAGTTTCAAGCTCCTAAATGAAAACTAAATATAAAATCTTTTCTTTTTTTTTGAGACAGGGTCTTATTCTGTAGTCCAGGCTGGTCCTGAACTTACCACGTAGCCCAGGCTGGCATCAAACTCATGGCAATCCTCCTGCCTCAGCCTCCTCAGCTTTAGAAACTTTTTTTTTTTTTTGGTGGTACTGAGGATTAAGCCAGGACCTTCACACTGAACTACATCCTCAGCCCAGTTTTACTTTATTTTTGAATTTAAGTCTTACGAAGTCACTAAGTTGCCCACGCTGGGCTTGTGATTCTCCTGCCTAGCACCGTCTTCCAAAATACAGGACCACAAACCCGTGCTGCTGGGCCTTGCTGAATTTCAAGTCTTATATTTAAGAACCCACCCAATGTGGAGCTGGGGGAATAGCCCAGTGGTTAAAGCGCTTGTCCAGCAAGCACTGAATACCCAAAATTGATTCCCCAGAAACACATTAGCTGGGCATGGGGGCACATGCCTGTAATCCTAGTACTTGGGAGGCTGAGGCAGGAGTACTGTTGTGAGTCCGAGGCCAGTCTGAGCTACATAGTGAGTTCAGAACCAGCCTGAACTAGAGTGAGGCCCTATCTCAAAAAGAAAAGAAAAAGAAAGAAAGAAAAAAGAAAAAACCTTACCCAATGAATGTGTATCAAAAATGCAAAAATTGAGAATTACTTAAACATTATATAGTGACTAAGAAGGATGAAGTACACAATAAATGCCAATCGTGAAGCCAGGTGGCACAGAGAACCCTGCACCAGAATTCCCACGCATGTGTGATGTGTGCCTAGTAGATGCTCGAAGCTGCCTCTCTCAGTGGCCACTGAGGGAGGGATGGGCTTTGCCATCCTGCCGTTCTGTACCTACCGACCCACCATGAACCCAACCCCACATGCCAAGGTTTCTCTTCACACTGCTGGGGCTGCCCAGGGCGTTTCTGCATCCTCGGACCCAGAATGCTCCTTACAGAAAGCATGCCGGGAAGGAGCGCTGACTCACAGAGAGGGGGGACTGTGGGGCCGGACCCACACCTGCCTCAGGCCAGGAGCTGAGCCCTCACAAGTCCTTTGTGGAGTGAGGAAGAAAGACACAAGCAAGGTATGATCTCCACCGCTTCTCAAGAAGCAAAGCAACACTGGACAAGTCTTCACGCCTGGCCCACCTGCAGACAGCAGGTCTACGGAACCAAGTGGAGAACCAGCCAGAACCAGTCAGGAGAAAATGAGTCTTTATGGTCTGCTTCCCCGCCACTGGGAAAAAATACTGGGCACTCGCAACTTAAAAGGAGAAGAAGTTTATCTGCCTAACAGCTTCAGAGTTTAGTCTGTGACCACTGGCACCCAAAACTGCCAAGGCAGCAGGTGTGGGGACCAAGCTGCCCACTTCGGGGTGGCTGGCAGAGAACTGAGCAAGACTGCCAAGGAGAGACGGGCCAGGAGCCAGCATGGTCCCCAAGGTCACACCTCCATGATACAGCCACACACACCCTGAAGAGTGCTTCTCTAATTGGCTACATGTCTCCTGCTCAGTCAAGCTAACAGTCACAGTTAAGGGTCACTCCTATGAGGCCACGAGGTGATCACATTCCAGCAGTGACAGGTTAGCTCATCCTCAGCTCCATCTGGGGGCACAGGCGGTGGCTCTTACTGTGGAGCCAATCAGGGCTGCACAGGGTGATTCCAAAGACGCTTCCTAGCTCTAGAAACGTGTGACCACCCTGCTGTGACTGTCCCAGATCATCACTTCATGCAGCAGTGACACCATGAAGCCACATGAAGTCCTCAAAGTTGAGGGTCCTCAGGTGAGCCCAGGGTGGCAACTGTCACAAGAGCCCTCCTTAAGAGCCCTCCAAAAGGAGGGCACCTACCTAGCATGCCTAAGGCCCTGGATTCAATCCCCTAGCTCCTCTTAAAAGACAGCCAGGCATAGTAGCATATGCCTGTAATCCCAGCACTCAGGAGGCTGAGGCAGGAGGATTGTTTTGAGTTTGAGGCCAGCTCTGGGCTATATAGTGACTTCAGGACCACCTACTCTACAGAGTGAGACCTTGTTTCAGAAAACAAAACAAAACAACAACAACAAAAAAGAAAGAAAGAAAGAAAGAAAATAGCACTCGCCCGCACTGCAGATGGACACAGGAAGAACTGGCACCAGCACCAGCACAGCCTACGTTTGACAAGGCTGCTTCTGGGGGTCGCTAGGCCTGAGGAAAAGGAGAGGAGGGGGCCCTGGGCAGCTCCACAAGGGCTGGCCCTCCGACTCCAAGGTGGCCGGGGGCAGACGGTGTGCAGGTCCTTCAGCCCCACTACACACGCATTCCAGGGAAGCTTTTGGAGCTGCAAGGAAGGCTGGCTGGAAGCTGGGGTGTTCCCAGAGTCACTGTCCCGCCTCCACCCACACTTGCAGGTCCCACTTTGTCCTCACCTCAGCTATAGGACAACAAGGGTCACAGCCCCAGGCCCAGTGTGCCAAAACCTAGGACACCTGCCTTTCCTCTCCACCAACGCAGCTTGTCAGGAAGACCTCCTGCTGCCTCCTGTGAACCCAGCATGACCCCGGGTCCTGGCCGCCTGCAGCCTATCCTCCTAACCGAAGAGAACTCTGCACGGCTGGGGAAGGCCTCAGACAATGGGTCTCTGTCCCTGTCCCTGTCCCTGACCCTGACTTCTGTTCTCCTTCGTCACCCCAGAACAAGAAGAGCCAGTTCCAGACCTTGGGATGATGCCACACATGCTCACTGCCAGTGTGCCTGACAGGAAAGCCTGAGGGTCAGGCCCCAACAAGGCCTCTTCTGAATTGTCACAGCAGACAGTGACACTGGTTTCTTACTCTGGTACGTACTTTGTACAAGGCCAAACACGCTTCTGCTTAAAAATACAGATGTAATCGACTCTGATTCTGCAGAGTACGAGCTCAGCTGATATGGAAGACAGTGAGAAGCGTCTGTGGGCATGGAGTGACAGCCCCAGCCACCTCAGGCCTTCCTGCCAAGCCCTCGGCCCAGACCCCAACAGTGGTCCTGGGAACACAGGGAGAGCGCAGCAGCATCACCCAGGGCAAGCGTTTCAATGCCACGCAGGAGGGGACGTCACTTAATTCCACCTGGCAACGTTTCCTACAAGCAGCGCCATGTTGTACTACATGACATCACATGTTTTTTCATGCCATTTAAAAAAACTTGATGCGGAAGCTCAGCTCTGAACTATTCCCTTAGCCTAGGGATGTGGCACCAGACTCCGTGGGCGCGGGGACCTCCCCACAGCAAGCTTCTCTCAGGGAGGCCAGGGCTCGGCTCGCCCAGCCCCTCTGCGGGACCCCCGTCCGCACTCCCCTCTGAGCCAGGCTGTGCGGCATGTGCTGCACACGCCTGCGCTTGGCGCTGGGACTAGAACAAGAACAGCACAGTCCCTGCCAGCAGGAGGAGGGGGAGCCATGGGGGCAGTCCAGCCACGCACTCCAAGGCCTTGAGACACTGGGCGCACCAAGGGCTGCAGAGGCCAGCCTCCCAGCCAGGACGTGGGACCAGCAAGCCCCTGAATGAGAAGCAGGGGAACGAAGACTCCCAGCAAGATAAGGAGCTTGGGAACAGTAGGCACACCCCAGATCAGGGCCCAGGAAGGGATTCCTATCTGCCAGTGAGAGGCCCATGGGGCTTAAATTCCACCCTTGAGAGGCGTCAGAAGCAAATCAGCTGGGTCTGAACCTTAAAAAGATAAGATTAAATAACTAAAAAACCAGTTTTCAGCAGTTAAGGAAGCAGCGATGGGTAAAGATGGTGTCCACACAGTGCAACGGTGGTAGGTCATGGAGCAGGGCAAGCACCACGCTTCTCCCGAGCACTTAACACCCTCCCTGGCCCCCATTAGGCACGAGCCTTAGGCAGTGACCCACCAGAAGCAGCCCTGTGAGAAGCTGGACGCTGACTCTCAGGGCCCCGAGGAGGCAGGGACCCACTGGAGGGTACCCTGTCCTCTTCACATCTGCCTAATGCTGCCCTGCCTCACAGCAACACCCAGGACATCTATTTCAGTGTTCTCCCAAATGGCCGATGTGAGGAGAAAGGCCAGGGGGGCCATGGGAAATGGAGAAGCACTGGCTCAGGGCAAGTCGCCTAGACGCCCAGAGAGGGTGGCCCGGGAAGCTCCCACCTACAGTCCCTGCCCCAAAGCCACGCCCAGACACAAAGCTCCCACCAATGGCCCAAGTGCACACATACACAGAGCAGCAGGTGGGGCGCCTCAGCAGAGGTGAGCAGAGGCCGGCAGCACGCAGCCCGACCTGGACTTGGCGGTCTGAGGCCAGGCGCACCACAGGCCCAGCAGCAAGCAAACATGAAAATGACACGAAGGCCAGCATCACTGCTGCCCACCTGCTGGGCTCACGCCTACTGCCAAGAAGAATCACTAGCCTGTCCTCTTTTCCTCTCAACACTGGGAACGTGACAACACACCCTATTCCTGACACCTTCTTCAAACCCAAAAGACCCTTCTGGGAATTTTCCCAAAAGAGTTAAAAACAACACATTAACAGAGACACACGTATACCCATGTTCACAGCAGCACAACTAACAGTAGCTAAAATGTGAAAGACACCGACATACCCATCAACAGGCCAATGGATACACAAACTGTGGCATTTATAAACCACGGAATACGACTCATCTATAAAGACAGATAAACTGGAGGCTGCTGTAGGTAAATGGAGGCAACCTGAGTGCATCATGCTTAGTGAAGTGAGTCAGAAGTAGAAGGTGAAATATCAAATGGCTTCTCTGAGATGAGAAACCCAGATCACAGTTATTTCATAGAACTTGATGTAGGAAATAATGGGAACTGGAAGGGGAGAAGGGTCGAAAAGAGAGAAGGGAAGGATTTGTAACTCTGCCGTGATGTGTATGTGCACAAAATACTCAAGATCAATGTAAACTTTGTTTTGCACTTATACATATCAATAACATGAGGAAAAAGGAACAATAGAGCCGGGGCTGGAGGCACACTTCAGCAGGTGACGAGTCTGCCTAGCAAGCACAAGGCCCTGGGCTCAATTTCCCGCACTATGTAAGTTGGACATGGTGGCGCACGCCTAGAAATCCAGCACTCAGGAGGCTAAGGTAGAAGGACTGCTATGACTTTGAAGCTGGTCTGGTCTATCTAGTGAGTTTAAGCCCAGCCTGGACTGCAGAGTAAGACCCGCCTCAAAAAGAAAGCAAAAGGAAACTAACAACAACAATAACAAAAACACAAAAAAAATTGTGAGAAGTCCCTGCTGACCCCTGTCCCCAAGTCTTCCCCACACCGCACACTCCAGGATCACCGCACCCGAGGGAGACTTTTCCAATACATGTTTCACAGGGAGCCAGAGAGGAGAACCACACACGAGGCTCCCGCAGTTGCTTACGGCTTTCCTGAGGTCTGCTCGGGAACGAAGCCTGATTTATACTTTGCGCTCATTCACAGCCCGCCCTCCTGCGCACACCTGCACACAGCCGCTCTCGCTCTCGCTCTCGCTCTCCCTCTGCGGGCTACGGCCGGGCCCAGCCAGGGTGCTCTGCGGCCCAGTCGGGCTTCCCAGCTCAGAAGCACCGACTGCATCTCCTTCCTGGGCTTCCCTGTGTACGGCATGGGTGTGGCTAAGTGTCCAGACGGGCGTCACTGGGCACCAGAGAGGAAGACCACGGCACTCCTCCTCCTCTGCTGCACTCTACCCAAACCTCACAGGGCTTTCATTCCAGTCTCTGGGGCAGCACTTTAACTCAGGCTCCCTTGGGAGGCATTCACTCCCCTGAGCCTCTGAGACTGCTGCTGAGACACAGGAACAGACATCTCCAGCACGCCCACCACAGGGCTCAAGGGAGACAGGCCCGTGGGACCCTCTCTCTCCCTCCTCCCTTCCTCCGTCTCTCTCTCTTACACACACACAGCCTATGACATCACCCAGAACCCTGGAGTCTTTCTGCTGACAGGTGGGCCATTCTTGCCTCCCCAAGGGGCTCGGGAGAGCTGCACTCCCAGGACTCCACATCTGGATAAACAAAGCTCCTTGGAACACCACACCACACGCCCCAGACCACCTCAGTCCTGGCCAGGGGCTGGGACTCACCCTCTTCCTCTTCGACGCTAAGGACCATCTTGCCTCCTGGGCAGGTTACGAAGGTTTACTGTGCCCCCTTGGAAGGAGAGCAGCAGCTAACTCAGAGCCAAGTGTCCTGTGGGCTCTGCTGGGTGGGGCCAGGGACACCTGTGGGCCTGTGCAGCCACCAGGACAGTTCAGAACTGCTTCCTGAACTGACGGGTCGGGGAGGGCTGGCTGCGAGCCCAGACCAATCACCTGCCGCCTTGGAGGACGCGTCACTGGTAGTCACTGCCACCGCCCAGGTCCTGAAGCCAAGCTCAAGCACCTTCCAGGGCTTAACTACGTCCTGACCTGGAAGCAGCCCCACCCTGGAGTCAAGCCAGCTAAGCACAGTGGCACTTCAGCCTGTCCCACGCACAGCACAGGTCAGAGCCTGGCAAGCCTCCATTCCACTTGCCAAGTACTTTCTCAGAACAGCCACTTAAACCTGTTCTCAAGCTGGGCGGGGTGGAGCACGCCTATATCCCAGGACTCAGGAGGCTGAGACAAGAGGACTGCCCTGAGCTCCAAATCAGCGTGGGCTCCATAGTGAGTTCAGGACCAGCCTGAGCTATATAGTGAGACCCTGCCTCAAAAAAAAAAAGCCCTCTTCCAATAAGCGGAGCATTTCCCGAGAGGGTGGAGACAGCACAGCATGAGGTCACAGTTGAAAGCGGAAGGCAGGACTGAAAGGAGGAAACCCAAGGGCCAGGCTCTGCGTCCCTGCAGGTTTAACCAGCCCCCTCCTAACTGCTTCTGTGTTATTTTTAACTTATGGACAGAAACTGCATGGGTTTAGAGGGAGATGCCCGACGACCCCACACAGGTACACGGTGCATGAGGACCCCGCTACTGACACAGAGATCATCTCTGAGCCAGCTCCCTCCAGCTCTTCATTATATGAGCAACACTGGCCTCCCCACCGGGGCCGAAGGTACCTTGGCACCTCCTGCCAGCCTCCCGCTACCCACTCCCCTGACCCTTCCTGACCTCTGCTGAACTCCCTCTACTTCCGGGAGACAGAACAACTCGGAGTTACCGCACAGCACTGAGAACACCGTGTCTGCCGTCCCGTGCCTGGCTTATTGCGTGAAACATAACATCCATCCACGCACGCTGCCAGGAAAGCAGACTGTTTCTGCGGCTGCATCATGCTACGCCGGGTGTGCTATATTCCACGCTGTCTGCTGGTGGCCACCTCTGCTGGCCGCGTGTCCGGGCCATCGTGAGCAGAGCTGCAGGAAACACGCAGGCTCGGCCACCTCCCCACGACGCTGACTCCTCCCTCGGTAGCAGCCAGAGTGGGGACAGCTGGGCTGTATGCTCTGTCCACCTGTGTCTAGTTTTCCGAGGAATCTCCACCTCATTTTCCGTGACGGCTGTACTAGCTCACGCCTTACCCAGGGAGGAGTCTCTGTCTCTGCATCCTCGCTAGCATTTGCTCTTCTTGCCACTTCGATAACAGTCATTCCAACTGGACTGGAAGGACCGTCTTACTGGGTCTCTGATCTGAATTTCCCCAATGACTGAATGATGTTCAGCATTTTTAAAATACACTTGACCACTTGTCAACGTTCTTTATAGAAATGTCTGTCCAGATCACATGCTCATTTTTAGGTTGGATTATTTGGGGGTTTTTTGTTGTTATCTCTGCTGTTGAGTATAATTCCTTACATATTCTGGAGAATAATTCCTGAATAGCCTAAAAATATTTTTTCCATTTTGCAGACTGTCTCTTTACCTTTTGTTTTTGAGACAAGGTCTCACTCTCGTACCCAGGCTGGCCTTGGACTGACGGCAATCCTGCCTCAGCCTCCCGAGTGCTGGGATTACAGGCGTGTGCCACCATGACCAGCTTATGTGGTGCTGGGGAACTGAACTCAGGTACTTCGCACTTGACTGAGCACTTGCTAGGCAAGCACCTTAACCGCTGAGCCATCCTCCCAACCCATCTCTTTTCTCTTGATGGTCTCCTTTGCTGTGCAGAAGCTTTTGCATTTGATATGACCCCACCTGTCTGTTTTGCGCTTGCTACTTGTACTTTTGGGGTCTTCTCCAAAAAATCAATACCTACCATCATTCCATGGTCTCCAGTCTGACATTCAGATCCTTGACTTTTCAGTTGACAAGTTTCACTCTTCTACAGGTGGCTACCCAGTTTTCCCAAAACCACACTGAAGAGACTTTCTCTCCCGAACATGTTTTTGGTGCCTCTGTCAACAAGTAACTGGCTGTAGAGACTTGACTTTGGGTTGCCTAGAGCAAACATGCCACTCGCCCGTCGGCTGACTACACACTGCACCACAGACGCTCCTCTTCACGGGCATGACACTGAGGAGCAGGCCAGCCACCACACCTTGACCGCACCCATACTGTACGTTGCATTTGGGTAGTATACTCCATCTAATTTCTAATGTAGTACATCAATATGTTCTTTTGCACATAATTTTATTCATGATTAAATATCAGAAAATAGAACTAAAGGTAAAAAAAATCCTCTTCCCTCCGTGATAACCACTGATGACATTTTCGTGTACGGTTTCCATACCTTTGTTCTATTTTATATATATATGAATATATGTATGTATGTATATACGACATATACATATGACAAAATCTGGATATTCCACTTGCTGCACATAACCACCCACCTTCACTTATAGCAAACATTTTTCCATGCTTGTCAGTGGCATGTGTTACTTTTTTATTGATCCCGTGTGATGTCTTACCTAACCCATCCTCTAGTGTAAGGCTTCTAAGCGGTATCTAGTTTCTCTGCCAATCTCTGTGCCTTCGTTTACCTGTTCTGGTCCATCTCTCTAATTATCAGAAGGAGATGTGCTAGGTCCAAACAAAGCTGCCCACATGCTTCTGAGAAAGACTAAGGGCTCCTTGCCACTGATGAAAGACACAAACAAGGGCAAACAGCTGGGACCGACGGCCCAGTCACTGAGGTGGCCAGGGCCAGCCTGGAAAGGCCTGCACCTCACTTGCGATCCTGGGTGCCCCATGGGTGCGTGTCCTTGCGGCCATGTTCTACTCTGTATCTGGTGAAGCCCAGCATAACTCTCACCCTGTCCCATCCTGTAGAGCCTCACAGCAGGGGTCCCACGAACACACATACCTTCTAGTGTCAGATCCAACTTCCAGAAGGAGATCCTGACTTGGAAGAGGATAGGTCGCTCCTGTTGTCTCTCAGGAGAGACGACACCTCTGGAACAGACACCCAGAGGCAGAGCGGTGGGTCCCCAGATCTCACAGGTGCTACCCAGGGCCTAGTCCCTCCTGAGGCCTGGGCTCACTTCCACAGCATGTGATGTCTGATGGCAAGGGTGGTTTCCCACTGCTGACCCCCATTCATCTGATTACCACTAGTGCCGATTTCTTTCTACGGCATTCCCTCTTTCTGTGTATGTGTGTGTGTGTGGTACTGAGGAGCAAGCCTAGGCTTCACACTGAGCTACGCCTAGCCTTTTTGATTTTGAGACAGGGTTACATAAGTTGCTAAATTCCCCAGGTTGGGCTCAATCTTGCGATCCGCTTGCCTCAGACTTGCAGAGTGCTGGAATGACAGGTGTCTGCCAAAAGGCCAGCACTGGCATTTCCTCTTTTGTGAACTGCTTGTTCACATCCTTTGCCCATTTTCCACTGGTTATTGTTTTCTTTATTACAAGTTACAAGTCATTAATTCTTTGTATTATATGTTAGATATTCTTTCATAATCTATCACTTTTAATATACATTTTTACAAGCCAGGCGTGGTGCACACACCTGAAATCCTAGCACTCGGGAGACTGAGACAGGAGGATTGTCCTGAGTCCAGCCTGGGCTCCATACTGAACTCAGGACCAGCCTGGACTACAGAGTGAGACCCTGTCTCCGCCCAGAAAAACCAAAAACAAAACAAAAAATATGCATTTTCACCATGTTCCATCGCATCTGGAATCTCATCCTGGCTTGCTTCATTCAGCAGCTACTCATTGAGAACAGGAGTGTCGCCCCAGGGCCAAGCCAACAGCACCTGCCCCAGGCGGTGGCGTTTCCACCAGTCAGGAGACGCAGAAGGCAGGAAGAGGAAAGTGAAGGGTGCAGCATGCCAGGGGAAAGGTCCTGGGCAGCAAGGAGGCCAGCAAGGAGGCCGGCAAGGCCGGGCCGGGAGGAACCACGCGGGTGGGTGGAGGGCGGGCAGGGCGGCTGTGGAGGGGCTCAGAGCAGCACTGAGGACGCTAGTGTCTGTGCTGGCTGAAGTGGACAGCCACTGCAGGCTTCTGGGAGAAAAGGCAGAGCAGTCCCAATTCCTCAGCGGTAAGAAGAGACTGCAGGCGGCCAGGGCACAGCCAGCAGCCGGGGAGCTGAGCGTCATGGAAGGGACACTGGCAGCCTGAACAGCCCAAGGGTCAAGTTCTTACTACAATTCACCTTAAGGCTGAGCCAAGGCCGATGGATGAGTCCACATGAGGCAGAAAAGTGAACAACTGGGGACATGGCAGGCCCTCCTGCCTGGGCTGCAGCTGGCGCCCTCTGAGCTGGGCGGATCCCTGCCTTTCGCAGCCTCACCTCCCAGTCTCTTGGTCCCCAGAGACCCTTATGTCCCCTGCTCCTGGGGGCCTGTGACCTACAGGTTCTGCTTCACTATTCAGTACCCCATTCTCAGGGACTTTTTTCCAAGTGCCATTCTCAACGAAGAAGCGAAAGTGGCCCATGTGACAGCCACACCCTGCCTGGGCTCAGCAGACCACCTCACAGCCTGGGCGGTCCTGGGAGACAGACAGCTCCCGCAACCCAGCGCATGACAAGGCACATGCGCCCACACTGTTCGGTTTTGGTTCTCTTAGGCTGCACAGCAATAACCCTGTTCACTGAGGAAGCAGCCGGCTTAAAATCCGTACCACAGACAGGAACTACAAGGCACCAAGTTCACGCCACTCGCTTAAAAGGAAAAGGACTAAGGGCTGCGTCACCCGTAAGAGGGCAACCGACACTGAAGGAGGCCACCACTAACACCCCGAACAGCCAGCACACACAGGACCACCGCAGCACTCTGGACACCTAGTCACCCTACTCATACGGCACGCGTACAGACGGTGTCAGTGCAAAACAGGGTCATAGGTTACCGCACACTCATTTAACTGGAACTGTTAGAAAATTTCACAGTACATTGTGGCATGACTTGAAAAATAATGAAATTACCAAACCAAACAATTACCAAGGCTGGATACAGCAAAACACACCCATTATTCCAGCATTCTAGGAGGCTGAGGCAGGAGGATTTCAAATTTGAGCTCAGCCTGGGCACCTGAGTGGGACCCTGTCTCAAAATAAACAAATAAAAAGGGGAGGGGACGTAGTTAAGTCTGAAGGTCCTAGGTTCAATCTCCAGTAGCACAAAACAAGGTAAAACAAAATAAACCCCCCAAATCCAAACCCCTACCAAGGCCTCCTGAGAAGGGTCTGAGAAGGCACGATGGGCGAGAGCGGGGGCTGGCACAGCGCCCCTGTGAGCAGGAGGGACGCTTGTGGCTGTATGTCAGGGCGTTCCAGGCAGGGGTCTGGTTTTAGACATGAATTGTACTGTGTACATGTTAAGGCACACAACACAAGGTTCTGGAAGATGTGAATAATCAAAGGTTCCCACAGCGACGCTCACAGGCACACTGGTTGTCCCCACGGCGACCTTCTCCCCCAATTACAGAAGCAGCTAAAACGTATGCGCTCTGCACGAATTCCACACACAGAACCCTGAGGTGACCCACGGCACTCGAGGTGTCCAGTGGGTTTCTAGACCGGCTCGTCCTGCAAACTGATGCTTAAGTCATTTTATGTTCTCAACTAATAAATGTCATAAACAGACGTCACCCTTGGCCCCGACTCACCTCACAAGGGATGGGTGAGGGGAGAACACAAACGTGGATGTACCAAATGACACTGGGAGAAAATGTCACTAACATTTAAGTGACATTCTGGGAGAAGTGCATTTCTAAGCACAATGCCCACATGCCCAAAGAGATGGAAACATACTCAAAGCAGGAGTCTGGGGAAAGTTAAGGGCTAGAAAGGGTCCTTAGTCCAGACTGGCATTGGAGGACAGGATTTCCAAGAGTTTCCAACACATACGTGCACACGTGCATGCACGTCTGTAAGCACACATGCTGACTCCCTAACAAGCTCCGTTTCCCCTACACCTATGGAACCTGCGACCCCTTCCTCCTTTACCTCTGCTCAGCTTCAGTTTCTTAAAGGTCTAGAAGCAGACTGAAGGGAGAGCTGAAAGACACAAACTATGGGCAGTACATGCACAGACGCAGCACCTGGAAGGCTGAGCTGAGAAGAACACCACGAACCTGAGGCCAGCCTGGCCGGGGCTGCAAGGTGAGACGCTGACCATAGCTTCATGCCCCACAAAGAGCATCACAGGCACTTGCTGACCGGATAAGAAAGGCAGTGTGTTAATGTCAGTCTACGCCTCTGCTTCTCTGGGACATCGGAACTTTTTATTGCATTTACTTAGTGCCAGTACTAGCTATGTATTCCCTGCCACTTAGAAGAGAAAATGCTATGGAACATTTCTGTAGAAAAAGAAAGGTGTCTGTATTGCATTATTAAAGGACCAAAAAATCATGTGACAAAACATATACATTATAAAATCTAATTTTTTCTTAAAAAAAAAAAAAAGACAGGAACCCAGAAGAGCAAACACCAAACACCTTGAGAATGAGCCCCACCTGGGTGGGGGTGGGAGAGACCCTCACCTTGCGCTGCTCACAGGGACCCCAGGCTGCAGGCACCTGTCTCCTGGCCTGTCCTGGCTGTCGACCCCAGACTCTGCCGCAGCCCTCTGAGCACCTGACTGCCTCGGCCTTCAGCTGTGCCTCAGCTGTTGCCATGCCCCAGAAGCCATCCGGTCCCCAGGCTCCCTGATCTGACCCACTCCTCTTTAGGCTCAACTCTTAATAATTGGGCCTGGTTTGTTTATTTTGGGGGTCCCTCCTCTTCCCCTTTTTTCACTAAAATAACATGACACAAAAATTTACAAGCAAATAGGCTTCTCAAAAGCCTAAACCAGAAAAACCACAACTTCCCGTCTGACTCCACCCTCAGTTCTGACGCACAGAGGCAGCGGAGGCTCCTCAACTCGCCTTCTCAACATGAGTGTGCACTCCCTCCCCACCCCTGAGCCTACGAGGGGACAGGGACCTGCCTCCCCCACCCGCCTGTCCAGACCGCCACACGTATGCTGGCATTTCCATAAACAGGGCCTGTACCATGTACTGTGAGCAGAATGACCAGAGACACCAAGGGGCATGATGACACGAATGGCAACAACAGTCATGAATAAGTGACATCACGGGTCATTTTTTTGACTCAGTTCTCTACATGTCACTAATTAACTGCCAAGCTCTCACATGGCACAGAAGGCTCTCAGTCGGGTGGACACACCGAAATGTCACACGACACCTTCCTGTTAAAGCTTCACGTCCAGGGATTACCACCGCCCCCAGGACAGTGGCTCCTCTGGGGGTCTCCAGGCCACTGTCCAATGCTGGATCTGATCCGCTGACTACGTCACTTTCTTTCCTGGTCTAGAAGAGTGAAGATTCAAACTACCCTCAGGGCTGTGGGCAAGCTCACACCTCCCACTGGCAACAGTGCCTCTGCAATCCTCAAGTATTACCGTCCTACTCTCCCCTTTCTGCCAGCTTCCTTCTGGGGAGGACACTAACTGCGAAGCCTTCCACCTTTCTCGTCTTTATACTCGTTTCATTACCTTCTTGACCTGCTGCTTTCTTTCTCGCTAACACTTTTTTCTTCTGAGGCAAGACCCTACTAAATCACCAGGGCATGCACGGACTCACGCTCTTCCTGCCTCGGCCTACTGAGTGCTGAGGTGACAGGAGCTGCCCACCATGCCAGCTTCGTCCGGTGCCTGGGAGAGGATTCCCCAGTTTATCTTCAAACCTTCTACTACATCTCATTTCTAATATCTGAATATTCCTTTCTGGCAATCTCTCATTCCTGTCTCATTTATTTAATATCTGAAACTTTTTTTCAGTACTGGAGCCTTCTCACTGAACCATATCCCCTGTCCTCATTTATTTTTTAGAGACAGACAGACTCATGATGTAGTCCAGGCTGGCTTCAAACTTACAGACTTCCAGCCTCAGCCCCCTGTGTGCTGTGATTATAGGCACGTGCCTCCACGTCCGCTTCTCAGACTTCTTAGGCATGCAGTTTTTTGTTTGCTTCTTTGTTTTAAGCATGCAGTGTTACAGGCTTTCTCTGGATCTCCCGTGACGGGAGGCTCGTGGCGCAGGCTGGCTGCTGACCGGGAGGTGGCGCCATAGCATGTTGGATCAGGCCAACCCCGCAACAGCAGTAAGCACTAGCTTTGCTTGGGGCCACTTTATCAGAGAGTGTTCAATATCCTCCAGGGATACGTGGCCTCTAACCCTGGCCACCAGAACCTGGAGAGGTAGACCAAGGGACAAAGGATGGAGATCTCACAATGACAGACACAGACGGCTGCTCATGCTACCTCCACAGCCTTCCTGTTAAACTAAACCTTCATGGGGGCTGAAGGAATGGCTCAGCGGTTAAAGAGCTTGCCTAGCAAGCGCTAAGTACCCAAGTTCAATTTCTCAGCACCACATAAGCTGGTTGTGGTGGCACACGCCTATAATCCCAGCACTCGGGAGGCTAAGGCAGGAGGATTGCCGTGAGTCCGAGGCCAGCCTGGGCTCCACAGTGAGTTCAGGACCAGCATGAACTAGAGAGCAAGAGCCTGTCTCAAAAAAAAAAAAAAAAAAAAAAAAAAAAAAAAAAAAAAAAAAAAAAAAAAAAAAAAAAAAAAAAAAAAAAAAAAAAAAACCTCATATTCTATCTACCAAGAGTGCACAGGAAAATGCCCCACTGCAGAGGTCCCAGTGGCCCACCATCAATACTTCCCACCCCCGGTTTTGGGCCTCACTTCCTGTGCCCACTCCCAGAGGCTCTGGGTGTTCCAGAGCCTCTCTGGAATTGGGAGTACCCCATTTTTGCTTCCTGGTGGTCCCCCACAGCTTTGGTCTTTCCAAGGCTGTCAGCAGGATAGCACTCAGGGCCCAGTCCCTGAAGTGTCCTAGAAAGGAGGTGTGCATCTGCCTTTGTCCAGCCTCTGGGGCTGCAAACATGGCACGGTTCCTTTCGGGATTACCTCCACTTCAGCCACCTGCAAAACACAGATCAGCACTGTTTTCCTTACCAACACGAACATCACCAATCAGACCTTGAGAAGGGACCCAAAGACAAAGGAAATGTGACATGTATTGCAACACAAAAACGGGGCTGGAAGAATGGCACAGCAGTTAAAACCCTTGCCCAGCAAGCTCAATGTCCTGAGGTCAATTCCCTAGCACC
Source organism: Ctenodactylus gundi (assembly GCA_004027205.1). Taxonomy (NCBI): domain Eukaryota; kingdom Metazoa; phylum Chordata; class Mammalia; order Rodentia; family Ctenodactylidae; genus Ctenodactylus; species Ctenodactylus gundi. The sequence continues at coordinate 82,330 of PVKB01003372.1, forward strand.
ACATAAGCTGTGCGTGGTAGCACACACCTGGAATCTCAGCAGTTGGGAGACTGAGGCAGGAAGACTGCCATGAGACCAAGGCGAGCCTAGACTACATAGTGAGTTCAGGAGCATCCTGGGCTACAGAGCAAGACCCTGGACTGGAAGAATGGCTCAGCGGCTAAAGCCCTTGCCTAGCAAGCGTTAAGTACCCTAGTTCAATTCCCCAGCACTACATAAGCTGGGCATGGTGGCACACGCCTGTAATCCCAGCACTCGGAGGCTGAGACGGGAGGACTGCCATGAGTCCAAGGCCAGCCTGGGCTCTGAAGTGAGTTCAGAACCAGCCTGGACCACAGAGCAAGACCCTGTCTCAAAAAAAAAAAAAAAAAATCAAAAGCATTCACAAATGTCACCATTCCTCGACAGACACCTTCTTCACACCTGGCAGTATAAGCTATGATGTTTCTGACCACAGTGGCCAGCCCATGCCTTAGCAGGGTAGAGTTTTTCGCACTTTAACCATCAAGAAAAGTCAGGGCCAATAAAATCTCAACACACACAGCAAACCTAAAGCATGTCTTCTGCCTTCTATATGTATTCTCACCTCATATTCATTTTTTTCTAGGAAGAACAGTAACTTTTGCAAAAGAAATTAAGAAAGCACGGGTAGGAGCATAGCTCAGAGGTTAAAGCACTTGCCTAGCAAGCACACGGTCCTGGGTTCAACTCCACAGCACCATATAAACTAGGCGTAGTGGCGTGTGCCTGTAATATCAGCACTTGGGAGGCTGAGGCAGGAGGACTGCTACGAGTCTGAGGCCAGGCTGGGCCACACAGTGAGTTCACAACCCACCTGGACAACAAAAGAGCATAACCCCATCTCAAAAAAAGTATAATGCTTCACCAAAACTGCCCTTATTTACATGTCATTACCAATACCATAATGTGCCTCAAAACTGAAGGAAAAAATGATGTTTAGAGTCTCTATGAGTTTGAGGTTTTTCTTTCCGAGAAGAGTCAGCAGCACAGGCAAGACGCTCAGGAGTGACAGGGGTGGGGCTCTGCTGCTGGGACCACATCCTCCTGGCAAGGGGTGCCAGGGGCTGTGAAGACCTGGGGAGCCCCAGCTAAGGCGACCATGGCTCAGGCAACCGTGGCTCTGTGGCAGCCACGGAATGAGGTCCCCGCAGGGCCACTAGCCGACACCTCTCCAGGGACCACAGTCCTTGGAGACACCAGAAAGCACATCCTGAGTACCTCAGGACAGAACGTGTGTCCCTGACACAACGACCGTGATAACCGTGTTCCGCAGAGTGGGCGACAGACGGAGCGGTGCACGCACGAGGAAGAGTAAGAATCCTGAGGCTGAAGTAAGCTCCATGCTATATCTGAACGTAGCTGTGATGGCAGCCTTAAGTGTCCTTTAAAATAAGTGAAGGGGCTGGAGGAACAGCACAGCAGTCAGTGTACTTGCCCAGCAGGCACAAGGCCCTGGCTTCGATTGCCCAGCACCAGGTAAACTGCATGTGGTGGCCTGAGGCGGGACGACGGTGAGTCCGAGGCCAGCCTGGGCTCCATAGTGAGTTCAGGACCAGCCTGGGATACAGAGCCAGACCCTGTCTCAATAAATAAGTAAAATAAATGTCAAAACAAAGCTTTTGGAAGAAACCCTCAAACAGAAAGAGCAGAGGTTCGATCTGTGCTGCCCTCTGCTGGCTGAACACAGAGACACCCGAGGCTGCCCACCACTGCACCAGCACAGGGCACTCACAATTCAGCCACCTTCCCAGGGCATGCAAGCATGGAAAACAGGCCATCAGATTACTCTCGACAAAGGCTGTGCTGCCTTGGTCCACACCCTCCCACTCCACCGGCTGGCTCGCAGGTACAGGAAATGGCTAATGGGACCGGACCTCTCGGAGCCCCAGTGCCCTCAATCAGGAATAAACTAAAGAGCGTGCTGTAGAGGGAGGGGTGCTGTGGGGACGAGCAGCAGCGGCTGCGGGGTGGGCCGGGACCGGTTCCGGATGGAGCCTGGCTGGCAGGGCGGGACCCGACCCCAGCAACCTCTCCACCCCACTGCGCACACACTCTCATTTTCTAAATCTCCCTGATGGAAAAATACATTTATATTCTTCCCAAACCTCCTACTTACTTTTGATCCTAAAAACGTGGACTAATGAAATTATGCAACACCTGTGAGACCTGATTACACAGACCTTGTCTCCACACAGACTAGCCCACAGTGGCATGTGCCTCACTCCCCCCCCCCCCCCCCCCCGCCCTTCTTCTTCTGACAACAAGACTCCTGACCTGGTGACCTGAACGTCTCTAACTGCCACCTGAAGAGGACTCATACATTTAGGACAGGCAGCTCCCATTTTACCCATCAGAAAGCATCTACCCACGGACCTGTGCCCAAGTCGCCTACCAGCCGGGAGCCAGGGTGGCAGAGCTGACCAACCCAGCACACCCCCTCATACCATAGTGGCCTCCTGCAGGATGCAGGCAGCAGCACTAGGTCAAAAGCCAAGGCCTGGGCTCCAGAGGTCCTGGGCTCATAGAGCAGGGCTGGGAGCACCTGGCCTGGCCAACACAACCATCAAACTGGTTGAGTTCGTTAGCTAATAATTCAGGGCTTTACCAAATAGAGAAGGCTGATTTTAGAGTTCATAATTTTGTAAGGCCAGTGAATGATGCCCAAAATATCCCAATATCCCTGGGCAAGAAAGAGGTTCCACCCATCCCAGAAGAATATTACCAAAACAATTCCCAGAGAATGTGAAGGATGCTGGAGTAGGAGACCCTCACAGGGTAACTGTTGGGGTTTTTGTTGTTTGTTTGTTTTGACACAGGGTCTAACTCTGTAGCCCAGGCTGGTTCTAAAATAACTATGGAGCCCCTACTAGCCTTGGACTCACAGCAATCCTCCTGCTTCAGCCTCCCAAGTGCTGGGATTATAGGCCTGCGCCACGACACCCAGCTTATGTGGTGCTAGAGAATCGAACTCTGGTACTTACTGCTTCACTAGCAAGCGCTTTAACTGCTGAGCCATTCCTCCAGCCCTGCAAATAGGATAACTTTTGAGAAAAGCCACCATGTTGGTATTGAGGAGATGGTTGGGAGAAAGGCTGACATCTAGAGAAGAAATGCTGTGCGAGACTGGAAGGATGATTTTAGACAGAGTACACTGCACAGGAGTCCCCACAATGTGGCACGGCCTGTGCCCCAACCTCGTCCACTCTGACTGCCCCCACAGTGGAACCCATCACCCAGAGCCCACTGCGTCTAACTACCATCTTTTGCCAGGCCCAGGGCACAGGCCTATAATCAGAGCACCTTGGGAGGCTGAAAGAGAATCTCAAGTTCAAGCCCAACCCGGGGAACTCAGCAAGACCCTGTCTCAAATAAAAAATTAAAAGGGGTTGGGGATGTAGCTTGCATTAAAGGCCTTATGTTTGATGCCCAGTAATTAAAAAAAAAAAAAAAACTGTCGCATCTCCTTGGTCACTTCTGGTCAGGAACAGTTCCCTCAGCCTCCTCCCATTTCATGGACTTGACACCTAGAGAGCCCTGACCAGCTCCTCTGCAGGATGTTCTCAATTTAGAGTTATCTGAGGGGGCCTGGGAGCGTAGCTCAGTGGTTGGAGCCCTTTCCTAGCACAGATGAGGCCCTGGGTTTAATTCCCCAGCACCACACAAAAATAAGCCAGGTAGGACTGGAGGAATGTCACGGTAGTTAAAGCACTTGCCTTACAAGAACAAGGCCCTGAGCTCAATTCCCCAGCACCACATAAAGCCAACAGTGGTGGCACACACCTGTAATCCCAGCACACGGGAGGCTGAGACTAGATTACCTGAGTCCAAGGCCAACCTGGCTACCCAGTGAGTTCAGGACCAACCTGGGCTACAGAGCCAGACCTGTCTCAGAAAAAAAAAAAAACAAAAAAAAAAGAGCTAGGTGTGGTAGTGCATGCCAGTAATCTCAGCACTGGGAAGGCTGAGGCAGGAGGATTGCTGTGTGCCCAAGGCCAGCCTGGGCTCCATGGCCCACAACACTCTCCACCCTCTGCGGGGATCGGAGGGGGCTCACACTGCTCTGCTCATCAGCAACAATGAACACATGTTGACTGCTATATTTCTTCTCTGAATTCATACCTTTATCTTTTATTATTTGAGTTTTTATTGGTTTGTAGGTATCCTTTGCACAAACAGAGTGATCCTTTGTTTATATGCGCTACAAATGTTTTTTGCAGAAATACAGCCTGCCTTGAATTTCTGAGTTTTTGCCACACAAAAGCTCATTTATATGTAATCTGTCAACTATTTATTTTATGATTTTGAGTTTTGTAAACTATTTAGGAGGTAGTATATCTTCCCAACAAAATTGAAAAAAAAAAACCCTAAACTTTACACATACGGGGCTGGGAAAATGGCTCAGTGGGCTACAGTGCCTGCCTAGCATGCTCAAGGAGAGGGTTCGATTTCCCAGTACCACATAAAATTAGCCAGATGTAGTGGTGCACACCTATATATAGTATCAGCATTCAGAAGGCTGAGGCAGGAGGATTGCTGTGAGTTAAAGGCCAGCCTGGGCTACATAGTGAATTTGTGACCAGCATGGACTACAGAGGGAGACCCTGCTTCACAAAAACAAGCAAAAAAAAAAAAAAAGGTACAAACACACATTTTACCTATAATCTATTTAGAGTTTCTTCTTGGAGAAGCGGTGCAACACTGGGAATTGAATGCAGGACATCTGCTCTGAGCTACACTCCCAGCCCTTCTGAAACAGAGCTTCAGTACGTTGTCCAGGCAGGGAATGAATTCCAGAGCCGGCTGCCTCAGCCTGTGCTACCGAGCCTGGCTTTTGTATTGCTTTTTTAAGGTCAGGGGCACAAAGGAAATGGATAATTAGATATCACGACCATTTGCTGAAATTGCCTGGAGCACTGCCAGGCCCAGAGCTCAGCCACCTGGCGCAGGGGCCTGCTGCTAGGGTGCGGCCTGGCCCACTGCAGCCAGGCCTCCATCTATATGCCAGCTGCTTGCTTTCTCCACATCTGACAGTTTTCTCAGCTAGGAAACGAAAACCCTTTCCCCTTTCACAGGGCTATGGCGTACGTGCTTAAAGCAGCACGTGCAGCTAGGGACAGTAAGTGCCAGCTGTGATTCTTATAAACTAAATCTAGTGGCACTCTGGGATCTGAGGCAGGAGGACTGCTGTGTGTTCAACAAAAACCGGGGGGCGTGGGGCGGAGTGAAACCACTGACTCGCAGTTGCTCTGACTGCCACACACAACAGGTTTTTACCCAAAGATAGTGTCAGGACCCTTAACAGAGTTTTTCCGTTGTTGCGTTGTTGTTTTGTTTGGTTGGTTTTGGTTTGTTTTCCAGACAGGTTCTGAACTCACTAGGGAGCCCAGGCTGGCCTTGGACTCAGAGCAATACTCCTGCCTCAGCCTCCCGAGTGCTGGGATTGCAAGCGTGTGTGCCACCATGCCTAGCTTATGTGGTGCTGGGGAATCGAACTCAGGTACTTAGCACTTACAGGCAAGTGCTTTTAACCGCTGAGCTATTCCTCCAGCCCCTGAGTCTGTATATTAGAAAATATGTTAGTCTCTTGTCACTGTGTCTCAGCTTTGGTGTAACATTCTCCCACTGAAGTTTCCCTCCAGGTTTGCAGAGTTCCTTTCGGTCAGCATAATGCTCGCGAGGCATGTCTGTGTTGTGTGTTCATTTTTACCAATGCAAAGGATTTTGTTGTTTAAATATGCCACAGTGGAAATCGATAGCTGGATATCTGGGTAGTCTCCAGTTCTATAATGGGGCTGTGATGGTCCCGAGCCTCCATCCTTCCAGTGGCATGTAGTACAGACTCACTGTCTTTGCCACTGGTGTGTGTTGCCAGCTCCCTGTGCCAAGAGTCTCTCTGTGTCTGTAGAGAGGGTTCTGGGCGGTGTGCCCTGTTGGGCTGGGCCGTGTGGTGCCAGGACCCCAGTACCTCATCATGTTGGAATGAGCAAGTCAGACTTGCTGTAGCTATGATTTGTAAGGCCTCCGAGCCTATAGATCGAACGGGGAGGAAGTGACGTCTCTAGCGTGCTGAGTCCTCACATCTGTGGACACTGTGCCTCTCCATTTCCTTAAAGTCTTTTAATAAAATGTTAGAATTTGCTTTCATAACAACCTGTGTGTTGTCGATGGGCTCATTACTTGGTACTTAAACTGCGGCACTGAGCTGTATCTGTGTATGGTGCAGCCAGCAGCTTTGTTAAACTCTGTTAAGAAGCTGGCATGCATAGTAAGCTTGTAATCCCAGCACTGTAGGCTGAGGCAGGAGGATTGCTCTGAGTTCAAGGCCAGCCTGGGCTCCCTAGTGAGTTCAGAACCAGCCTGGACTGCAGAGCGAGACCCTGTCTCAAAATAATAATAATAAAGTATTTATATCTTTGGTTTTCAGTGTATATACAGTGATGTAGCCAGTACTAATGTCTGGTCCTAGAACACTCTTATCCTCCCCAAAAGAAAATCCCATGCCACCCAGCCCTGGCAGCCACCACCCTCCCTCCCGTCTCCTCAGGGGGCTACACAGAGTGTGTGGCTTTCTGGATCTGGGTGGCTCCCTCACTGGACAACGCACAAGGCCCAGCCACTCCGTAGGGTGCATCACGGCTGCACGGCTTTTATAGCCAGCTCGTCTTCCACCGCCGGAGCCCACCCACTCCACCTAGGCACTCGACCCCCGGTGGGCAGCTGGGGGCTCCCTGTCTTGGCTGTCACACACAGTGTTTGTGGACATTTTTATGTGGAACACAGTCTATAGCGCTACCCATGTGTATCACTTTGACTAAAATGAAAGTTACAGTAGTCTCTGCCCTCCTGAACCCTACCTAGCTCTCCAAGCCCAGCGCCAGCGCCTTCTCCCCCAGCTCTCCATTGCACACCGAGCCACACTCAAGGGGACGGACAGATGGGAAGTGCTGCCAAACTTCCAAGGTCCCCTCCAAAGACCCCAGGGTTTGACAAGCTAGGCGTCCCCTTCTCTGCGATGGTACAAGCCCACTGCACCGGCTTCCTGGGGCTCAGGGGCCATCGGGGAGTCACATCAGATGTCCTTCCATTGTGGTGGAGTACTGACTGCTCCTCTGCATATGGACACACGCACGGTCCTAGTTAGTCCTTGTTAGTCCTCATTAGTCCCAGGTCAGAAGATCATGTTTAAAGATCAAGGAGGCTACTGGCTGTTTCTGGTGACTAGCTTTGGCGTTTTGTTTCCTAGCCTGGCCTCGAACTTGCAATCCCCCTACCTTAGCCTCACGAGTTGCTGGGGTTCCACTGTGCATCACTATACCCAGCTATTCTATGTGTCTCTCAGTGGACAGGAACACGGGAGACTGAATCCCGGGCCTTCACAATAAGCTTCACCCTCAACCCTATGTCTTTATTTTGAGACAACATACTGCTATATTGCCCAGACTGGCCTCAAATGTGCAATCTTCCTGCCTCGGCCTCCCAAGGAGTTGGCATTACATGTGCCACCACATACAGCTTTCAACTAGCAGTTTAAAAAAAAAAAAATCCTGGCCTTCAATAAAAAGTTTATAAAAGTTGACCACCACAGTGTAGAAGTAAAGCCTGTTTAGGAAGCGAGACTCTGACAATTCCAACAAAGCAGAAATGGGTTGGGGACGCAAACACCGGCGCGTGGGCTTCGGGCTCCGGAGTCTCCCTCACAGGGGGCACTGCATGTCCCGTCCTGCTTCCCTGCCAACCCCTTCCCCCACAATAACCACAGCTCCCCTCTGAAAAACTACAAAATCAGGACACCTCACCCATCCTCTTCCTCAGCTGAGGGCAGCTGTGCCTGCGACACCGCCAAGGACAGCAGAGCCTCTGGTCAGACCTGGGCAGGACCAAGACAGTCACACCATGGTCACCATGTCAACAACTTCTTAACAATGGCCGTTGACTTTATTATTTATTGTATATGCTAGGGCTCACGCGCAGGGCCTTCACACCGAGCTGCATCCTGAGCCCATTTTTATTTTTGATTTTGAAACAGGGTTTCATTAAGTCATTAAGCTACCCAGCCTGGTCTTAAAACTTGTAATCCTCCTGCCTCAGCCTCCCAGAGTGCTGAGTCTATGCAAATGGGTCCGGTTAGCCACTGATTTTAAAACTGAGTAAACAGAAACACTTGTTTGGCCTGAATCTTTGCATTAGAAGGTAGGTAGTTTTGGGAGGGGGGGATCTAAAACTTCCCCACTCCCACCCAGTCCTGGAGACTGAATCCAGAGCTTTCACTCACCTGCATTTCCAGTGGCCCCCCTCTTTTTTAATTTTTATTTCATTTTGAGATAAGGTCATGTCAAGTTGCCAAGATGCCCATGCTAGTCTTGAACCTGTGATTCTTCTGCCTTCTCGGCGCAATGGGATTACAGACCTACACCACCAGACCCAGTTAAAATCTTTTTTTTTTTTTTTTAAGACAGGGTCTTGCTCTGTAGTTCTAGTTGGTCCTGAACTTACTATGTAGTCCAGGCTGGCCTCGAACTCATAGCAATCCTCCTGGCCCAGCCTTCAGAGTGCTTCAATTACAGGCGTGCACTACCACGCCCAGCTAGTATGTGGAACTGGCAATCGAACTCAGGGCACTGCACTTGCTAGGCAAGTGCTTTACCCGTTGAACTACACCTCCAGCGCTAATGATTTATTTTTTATGGAGTTTTTTTGCCATTTTTATTTATTTTTTACTTACATATCACATCTCGGTCATTTTTACTTCCTTTTAATCTCTTTTTAAATGATTTTTTAAAAAACATATTTCTGTAAGTCTTACACACTTAAGCCACTGTTCATATGTCTGAAAACAAACAAACAAAAAATTCCCTTCCAGCCCAGATCACCCTGTCTGGGTTAGCAGTGTTCAAGTCAGAGACGCTACCATTGCCTAGGAAACACCAAGTGACCCTGTCCCTGCACGAAAGGGACAGCTGACCAACGCCGAGAGGCAAGGGGGATGGTACTCGCCTGCCCAGGAGAGAGACGCCATACGAACGCACGGCGACATCCTCACAGCGAGCCGGGAGGCCCTGCTAACACAGACTATGGAACGGAGAGAAGACAGTGACTTCACAGCAGATGTGGGGACAGGAGAGTCGGCACAGAGGACGGCCTGGATGTGCGACACAGAGAAAGGGAGCAAACGGAACAGACTCCTACACACGGACCAGACCCCTATGTGGACCACTGGGTCTCAGCAGGAGAAACAGCCAGGCCCAGTGCCGGGGGCTCCGCTGGAGCCATGCTGGGTAGGGTGCCGTCAGACACCCAGGGAGGATGTCAAACGAGGCTGAGAGTACAAGAACGCTCAGGAGAAGACTCGACTCACAGTAACCTCCTGTCCCAAAACGCACACTGGAAATTGAAAATACCAGGAGTCAGCAATGCGGCGTGGCGGTGATGCGGCCATGTACCACAGCTCGCAGGAGGCCAGCCCTGCCTATCTCCCATGCACTCAGGACCCTCCAGGCAGCCACAGCTGGAAAGTCACCTAACAGAAGCCACAGCATAAGGAAGCGCCAGCTCCCATCATGTACTGAACGCTGTACTCCGACACTGAGAAACAGAATGGGGACCCGGGCACCTCACCCCGTCTTCAAGTTAAAGAGCTGCGAGGCGAAACCGCTGTCAGTTAGGGATCATCTGTAGCTGACTCCTGCTATTCTCTCCACAAGACGTTCCAAAGGGCATCATTCACGTTAATATATTTAAAATATAATACAACATTTGTTTGCTTGGGATTCATTTATTGTATTTGTTCGGTTTGTGGTACTAGAAATCAAGCCCCGGGCCTTCACACTCAGCCATATTCCTAGCCTACGTTTATTTTTGATTGTAAGAATGGGTTTGCTGAACACCACCCACCCATCACTCCCATAAGAAGTACAAGGTTGAATTCTTAAAAGCTACAGACCAACACTTCTACCCACCAATGAATACATCACCTTGGTTTGGGGGAGTTTCTGCTAAAACAGCTTCTTTAACAGACTCCCTAGTGCATCAGCACAGACCTCCTGGCCATAACTGACACCGAAGAGATGCCTAGCAGGGCTTCGCTGCCATGGTCCCTCCACACACGCGTCCCAGCCTCCTCTTTGCACAGGACACTAGCCAGCAACTCGGCGGCGCCCGGCAAAGGGGCCGTTTCAAACAAAATCCCTGGCAAGTGGCCCAAGGGTATAAAGAGCACGGTGCCTGCAGGCCACGCGCATGGCGCCGGCTGGTGGTATGAGAACGGGAACCCGACAGAGCACCCTTCTTCACCACCGGCTGCTGCGGCGGAGCTCGCTGGGTGCACACCACTCTCACTGCACGGCGTGTGTCTGGAAATGACCTTCTCCGTATTGACCTGGGGTCACAGACACATATCAGTGAGCAGGTCGCCCCAGACAGGACTCCACGAAGAGGAGGAAAGGCCTTTCAGGGACATCAGAGGACAGGTCGTGTTCCTGTAGGCGGCCACGGCCTTCCTTATAGCATGGGTCAAATATCCTACCCCTGGAAAGAGCCCGGGGAAGCTGGCCTGCCTTACAGATCTGCAGCAGGCTTCCCAGGGCCGTGCCTGTCCTTGTCCTCACCAGTCCTATGGTAACGGCATGCTCCCCAGTGTCCGATTCCCTTTTCTGCTTCTAACTTCTCAAAACTAAGAGAGAAGGAAAGAAATTACTCATTGTTCCCTTTCACTGTAGAAATTTTTCACGTGTTTTATACAGACTTTCCTAGAAATTACATTTAGAAACTACCTACTTAGGGAAAATCTCTTTCCCTACCACCTGGTTCCCGGGTGCTGCCAACGGCCAAGGTAAAGACTAAGAACTCTGCAAATCAGGGTGCCACCTGGACCAGGTAACGTGAGCGGTGTCCTGTCCTTACATTACAAAGTCATCATACACGTTAAGCAGCATATTGAGAGCATGGGGTATAGCTCCGTGGTTAAAGCACTTGCTTAGCAAGCAGAAGCACCTTCTATTCCCCAGCACCACATAAGCTGGGTGTGGTGGGGCATGCCTGTAATCCCAGCACTCAAGAGGCTGAGGTAGGAGGACTGTTGGAAGTTTGAGGCCTGCCTAGGCTACACAGTGAGTTTAGGACCAGCCTGGAATATATATACAGTGAGAACCTCCCACCAAAAAAAGCAGCATACTGACCACATAAAATGCCTAACTAAATATAAACTACAGGCAGCACTGCAGAACATGAAATTTTGTGTAGTTTCAGAAATTTCACGTTAAAAAGTCACATATCATCTTGGGGAATAACACACACAAAAGCACACATCAAAGCCAAGCCCAGTGGCACAGGCCTGTCATCCCAGCACTCTGGGAGGCAGAAGTGTCAGAACTGCAAGTTCAAGGTCAGCCTGAGCAAGTTTGCAATACCCCGTTTCAAAATCAAAACCAAAACATGGGCTGGGATGTATGCAGCATAGTGGAAACACCCTGAGTTTCACCCAGTGAAAACAAGAACAAGACACATTCAGACAAGAAGACAACAGGTAGCCAACGTTCCCAGCAGCGTGTCATGGTGCTGTCAGTGGGGGCTCGAGTCACCAGGGGTGTGAGGGAAGATGGGCAGACAAGCAAGGAAGGGTCGGAGAGGCTGCGGGCACCTGTTAGCCACGGCGGGTTACACACAGACCCCAGCGAACCCAGCACACACTGCGGGCAACAACCCGGAGAGGAAGCAGTCTGCGACGATGACGACCTCCTCTCACTGAGCAGATCAAGGATGTGTAATTATCTTATCTCCTGCCATCTAACTCATCTGGGGGCACAAATCACTGAACGTTTGGAACCTTTAATCAAGGCTCCAGTTCCAAAGTAGACAGAAGCAGAAGGTGAAACATCGAATGGTCTCTAATATGAGAGAGCCAGGTCACAACTATCTCATGGAACTTAAAACGAAAAACAAAGTGAACCAGGGGGATGGGTGGGGACGGAAGGAGGGATGAGGAGGGGGAGGGACAAAAGGAGAGTGGGAAAGTCCTTGTCACCTTGAAAAGATACATAGGTGCACAAAATGCTCAACTCCATTGTAAACCTTAAATTTTGCACTTATACATATCAATAAAATGGGGGGGGGGGGGACAAAGTAGAGAGGCTCACCCACCTGGCAGTTCCAAACCTAAGCAGAGTTGTCCCCAAATGATTTTTTTTCTTTTTTTGAGACAGGGTCTTGCTCTGTAGCCCAGCCTGGTCCTAAACTCACTTGTGCAGCTCAGGCTGGCCTTGGACTCACAGCAATCGGCCTGACTCAGCCTCCCAAGTGCTGAGATTACAGGCATGCACCACCACGCCCAGCTTTATGTGTGCTGCTGGGAAATCGAACTGGGGTACTTAGCATCTGCTGTGCAAGTGCTTTAACCATGATCTATTCCTCCAGCACCCCCAAATGGTTTTTAAGTAACCCCTTTGAACACATATCCTCCCCTACTATTGGCCCTCCCAAGAGGAGAGGTACGAGCAGTGCCTCAGTCACAAGGCAGGTGATGCCAGGTATCACACAGCAACCCTTGCCAAGAGAGCACCTGGCCACCGTGACAACACCCTGACCCTTCACAGTAAGCAGAGGCAGGCATGTTTGTGTCCCCACCCAATGCGGCAGGCAGGAAGATGCCCCTTAGAGAAGCAAACAACTTGCCGGGCACGCTTTGAGCTTTGATTTCTCGCGGGCGGAGCAGGACAGTCCCTAACGCTACATGGGAAGGCCCACAGCAGCGCCTGCCCTTGCATGGCCTCGACAGGCTGCGCTCTCGCGCCACAAATACCATTTCGAAACCTATCTTCTCAGAACTAAATAACAATTCATACAGACTCACATTCAAATGCCTATAATGCATTGCTGGGTACACAGATGTCTACAGAAAATGCTGTGTCAGTCACAGGGTCACAGGAATGCTGAGAAGTTAGGAAAAGTTCAACCACAGGCCTGGTTTTCACCAAACAGCAAAAATCAGACCAAGATTATTCACAAGGTGAAAGAACAGATGACTACAGCACTGTAATTTTAACTCCGAAGAAGCCTCGTCCGAGTCAACACACGGACCACGGATGGAACGCTCGCGGGGAAAGTCCCTCGTCTTTGGTGCAGGTCTGAGCTCTCCATCTCCACCCGGACCACAGGTGACCTGATCCGACTCCTGGAGGCCAGGCTCCCCTGAGGCACTCAACACTGAGGGCAGGGCTTTCGCTCAGGGGGAGGGAGCTGGCCTAGCATGAGCGAGCCCCTGCACACCACCCCCACTGCAATAAAGCGACAAACAAATAAATAAGTAAATAATGGTTGGTTTGTTTTGAGACAGGGTCTTGCTCTGTAGCCCAGGCTGGCCTCAAACTTATGGCAATTCTCCTGCCTCAGCCTCTCGAGTGCTGGGATGACAGGCGTGCGTCACCACGCCCAGCTTTATGTGGTGCTGGGGAATCGGCTCAGGGCCTTGAGCTTGCTAGACAAGTGCTTTAACTTCTGTGCCATTTCTCTAGCCCAGTAACTGTTCAGCGAGTTTAAAAAAAAATACTGGGGAGGCTGGAGGAATGGCACAGCGGTTTAAAGCATTTGCTTAGCAAGCTCAAGGCCCTGAGTTGATTTCCCAGCACCACATAAAGCTGGGCGTGGTGACAACTGCTTGTAATCCCAGCATTCAGGAGGCTGAAGCAGGAGTACTGTTCTGAGTCCAAGGCCAGCCTGGGCTACGCATGTGAATTCTGGACTGGCCTGGGGTATAGAGTGAGACCCTGTCTCAAAAAAGAAAAGATAAAGAACGAATGAACAAATGAATGAAAGAAAAGAAAAGAAAAGAAATGTATTAAATTTTTGGGCTGGGGGAATAGCAGTGGTTGAAGCACTTGCCTAGCAAGCACAAGGCCCTGGGTTCAGTTCCTTAGTACCACCTAAGTGGGGAGTGATAGCACATGCCTATAATCCCAGCACTAACGAGCCTGAGGCAGGGGGATTGTGGTAAATTCAAGGGCATCTTGGGCTCCAGGACAGGCATGGACTATAGAGTGAGACTCTTGTCTCAAAAAAAAAAAAAAAAAGTTCTGGGAAAGAAACTATAAATGTTGGACTCATACCAAAATAAAACAACGTTTCTTAGAACAAAGTTCATCACATCAACAACACAGAGAACAGAGGAAAACATTTTAAAATTATTTAACAAAAGCTGTGATAACAAGTGTCTTCATGTCCTGTGTGAAATCCGTGCAGACAGACCAATCTGGGAACCCAGTTAGTGGTGCGGATAGAGACCAAGAAGTGACTCCTGCCCAGTCACAAGGCTCTGGTCACGAACATACAAGACCAGTGGGAATGCCCAGGGGTCACTTGTTAAGAGCGACAGAATGAAAAATGCTACAGCTGGAGGAATGGCGCAGCAGTTAGAGTACTGGCCTAGCAGGACCAAGGCCCTAAATTCTATTCCCTAGCACCACATAAGCTTGGGGTGGGTGGCACATGCCTGTAATCCCAACACTCAGGAGGAGGCTGAGTCAGGAGGACTGCCATGAGTCCAAGGCCAGCCTGGACTACACAGTGACTCAGTACCATCCTGGGCTACAGAGCGAGACCCTGTCTCAAAAAAAAAAAAAAAAGGAAAATGCTAATCACCAACAAGAGGGGTTGTCAATAAGATGACAGGGTCCCCACAAGTGCAGCCTTTGGCACAGGCAGCCCACATGGTCCCCAGCACTCCGGCACACCCAGCCAGCTGCTGAGCCAATCACCTTTCCACTGGCGACAATGATTTCAGGAAAGGACACCACCCCATGACAGGGGAGGAGGCCTGGCTTGCTTGCAGCCTGCTACCAGAGGTACCAAGTCCTTGTTCCTTGGTTCCTCAGCTACAGACCAACCCAGTTCTGGTGTAGCCAACATCAGGGTCCAACGTCACCTAAGAGACTTGGGTTGGAGAAATGGCTCCCCATGCTGGGTCCTGCCCCTGCTGTGCCAGGGCACTAAGCTGGCTCCTGTGGGGCCTTCTTACTCCTTGCTGGTCTCTATGAGGTCACAGTCCTCCCTCATAGATGCTGAGAAAAATGGCATATACATGTATTTTAATGGCAGAGAAAAACACCTCATTTTAAGATCAAACTACAAAACACTCCTCCTCACATTTTCTAGAAAGGAACTAAGACAGAGGGACACGTAGAAACATGTATGGGAAGACTGAGGGGGTTGTTCCTGGGCCAGTGGAAGTCACCGCAGAGGCACACACATTCCTCCCACTACTTCTATACATTTTTATTCTTTCTCTTTTCATTTTTTGGGTCTCGCTCTGCAGCCCAGGTTGGTTCTGAACTCATTGGTGTCACCCAGGCTGGCCTTGGACTTAAGACAATCTGCCTGCCTCAGCCTCTAGAATGCTGGGATTACAGGTGTGCGCCACCATGCCCAGCTTTATGGGGTGCTGGGGAATGAAACTCAAGGCCTTGCACTTGCAAGGTGAGCGCTTTAACTGCTGTGCCATTCCTCCAGCTCTACTTCTATACATCTTTGCAAATTTTCACAGTGATCACCTCCTCAAGGTTTCCACACATGCTGAATGGCCCAATGTTGGCCAGCGTGAGCACGCGGCTTGCAAATAGCCTGTCTCGGGGCCAGACACCGACAGCTTCTAGAGGACAAAACCCACCCAGAAAACTCCGTGGTGATTCAATCAATCTCCCTCCTCTGCAGGTCTCCCAGGCCTGGTGCTCACGTCCCTGGGTCCCAACCTGCTCTTGTCCCAGTGAGGAGGTGGATGGTCTTCCCCCGCTGCACAGGCCAGGACTCTCAGGCTGGCAGGCTGCCGGGCTGCCTGGCAACAGGGCGGCACAAGGGGAGGGCATCTCTTCAGAGAAACAAAACAGAAAACCACACAGACGCACTGGGAAGCTGAGGTAGGTGGGTTGTTAAAGTGGTTACTATAATAAAGGAGTAAAAAAAAATCACGCTTGGTTATTTTTTGCCTCTTTGATCTGTTAAGCCTCTTCAAAAAACCTCTGAGAGCTTAAAAACCTGAGGGGACCCTGAACGGTCCCAACACAGAAGGCAGCTGCAGAGGCACATTCGTCCCCAGCTGGGGAGCAGTTATACCTCAGTACAGGAAATGAGAGGGCCCACCACCCCCAGCCCAGGAGACCCGAGCCAGAGCACCCACCAGAGCCGTCCATCTATGCCCGCCGAGGTGCCCAAAGGTGGATGGATGTTTTACATGTGGGTTCCCCAAATTTAGAAACCTTAAGATGTGTGCATGTGTGTCTGTGTGCGTGTGTGTCGCTGTGTGTCTGTGTGCGTTCGTCCACTCCTCTCTCTCTATTCCATCCCAGTAGATTAGTTATGGCCACAGAAGAAACACACAAGTTACTGTTGAAAGAAATTCATGCAGGTGACTCTGCAGACTAGTCAGATATGGGAACTATTATCTTAATCCAAATTTGTAAGCTGGGCATGGTGGCACATGTCCCCTCTTCGGGAGGGTGAGGCTGGAGGATCACAAGTTCAAGCCTAACCTTAACGACTTAGAAAAACTCAGTCTCAAAATCAAAATTAAAAATAGGCTGAGCTCAGTATGAAGGCCCTGGGTTCAATCCTCAGTAGGTAACGAATAATTCAAGGAAGGTTTGGAAATACAGCTCAGTGAGAAGGGTCTGGGTTAAATCCCCAGTACAAATCAATCAATCAATCAATGAGGACAACCTAACCAAATTACAAACTTGAAAGAAGTAAGTTAAACCACGTCAGCACCGAGAACACAACAACTCCAACAGCACAAGGACCATCGGGAATACAAAATACCATCATTTTACCAGTTTAGCTGTATACAAACCAAGAGCTCAGGAAACACTAACTTCTTTGAACACTAACATTTTAATTCTGCCTTCTCACCCATCCCAATAGCTAAGGCTTTTACAATAATTTTTTTTTTTTAAGCAACAGCATTTTGTTAGTTTAAAATGCTTTTTCTGAAAGCAAAGAAAACAAAATCCTAACAGTGAACCTCTACTTTTTTGGATTGTTTTGGTGTGGCTTGAGCCCAGGGCCTTCATAATCATCTACAGCCCCAGTCCATTCTTTATGTTTGACTTTGAGACAGGGTCTCACTAGGTCACTGAGTTTCTCAGGCTGGGCTCAAATTGGCAGTCTTTCCTGCCTCAGCCTCCTCCCAGAGTGAGAAGCCTGTGCCACCAAGTCTGGCCTGTTTTGTATGTTTGTTTGTTTAGTGGAGACAAGGTCTTACTATATTGCCCAATCTTCCTGTCTCAGCCTCCTGAGTGCCTGGAATTTTAAGTGTATGCTACAACGGCCTTCTTAGATCTTATTATGTTTAAACAGAGGGGAAAAAAATAATTTCCATTTTCACAAAACATCCCACACCTATCTTTCTACAATGTACAGGTACCAGGGATAAGGGTCCATTTTAGTGGTACAACGTGTATCCTAGCGTGCAGGAGTCCTGGGTTCAACATCCAGCACATAAAAAGTGAAAAAAATAGAAGTTGCAGACACCACATAAGTCAAGTGACATCACTCCCCTAAGTCATAATGTACCCCATTACTCAGCCTCATCATTTCCAAAGACATGATAATATTCACCTGTGTGCTGCCCACATACATGTGTGAAGTACAGAGACATCACACCCAGGCCCCTCCTGCCAGCACTCCATCTGATGCCAGAGCTGGATTTGAATCCTTATAAAGGCTGCAGAAATTTTTCTGCACTTGTACAAATATGAGTTGATAAAAAATACATTTCTGTTAATAGATGAGACATATTCTAAGCTAAATGTTTCTTTCCCTTGGCATCACGTGGTAATCCTCCAGGTCTGCACAGGCAGCTCCCACGCTTCTATGTACTTATTTTATTTAGTTGTTTTTGAGACAGGGTCTTATGCTACAATTCAGGCTGGTCCTGAACTCTCGATGTAGGACAGGCTGGCCTTGAATTCACAGTAATCCTCCTGCTTCATTCTCCTTAGTGCTGGGATTGCAGGCGTGTGCCACCACGCCTGGCTCACACGATGCTGAGGAATCAAACTGAAGACCTGTGCTTGCTAGGCAAGCACTTTAACACTGAGATGCACCCCCAACCCCCGACCTGCTAACCTGCGGGACCAGGTAGTACGGGTCTGTAATCCCGGCACACTGGGAGGGAGCGTTCAGTTGTGTAAACACATCAATTGGGCAACACACTATAGCACAAATCCACGACAGTACAGTGGCGCTTCCTCTCCCTGGGAAACACACAGCAGCTGCCACTGGCACTCTAGCTCTAGGTGGGGCAAGGTGTCCTGCCTGCTCGTGCTTGTTCGCTCTCTCTCTGTCTCTGTCTCTGTCTCTGTCTCTCTCTCTCTCTCTCTCTCTCTCTGACACACACACACTCACACAACCTCTAAGGCAGAGCAGCTCCCACCCTTCTCCTCTATGGGTGAGGAACTCCCTCAGGAGTTCTGCTTTAGAGGCTGAGGGAATGGCACAGCAGTTAAAGTGCTTACCTTGGTTCCTGGCACCACACAAAGCTGGGTGTGGTGGTGAACACCTGTAATCCCAGCGCACAGGAAGCTGAGGCAGAAGGACTGCCATGAGTCCAAGGCTAGCCTGGGCTACACAGTGTGTTCAGGAGTAGCCTCTGCTATGGAGTAAGACCCTATCTCAAAAATTAATTTAAAAAAAGGAGTTCTGTTCTTGGCTGACCTGTTTTCACGCAGAAATCAACTCACCATGGAGACAGAAACAGACATATATAAACTTTTTAAAGCCCCTTTAAAAATAACATATGATTTTAGCTGCTTTTCTACGTCACAGTTTTTTTACTTATATAATATTTTGACACAGAGGTTTAAGATGCTATTTACACACATTTATAAGTTTAAGAAAACAGGAGCCCCCAGCCTATTTCCTCTACAACTGGGCATCCACCACATAACACAGGGGAAAGGCAGGCTGTCCGGGGAAGTAATCACCAGACAATGTCCTGCCGATACCACCTTCTGGAATAACAAGCTCCTTTTCCTACTGAGTGCCACTGCTGAGGCATGCTCTGCTACCTGGGAACAGGAAAAACTCTCTTTCCTTTCCCAGTGCCAGGTCCTGCCACAGCCACGGGTACACCTGCCATACACCTCAATGCTTCCTGGACTCACGTGGACTCCCACCACAGACCATCTCACTGTAGTCACATCAGCCCCTCGTAAGTAACTTACTCACTACATTTATCTTTCAAGCATAGAATAATCATGGTTTTCACATAAATGGCTTTTTTTTTTTAAACAGGGTCTCGCTCTGTAGTCCAGGCCAGTCCTAAACTCACTATGGAGCCCAGGCTGGACTCACGGCAATCCTCCTGCCTCAGTCTCCCGCGTGCTGGGATTACAGGTGTGCACCACCACACTCACCTTATATGGTGCTGGGAAAATGAACTTGGGTACTCAGTGCTTGCCTAGCTGAGCTATGCCCTCAGCCCCTATAACGTCTCTTTTCTAAGGATATGTACCAAAATGTCAAAAGCACAGAAAAGCTTACCTGTGTAACCTACAAGACACCTGAGAAGAACAGGACTGTTGATCCCAACAGCCAACCGGAGCCGAGCCAGGCCTCCAAATCAGCCAGAAGGAAAGTGAAAGGTGCTTTGCAAACAACTCTTAGTGGCCTTGAGCAATCCCAGTAACTTTGGTTTTCTATTATCAAAACCACATGGGAGCCCAAGTGGATGGTCCACTTGTGTAATCCCAATACTCTGGCAGGGGTAGGCAGAAGGACTCAAAGTTCAAGCCCAGCCCAGCTCCATGCAAGGGCCCTGGGTTCAGTCCCTAATAATATAAAAAAAGGTTAAAATTATAAACTGGGAGTAGTGGTGCACGCCCATAATCCCAGCACTGGGGAGGTTGAGACAGGAGGATTGTCACGAGTCCAACCAGCCTGGGCTCCATAGTAAGTGCAGGACCAGCCTGGGCTACAGAGCAAGACCCTATCTCAAAAAAAAAAAAAAAAAGAGTTTAAAAAAGGGGGGCTGGGGACATAGTGCTTGCCGAGCATGCAGAAGGCCCTGGTACCACAAAGCAAAGCAAGTGCGGGCAAGATCGAGAGCAACCCCAGAAAAAGGCAGCGGCTGGCTGCCGTCCTAGGAGCCAGGGAGCAGGCCCCATGAGTCGCCATCTACGCCGGGGTGGGCCTTCCAGCAATGCAGCCCACAGGCCTGTGGCCCCTTCCCTGTTTGCCCATAAGTAACTCCGGTTGCTCAGCAACTGGCCACTTGTACGCACAAGGCCCTCAGTTCAATCTCCAGAACCACAAAAAAGGGGGTTTGTGATGTAGATCAGCACTCCCTAGGTTCAAGGTCCAGAACCAAAATAGAGAAGACCCCATCAAAGACACACACAACTTGCCATTCTCATGTACAGGTTACACATCTGGTCCCCAAAATCTGCTACTGAGTGCACAGCTGGAGTCCAACAGCATGACCCTGGGTGACCCACCCCGGCAGCTGGGTCATGATGAGGCCCTCACTGCGGGAGCTGCCAGCCGGCCGCCCTCTCTTTGGTCCGGCAGGAGGGAAGCCAAGGTCTCTGAGAGGCTGCCAGCTGGGAGACGCTGGAGATTGCCTACTCCCACCTTCACCCACATGTTACCTGGGTTTCCCCGCAAGTTCTGGTCACCCAACCACAAGATGCATTCTGGCTCCAGAACGCATCTAGGGTCAAGCTGTGCAACCCTAGTGTCACTGGACAACCTTTGCCCCAGCGGCCCTGAGAGGACACGGGCTTCCAAGCCAGCACAGGAGAAGGGGACTCACTGATTCTGCAATCCCACAAATGCCCAGGTGCAGACACCTCCCGGCATCAGCTATGCAGACAAGCTCAACCGAAGTGCGCACGTGACCCAAGGCCTGGAGCCGCCACCGCAGCTCCGGGAAAGGGGGCCGAGATGGTACACACAGTGCACTTATACTATGGGAGCAGCGCCCACCTGTACGAGAGCCACAGCACACAGGAAGCCAGGAGGATTATGAAAACGAGGAGCAATAAGGTCCCTGCCCAGCAAGCAGAAGCCCCTCCCCTCCCCCACCCCCAACCCCCCCCCCCCCCGCCCCACAGCATAAGTCACAGCAACAGTGTGGTGGCTCTGGGACACTCCCACCTGCCTGACCCCCAAGGCCTGTGTGTACACGCCCTACCACCTTGGCACTTCTTACCTCGCCCTCTGCCCTACTGAAAGCAGGGCCTGCATTTTGCAATTCCTCACAGCAATTACCCCAACACAAAGAGTAACACGCAAGAGGCTGACTACATGGACCTGCGGTGGCGGGCACCCGGGAAAGAGGCTGAGACAGGGAGGAAGGAAGGAAGCGTGTGTTTCCCGGCCTGAATGACCCCGGCAGGGAAGGGTGACAGGGTGGTGACGTGAGGGCAGCCTGGAGGAAGGCTGAGACGGAGAAGCCTCGGGCCGGCCCTGGACACGCTGACCTCAGATGACGAAGGGACGCCCACAGCAAAATGCCCAGGGAGGGAAATGCCGGAGCACAGCTCAACACCAGCACATTCTCCTCGCCTCAGCCGTCTGGGCGCTGGAAACTCAAATTCAGGGAGCAGGCAACACAAGAGGACGGAACTTGAGCTGTGCAGGTCCCCACAACACATGCAGCCTGCAGCTGCTGTGGCCGAGGACACGCTGACAACATGAAATGTGAGCCCACTCCTACTGCAGTTTAAGACATATCGCCTACAAATGCTTCAACTCAACATCGGGTCAAGAACACATTTAAAATGTGAATTTTAAAGACTCTGTAAACAGTCTTAAAAACAAAAAGCTCAGACCGGCAAGGCCTCCCAGTTGTCGCCATCTCGCTTGTTCGGCCCCACTCCAGCTACCACAGGACCCTGTGCATGGTCCCCCTCAAAGCCCCTCCTCAGAGCTCTTCCTCCACCAGCCTTTCCACGGGCTGTGTCCAAGGGTCTCCCCTGCTCAGCCAGCATGTGCCTTTGCCCACAGGCTGGGAGCCTGCTACCCGTGTGCTGACCATCTCTTGACTCCCACGTCCACGTGCTACAGTCCCCACAGGCCCCCTTAAGTGGATGCTCTGCAAGCACTGCCGGACTGCTGCCACACATCCAGACCAAAGTCAGGTTCACTGAGTCTCCGCGCAGCCACCCAGAGGCGGAAACCTGGACCTACCAAGGGTCATGTCCTACCTGTCCTCTCCATGCCGAGCCCACCCCACAGCGGCTGCCACACCACAGTGCTGTCCTGCCCTTCGCTGAACTGACGCTGTCCTCCTCCCGCTCCTGCGACCCCACTCAGGCCTCTCCCCCGTCTCACCTAGAGATGGAGACAGCGGACGAGGAGTTCCCCGCCGCCAACCTGAGCCACCGCAAGTCGGACTCTCAGTGCAAAGGAGGGCAGAGAGCAACGCTCCAAGGGAGTTTAAACCTCTCTTCCCTCGAGGCCTCCCGGCTCTGCCCCCTCTAAGCTGCCTCTGGCCTCCCCCTCCCTCCTACCTGTGTCCCTGGACATTAGAGTCACCTGCAGTGCCCCACAGCACCACATCCCTGCTCCAGGGCCTTGAGCTCCCCCTGAAGTGCCCTTGCTGGCCACAGCCGCCTGCTGTGTCTGCGCCAGCCCCATGGAGACCCCTGTCCCCCATCCGTTCCCTCTCTCTCTCTCTCTCTCTCTCTCTCTCTCTCTCTCTCTCTCTCTCGCCAGAGGCTTTCACAGAGGAGCCTACCACACCCTTTCTGACTGCTCCTTGCAGGCCGCAAAGCATTTATAACAAGAGGATGGACCGGAGACAGGGCTACCAGCTGCTCCCAGACACCAACCCTCTGACATGACTCCGGCCGAGGAAAGATTTCCAGTTTGCCACAAGCTGCAGGAGCCAGCACCTCTACACCAACGCACTAATGCCAGCAGGGACTGAAACAGTGCCAGAAAAGATGTGCTGCTGAGACAGAAACCAAAAAGCTAAGCCAAACCCCTTGGGTGGGGCAGCCCTGTTAATTCCAGCACTTTGGGAGGCTGAGGCAGGAGGATTACAAATTCAAGCCCAGTCTGTGCAATTTAGCAACTGAGCAAGATCCTATCTCAAAATAATCAAAACTTAAAAAAAAAAAAGGGCTGAGAATGTAGCTCACTGTGAAGATCCGAGGCTTGACCCCTGGCACCACAAAAAAAAAAAAAAAAAAAACCGGTGGAACCCACGAGTATACTGGGTCCAAAAGGTACCACACCAACCCCGCTACAAGTTTCAGTCAGCAGAGCCGCCCTCACACCCACCGCACTGGCACAGGAGCACCCACAGGAAGTGTGACGATAAAGCCACGGCTGCCTTTCCCCTAGAAGGTGCGCTTTGTAGGCAACTTGGAGACAAGAGAAACGACTCTACAGCCCTGGGGAGGATGTGGGGTTCGCTCCTGAGTGCTGCTCAATCATTTCCCACCTCCCGGAGGCCTCCATTACTGCAACTGAAACTCAGCTGCGATAATTAGAGTCAAGCGCACCCCGGCGGGGCCGAGGCGCCCAGGCAGGTCCGGGCGGGGCTGTCCTCAGACGCCTGCTCTGTGGCGTTTCATCTTTGGCTTGCAGGTGGCAGGAGAGGGGAAGGCATGCAGGAGGGAGACCCTCCGGCTCCCAGCTACAAGCTGAGGTTCCCCAGGTCTGCAGGCATTTAGGGCAAGGGGCACCCAGATGTCTCCCGCTCCTGACCAAGGGACCGGTGACATCTGCTGCCCCCTGGTTCCTACTGCAGACTAAGGGTCCTGCTTGACTGCCAACGCCTGAGACAAGAGAAGGATAATGCCTGGCCGCACCTTCTCCATTTGGCCCCTGGAGCATTTAGAAAGGAGTACACACAGCGGTTAGGACCCCACAGACCCAACTGTACAGCAGCACACCCAGATCAATAAGGTCTCTGCAACTCACAAGTTCTCCTCTTAAAGAAAAAAAAAAAAGATTTGGGGACTGGATGAAAGGCACAGCGGTTAAAACACTTGCCTAGCAAGCTCAAGGCCCCGAATTTAATCCCCCAGCACCACATAAAGCCGGGTGTGGTGGCACACGCCTGTAATCCCAGCACTTGGGAGGCTGAGGCAGGAGGATTGCTGTGAGTCCAAGTCCAGTCTGGGCTCCACAGTGAGTTCAGGACCAGCCTGGGCTACAGAACTAGACCCTGTGTCAAAAAAAAAAAAAAAAAGAAAGAAAAAAGAAAAAGAAAAGGAGGAGGAAAAATTTAAAAGGTAAATCAAAATCTGGCCCAAATCCCTTTGAGAGCGGACATCAATTTTCTCCCTGCTTAAATCCTTCTAGAGGACAGAGGACAGAGGACACAGAAAGGGTTAATCTCAGGTACATAAGCCATCATCCCAGATGAAACAGTCAATTTCTAATACACAAATAGGCCAGTAGACACAGTGAGGCTATATTCAGTCACCCTTAGTTTAAATGCTGATCCTCACTGGCTGGCCTTGGGCACCAGTGCTGGATGGGAACCTGAACCCAAACGCCCTCACAGGCAACACTGGAACAGTCCTTTTGGGAAGCAAACCGGCACCAAGCTCCAAAACTTCTAACACATGTGCACTCTGGTTTGTTAGTGTCACCTGCAGGAACCCACCCTAAAGACTGCAGGACACGCCATCACGGTAACCTGTTCTCTAAGGAAACCCTCCCTTCTTGTACTTGGGTTCTTGTCCAATTAGGGGAATCACTAAGGGCATTAACGAACTTTGAGAACAGCGGAAGCGTCCCTAACACACACACACACACAAAAATGGAGAGCACTGGTTCTGGAGAAGGTCACACACCTCTGGAAAGGCATGTGGTCCCAGTGTGGGATGGGGGACAAAGACAAACCCTCGCCCCTCACACCGACTCCCGCCCCACGGAGCAGGCCCCACCCGTGACCAGTCCTTAGCGGCCGCCAGCTGCCTCAGGCCCAGGCCCACGGCTGCTCTGGAGACACGAGGAAAGCAGCCTCTCCCAGAGGCCACCAGCTCCCCTCGGCATCCCCTCACTGTCTCCACCCAGAGGCACAGAAAGCTTCTCACGGGCGGTGGCTCCTCGGTGGCAGACAGGATATGGTGTGAAGCTCCAGCAGAACGGTCTCTGAGCCTCCGTAGCACCCCAAATCCCAATCCTAGACCCGGTGCCTGGAAAGCGGGGAGTTCCGTCCTCGCTGTGCCGTCACCATAGCCCTTTCCAGCCGTCACAGAAGGGGAACCGTGCCTCATCACCTCAGGAGAGCAACTCCGGGGCCACAAGAACCGAAGAGGCCCTCCAAAAATGCCCATGCTCAGAGAACTCCATACGCAACTCCAGGGGACCCAAAGGCTGCCAAGGGGTCAAACGTTGGCTTTAAAAACACGCTGCAATTCACAAGTCACCAAGAGGAAACACAAAAGCAGACAGCCGCTGAGTCTTCTCGGGTCCTTCGCAGGAAGGGAGTGCTCCTTCCTTTCGCGACTGAGCCCCAGGAACTCTGGGAAATACCGGGATCTATTAGGGAACCCTCAACAGGAAAACAAAAATACCAATCATTTCTGTGTTCAGAAAGAAACGGAAGAGTAAGAGCCATGGGCAAGATGAACACCCGCCTTGGAACGTCAGGCTTTCATGAGGGGTCTGAGGCCCGGAGGCAGAGGCAAGTCAAGCTTCTGAAAAACTGCCAACCCCTCACTTTTCTGAATAAATAATCTCAGGTGGGTGTGTAGCACAGGTTTGAAATCTACTGGGAGGCTGAGGCAGGAGGATCACAAGTTTGAGCTAAACTGTGCAACTTACAGAGATCATGTCTCAAAATCAAAAATTAAAAATGAGGGGCTGAAGAAATGGCTCGGCGGTTAAAGTAGGCAAGAGCTAAGTACCCAAGTTCGATTCCCCAGTACTACATAAACTGGGCATGGTGGCGCACGCCTGTAACCCCAGCACTCGGGAGGCTGAGACAGGATGACTGCCTTGAGTCCAAGGCCAGGCTGGACTCCGAAGTGAGTTCAGGACCAGCCTGGACCACAGAGTGAAACCCTGTCTCAAAAGTAAATAAATAGGGGGGGAAGGAAAATAAAAAATAAATAAATAAATAATGTCTGGAGGGAGAGGAAAAGAAAGGTGAGGATGGCAGCCCAGTGCGACAGCCTCGGGCTCCAAACCCATTACGCCACACACACCCACGCACAAGAATCCTAAAAATTATTTTTTTAGCTCAAGGCTCTGCGTTCAATTCCCCAGCACTACAAAAATGGGGCATGGTGGTGCACGTCTCTAATCCCTGCACTCAAGAGACTGAGAGGAAGGTTGCTGTGAGTTCTAGGCCTGCCTCAGGCAACAGAGTGAAGTTTTCAAAAAAAAAAAAACTATTTTTCTTGTTCAGTTGTGTCACCCACCCAAACACAGGTCCCCACGGTTTAAGGCGCAGCACGACCAGCTCTTCCTACAATTCTTACAGGGCTTTGCCTTTTCCCAGGTCTCTGGTCACAAACCTTAACAGAGCACAATGAATTTTGCATCACAGACACCTGAGACTGATGCCTATGGCATAGCTACTTTCCATCAACAAAAAAGAAACTTTTGCTTGTGGTCGACCCTCTGAAGCAGCTGCAAGGGCGCCGGGCAGGCAACCAGTGAGTTCCACCAAGCAGCCACCACCTACACCCCACGCCACCGTCTTCCTCACCCAGCTTTCCCTGGGCTGACAGTGTCCATAGAGACAGCAGCCACAGGGGCCACAGGGTTAGTTCTGCTGTGGGCTTTCATGCCACACGTCACCAGACACAGAAGCCAAGCCAGGCCCTGACAATCGCCAGAGGAGGGGATGAATGACCTTAAGTGATGGGTGCAAAGTGGTCCTGAGGCCTCTGTGTCAGGTTTCTCCTCAATCTCTCTTCCCACCCTTACCCAGCACTGGAGGCAGGGGGTCTGATTTTATTATGC
Organism: Ctenodactylus gundi; assembly: GCA_004027205.1. Taxonomy (NCBI): domain Eukaryota; kingdom Metazoa; phylum Chordata; class Mammalia; order Rodentia; family Ctenodactylidae; genus Ctenodactylus; species Ctenodactylus gundi. Next base: position 109,267 of record PVKB01003372.1, read on the forward strand.
AACTGCACGGCAATCATTCTCTCCCTATGCAAATCGACTCCTGAGTGCCTCACTCTGCAGCCATCTCGACCAAGAAACCGAAATCCAGTTTCCTCCAGCTTGTTGAAACACCGACGTTCTAACTCTAAATTAGTTCACTTTGCTCGCCTAAGCCGCAATAAATCTAGATGCTGAAGGTGGAGATGGCGTCAAAAGTGAATGAACAGAAATCACACTCTGGCGGACATCTTTCTCTCTCCCTTCCCCCTCGCCCTCCTCAGATGGTGTGTCACCATGGACCAAGCTGGAACACGTGAGCTCAAGAGACCTTCCACCTCAGGCTCCTGTGTAGCTGGGACTACAGCTGCAACCCACCACACCCAACCGGTCTTCTTTTTAATTCCCCCAGTCCCTCTGCTTTATGCTACACTTCCCGCCTCTTCATTGGTATTTATTTTGAGACAAAGTCTCACTAAATTGCCCAAGCCAAGCTCCAACTTGCAGTCCTCCCGTTTCAGCCTTCCACAATGCTGGGATTACAGGCCTGCACCACCAGGCCCAACTCAAGCATATCTTCTTAAAGCGGAAACCTACTTAGCAAGACCCTGTCTCAAATAAAGAATAAAAAGGGGCTACGATTGCAGCTCAGAGTGAAGGCACTGTGTTAAATCCCCAGTACCACAAAGAAAAGGAGAAAGGGTAATTTGACAAGCCTCATGAATTTGCCCACAGAAAAACACTGTCAACAGTGACCAAGTACACGCTAGGATGGGCACCAACTCGAGCCAACAGAAAGGCAGGGCAGGAGCAAACGCAAAGCAAGTGTGGGTGAAAAGTTACCACCTAACAAAATGTTTAAATTCTTTAATCGGTTTCCTGTTATCTTAAAAACCAAATGTTACAGTTTAAGAAGTTTACTCAAAAGAAACCAACGGGAACTTCCGGACACAGCACTGTGCCTGCTCCCTGAACTCAAGGCGCCTGCTTCCTTGCAAATGCAGACAATTTAGCCACTTAGCAGGACCCTGTCTGAAAATCAAACCCGAAATGGACTCAGCATAAAGGCCCTGGGTTCCGTTCCCCAGCAGCTCAGAAGCAGGGCACAGTGGCACATGCCTGTCATGCCAGCACCCGGAGGCTGAGGCAGGAACGCTGCTGTGCATTTGAGGCTAGCTTGGGGCTACATAGCGAGCTCAGGACCAGCCTGGATTACAGAGGAAGACCTTGTCCATCCCCCCACCCAAAAGAATGGACGACGGCAGCAAAGTGCTGGTGGCACATACCTATAATCCCAGCACTCTGAAGCTGCTGAGGCAGGAAGATTACAGAGGCAAGCACAGCCCAGGCAGCTTGGTCACTTGGTGGGGAGACTGCATCTCAATAAATAAATAAGAAAGAGATGGGCAGGGGCTGGGGATAAAGCTCAGTGTGAAAGTCCTGACCTTAATCCCCAGCACTGGGAGGGGGAAAAAAGCTGTAGTCTTGGTAAAATTATCTTACACCATTAGGTACTTTTTGTGTGTGTGCCCTATGGGTGGGGAATCTTCTCTAATTCACTCTTTTTGGTTCCTCCAAAACCATCACTTTTCAAAATCATGCAGTGGGGAAGGACGAACTTCCTTCTCTTTCACTGGCAGAATAATGGTTTCTAAGAGGTCCACGTCCTAATCCCCAGAACACTGCGGCTACATCACCTTGCACAGTTAGGGCTGCAGATGGAACTAAGGCTGTAATCCACACTCTTGACTCCCCAGGTGGATCTGATGTACTCCCACAGGCCGAAAATGCAAGAGGCCGGCAGGCAGAGAGAAGATGGAAGCCGGCCAGGAGCCAAGGGAGGCGGGCAGTCTCTAGAGCTGGACAGGAAGGAGAAGTGGCCTCTCCACCTCCTGAGAAAGTGGCCCTGGCCCAACCTTGACGTTAGTCTAGTGAGATCCACTTCGGACTTCTGACCTCCAGAACTTTATCTTACGTTATTTTTGGTACTGAGAATGGAACCAGGGCCTTAGCACGGAGCAACATCCGAGACTATTTTTATTTTTTTGATTTTTGAGACAGGGTCTCACTAAGTTGCCAAGGTGTGCAGGCTCGGCCTCCCAGCGTTCTAGGATTACAGACAGGTCTGCGCCACCTAAACCGACACCTTTCAGAACTTTACAACAATAAATTATGTTGTTTGCGCTTCCACTCACCCCTCCCGAGCACAAGTACAAGTCATGCCTGTGGCAAAGCAGCCAGGTATAAAATGCAACCAGACAAACCGTTTCCTGCCTCACCCGGTGAGCAAGAGCCCCAGAGGAGGGCCAGAACCCAGCCGGGCAGAAAAGAACCCCGTGACCCAACTTGCAGGAGGCAGCAAGGGGGGAAGAGCGCAGCCCAGGGCGGAGCTATGGAGACAGAAGCACCTTTCAGGGACCAGGCAGCAGGTGATGAGTTTTTTAGGTCCTTGTTCTCTCTCTGTATGTTACAAGGTACGTGTGTGTGTGTGTGTGTGTGTGTGTGTGTGTGTGTGTTACTAGTGACTGTGCCCAAGGCCACTACACAGACCTACGTCCCCAGGATCTCACTAAGTTGCCCAAGCTGGGTTCAAACTGGGGTTCCTCCTGCCTCAGCTTCCCAGTGATCTGTCTCTCAATCACAAAAGAAAAGCACACACAGCTTTCAACTGAAAGACGACAAGGGACAGGGAACAAGCCCACACCTGTGGGTTCACACATCTGAGGTTCAGGGTCAGGTAGGTCTACTCACGTCACCTCGTCATCAGTGAGTAGCTCTTCAATGACTTCACTTGTAAATAAACACAAAAGCTAGCAACACGCCTCCCCTTTAGTACTGTAACATATCCCACCTCACAGGCTGCTCCCTAAAACTGTCGGGAAGCCTGCGCCTCGGGGGACACAGCCGCCGGGAAGCTGGCATTTGGCTCCATTCTGCCCCCTGCACATTTTAAGTTCTGTATTTGTACTTCCCTACCGAGCCACAGAACTTCCCCACTTGTCTAGCTGCTCCTTTTCAATTCCTCATGAAAACGATGTTACCGGCATACAGCACCGCGAGTCACCCGGTGCAGACCCGGAGACTTCCAGGGCGAGGGACCCGCCTCGGGGCTGGAGGCCAACAAGCAAGGTTAGAGAGGAGAACCGGAGGTTTTGTCCACTTGGAGGACATCTGTTGGTGCCACCCTGCGCCCACGGCAGACAGAAAGGCAAACTCGGTCTCCCAGGCTCGTGTCCCCTCAGGCCCCTCGGCCAGGAGCTGATACCCGGCGTGACAGCGCCCAGCCCAGCATGCACAGTTCGGACGGTCCCGGTCACAGCGTAGCGCCGCGAGACGCGGGGCCAGGGCCACTGTGGCCTCTGTCATTTCGGAACAAAGAGCTGGACCGGGACCCATAACTTCCAACTCCCGGAAGGCCGGAAACTGCGGGGCACAGGCCAGGCCGCGGGGCTCCGGAGGGGCGGGTGACAGCGACAACCGGCGACCCGCCCCGAAGACGGCGCCAGCGACCCTCGCCCGGGGACGTCAGCCTAGCGGCGATCCGGTCCCAGTGGCCCTATGGGATCCCTACTCGGGGACAGCCGCCCTGAGGACGGGACACCCCGCCCGGCGACCCCCCGGTGACTTCAGCCCTGGGACCCTCAGCCCTCAGAACCACCGCGGCTCGGGCCAGCGACCCTCTGCGGGGGGCGCTACTCCTCGCAGACGCCGGTACCCGCGACTCCAGCCCCGGCGCCTGGCGGCGCCCCAGCGTCCCCCGCCCCGCCGGCCCCGTGCCTTGGCGACCCCGGCCCCGCAGAGGCCGGCGCGCTGCCCGGCCGCCCCGCACTCAGCCCCGGGGAAACACGGCCGCGGCGGCGCCCGGGGCAGCGCGGTCGGGCGACGGGCGGCAGCCAAGGGGCGGGCGTCGGTGTCGCACTGACCGTAGCTGTCGTCCTCCTCCATGGCGCCGGCGACGGGCTGTGGCCCCGGCCAGCCGCCTCTCGCCTCCCGCGTCCGGCCGCTCGCCCGCTGGCCTCCGCCGGCTCGGAGCCCCGCCCCCCGCCGGCGCACGCGCGCGCGCGCGCGTCGCCCTTCCCAGCACGCGCCTGCGCACGCGCCCACCCTGGGGCCCGCCCCGCCCCCGTGCGCGAGGCCACGCCCCCCCGCGCGCACCCCGGCACGCTGCCGCCTCCGGGGCCGTGTCTGCGCACGCGCGACTCTCCTAGGTCCCTCCCCCCGAGCAAGCACCGCCCCCGTCAGCCTCTACCGGCCTGGCCGGCTTCAGGTTTCACAAGGGCGGCGCTGGAGATCCAGGGGGAGGCCTGAGGCCAGGCTCGCAGCCAGGCTGCCGCGCCGACCACCAGAGCCCCAGGCACACGCGTCCTTACAGGGCAGGTGGTCCTAGCTGATGTGTCTCCCAAAAGCCAAGTCCAGGACCAGCTTGCCGAGGAGGAGGACGCTGACGGAATTTGGGTTTTGTGGTCTGAACCTTTACATATTGAATGTCCTACCTTTGCTGGCTTAAGACTGACCTCTGAATGTACCCAGGCCAAGTCTCAAAGGGGGACACCCCATCTTAGAGCTCCCGGATGTTAGCAGACTTCATTCCCGTGCCTCCTAAATTTGCAGGGATCTACACCTGTGCGACTTTGGGCGGTCCTGGGCAGACCAGTCAGAGCTGGGCAGCGGGGCATTAAGTGGCGATCACAGCATCTACCACCCCCCCTTAGGTGTCTGCTGTAGTAATCAGCTCTTTGCTGGAAAGGACCTTAAACAACATCCTGCCACGTGAGAACGCACAGACAGAAAAGGATGCCTGGGGCTGGGGTGGGGCTCAGTGGCGGAGCCCTGGTTCCCTCTCCAGCCTAGCCGAAAACAGAAAACTAGCCGGGCCTGATGTCCTAGACCTGTAACCCGAGCACTCTGGGAGATCGAGGCAGGAGGATCACAAATTCAAGCCTAACCTGGGCAAATTAACAATTTCGCAAGACTGTCTCAAAACCAAAAATGAAAACGGGCTCCGGATGCAGCTCCATGCAAAGACCCTGGGTTCCTTCCCCAGTACCAAAAAAGGAAAGAAAGAAGGAAAGCCGATACTAGGGGGCTGCGGGTGTAGCTCAGCGGTTAGAGCTTGCGAGGCTGGGTTCCATTCCCCAGCACCACATAAACTGGGAGTGGTGCACATGCCTGTAATCCCAGCCCTCGGGAGACTGAGCCAGGACTGTCATGAGCTCAAGGCCAGCCTGAGCTACATACCGAGTTCAGAACCAGCCTGGAGTACAGAGCTGGACCCTGCCTCAAAAATAAATAAATAGATAATAAAATTAAGACAATGGCCGGAGGGGTACAGGCCACACGTAAAGGATAAACTGGAACTGGATGGTAGATCTCTGTTCAAGACATCCTCCAGCAGACTGTGCCAAACCGTCATCATCTTCTTCCCATCACATCCCCCTGTCCTTTTCCCTCTCACTTGACAGTTACCCCTCTGGCCACTCAACTATCTAGGTGACCCCCCCCAAAAAAAAAAAAATAAAACCTTTCATCTGGTCTTGACCTGTCCACCCCTTCAAGTCAGAAAGGGGAAACCCCTCCTCTACCTTACTATGGTCCTCATTAAACTCCTTACACTTGGCTTCCTGTTCGCAGGGCTCAAGGCACTGCCCCCACCTCGGCCTCCGCCATGCGGGTCCACCATTTTCCAGCCACTCGCCTGTGAATGGACTTGTGACCTTCTGAAATTGTGAGCTAAAATCAACTTTTCTTCCCTGCCTTCCCTCCCAAAAAAATCCATAAAGGAACTAGACCTGGTGGTGCAGGCCTTGTAGTGCCAGGACTCTGGGACGCTGAAGGGGCAATTTAGCAACTTAGGGAGACCCTGTTTCAAAATTAAAAATAAAAATGGGCTGGGAATGTAGCTCATTGTGAAGGCCCTAGGCTGTGTGTGTGTGTGTGTGTGTGTGTGTGTGTGTGTGTGTGTGTGTGTGTGTGTGTGTTTTCCCTAGGGATCAAGCCTTCTAGGGAACACACACACACACACACACACACGAATGCAAAAGGTATCAGAAGAGATGCTGGAAAGGTTGAGTGCCTGTGTGACAAGGAGAGTTCCACGAAGCTGACCTCTCCCCTCTCGTGAGTCACACCCCTCCCTGTACTTCCTGGAGAAGTCCGAGGGGATTCCTGAATTTATGGGGTAGAGACTGGCCAGAAATGGAAGTGGAAGCTACAGAACTTTCCTCGAGGGGCCTCCCGCGTCACCAGTCTGTTTTCTTTGCAGAGCAAGCTGCAGCCCCTTCCTTCCTGAGGGTGTCACCTTGATCTGTAATCATTCAAAAGTCCCTTCAGGGGATTTTTTTTTTCTTTTGGTACTTTGGATCAAACCCAGGGCCTATGCACTGAGTTACACCCCCAGCCTTTGTTGTTAGGCTTTTTTTTTTCTCTTTTCTTTTCTTTTTTGAAACAAGATCTCACTCAGTAGTCCAGACTGGTTCTGAAGTTTTGAACTCACTATGTCGCCCAGACTGGCCTTGAGCTCACAGCAATCCTCCTGCCTCAGCCTCCTGAGTGCTAGGACTATAGGTGTTCGCCACCACACCAGCTCATGTGGTGCTGGGAATCAAACTCGGGTACCTAGCGCTTGCTAGGCCACTGAGCTATTCTTCCAGCCCCTATTTTACATTTTGAGAGTCTCAGCAGGTTGCTATGTTGCCCAGGCTGAGATCTAACATGGGATCCTCCTGTCTTGGTGACTTGTAAACATGCGAATGCATTATTATTTTTTTTTTGAGACAATGTCTGGCTCTCTAGACTTATCCTGAACTCACTACGTAGCCCACACTGGCCTTGAACTCCCAACTCACAGCATCCTCCTTCCTCAGCCTCAATGTATTACTTTTTTATTTCAAAAAAAAGAAAAAAGAAAAGAAAATGTCATCCTCCATTGCAAAGCTCTGGACTTACCACATAAATGTAAGAGTCTCTGTTGAAAGGGACTTTTAGGACCATGTGTCCACATGGCTCAGAATGTCCCTAGAGTGTACTCTGTGACAGTACGCCCTACTCAGGGACCGCTGGAAGCTCTGTCCAAGGCTCAGGCAGCATCCCTGGGAAGTCACAGGACCTCAGTGGAAAGTCCCCCTCAGGGAAGCTGTGACCGCCTTCCAGAGCCTAGGCACCCCCAGGACTACCCTGATGTTGACTCTCATTCTAGACAAAAGAAAAAAGTAATTTCCTCTCACAGAAAACAACTAAACTGGGGTGCTGGAAGAATGGCATAGTGGTTGAAGTGCTTGTAGCAAGCACAAGCCCCCGAGTTTGATTCCCCAGCACCTGTCTCAAAAAAAGGGGGGAGGGGGCTGGAAGAATGGCCCAGTGGTTGAAGGGCTTGCCTACCAAGTGCCAAGTACCCGAGTTCGATTCCCCAGCAACACATAAACCGGGCGTGGCAGTGAGACCTGCAATCCCAGCACTCGGGAGGCTGAGACAAGACGATTGTGGAAATCCAAGCCCATGCTGGGCCAAAACGTGAGACGCTGTCTCAAAAAAAAAAAAATTAAAAAAAATTTTTAAAAGGCAAAACATAAAAACAACTTAAAAGAAAAAAAAAAGGATTGGGGAACACAGTTATAAAAAGTTTTTCTTTAAGTTTTAGCTCCATCATCTTCCCTCACGCTACTGTCTTATTTACCTAACTATGTGGTTTTTGTTGTCCTGTTTTTTAACAAGCAGCGAGCAAGCAACCCCGGGTGGGTGGTAGCTCGCTGGCTGGAATGAACGAGATCTATCTTGTTTTTAATTTTTATTTATTTACATATCATCTCCCTCCCCCTCTCTCACCCCACACACACTTTCCTTCTCCCTTTCCACGATCCATCTTCTTGCTTCTTCTGTACCTTTTACAGATTTTACGTTTTGGTCCTCTTGTATTAGAAAGACCATCTGATATTTAACTTTCGGGGTCTGACTCATTTCGTTAAACATAATCTCAAGGTACATCCATTTACATACAAATGACCCAAATTTTGCCAGATCTCTTTTTACCCAGTCATCTGTACTTGGTCATCCTAGCTCCTTCCAAGGCTTGGCTGCTATCACGCGCGCTGCTGTCAACACGGGTGTGCGTGTATCGCTGTGGTGTGATGACTTTGGCTCTTCGGGGAGGATCCCCAGGAGAGGGATAGTGGGTCGGATGGGATGTCGACGTTCAGGTTTCTGAGGAATTTCTGCACGGCTTTCCGTGGCGGTTGTGCCAGCGTGCAGCCCCGCCGGCAGGGCAGGAGGCTCCTTGTCCCCACGGCCTCACCAGCATGTGTTGTTTGAGTTGCCTCAGTGTTGTTGCTGTTTTAATTTGCACCTCTCTGATGGCTGAAGATGCTGAACATTTTCTCATGTATTTATTGGCCATTTGAACTTCTGAGAACTCTTTATTTCAGATTCCCATTTTCTGTTGGGTCCTTTCCTTCTGGAGGGTCTGCTTTATTTCAGTTCTTTGCATATTCTTGATAATACAGACGAGGTACCTGTGGCCACAGGTCCGTGTGGAAGACACCTGTGAGCTGCCCCATCCGGCCTGCTTCCACATGCCGTGACCGAGTTGGAGCAACTGTGAGATTTTTTTTTCCCACAATCCTGGGGACGGAACCCAGGGCCTTCACACTGCCAGGAATCAAGTCTAGGAACTCTGCACTTTGCTATAATTCCAGTTCTAGCTAAGTCAGTAAATTCCCCTGAATGGACCTGATCCTCCTGCCTCGGCCTCCAAGTGCTGGGATTACAGGCCTGCACCACTGGACCTGTTTTTTTTTTTTTCCTTTTCTTTTTCCACTGGGGGCCTGTTTTTTTCTTTTCTTTCTTTTCTGGTCAGAAAACTGACCTCCCTTTTTATTTATTTATTTATTTCTGGGATGGAGTCTCACTCTGTAGTCCAGGCTGGTCCTGAACTCACTATGTAGCCCAGGCTGGCCTAGGACTCAGGGCAATCCTCCTGCCTCAGCCTTCCAACTGCTGGGATTACAGGCGTGCGCCACCATGCCCCCGGTTTATGTGGTGCTGGGGAATCGAACTCAGGTACTTAGTGCCTGACTTAGCGCTTGCAAGGCAAGTGCTTTAACCGCTGAGCCATTCCTCCAGCCTCCCTTTTTAAATTCTTATGTTGAGACCGAGCCTCACTGAGCTGCTAAGTTGCCTAGGCTAGGCTTGAAACTGGAGTCTTCTTCCTGCCTTGGCCTCCTGGAGTGCTGGAATGACAGGCCAAGCTAACACTGCTGACCTTGCCAAGGCTGCCCATGCCAAGGCCAGATGCTATCCCTGACTGAGGCGGCGTGGGAGGGACAGTGGGGCCTGAGAAACATGGGACACTTGCTTCAGGTAAACAAAAATGAGCTCAGTGCCCAGGCAGAATGCGACCCCTCGGCACCCACAAGGCCGAGCTGAGAGCCCTGGACTCTTCCAGACGGCAGCCCCTGGCCCCCACCCAAGCGAGGGTTTACTCAGGTGTCCTCAGCAAGCCCTGGCCTGCACTGGCCCATCCTGTAGTGTGGGGAGGCCCGGGAAGGAAGGGTATGTGACATCTGTGATGCCCGAAATCGAAATGCCCACGCAGGGACTCAGACAGGGCATCATCTTGCTTTGAAAACCCCCAGATTTTATTTTGCTAAAGCTTGCAATTTCTCCTCTGTGTGAGTGACACTGAAAATCTGTTTGTAATGGAACTTGATTGTATGCAGCTGTCACCAACTGTTCCTGGCCACCCAGAAGGCTGCTGGCCGTGTGCCACGCGGCAGCTCGGGTGTATACTCCGAACGTGGCATGGGTGCCTGGTGCCATCAAAGCGTTCTCACTTACAAAACAGACAAAGGAGCCGGTAGGGCTCCGAGAGGGAAGCAGCTAGCACATCTGGGGAGAAGGAGCTGGGTTTCAGAATCTAGGCTCGTGGGGGGATCGGCTGGCTATGTTCTGAGCAGGGTCCAAATGCCTGGTCACAACCATGCTTCCTCCGTGAGCTTTTCTGGTTCACTTGTTCAACAAGGATTTACCGGGTGGCTGGCTACTACTGGGGACTCGCTGGCGGCAACTGTCCTGTTCCCTGCTCTAGAACTATGGAGCTGTAGCCAGCCACACGAGACAGAAAGCAGCATAATATATTTATATTTAAGGGAAGAAAGAAGCAGCCAGGCCCAGCGGAGCACACCTCTAATCCTAGGCACTTGGGAGGCTGAGGCTGGTCGATCTTGAGTATGAGCCCCTGCTTTGCTTAAAAAAAAAAAAAAAAAAAAAAAAGGAAAAGAAAGAAAGGAAGAAAAAAAAGGAAAAAATTAAGGTTAAAGTGCTTGCCTAGCGGGCACAACTACCTTGTTTCAGTTCCCTAGCACCATATAAGCTGTGTGTAGTGGCGCACACCTGTAATCCTAGTACTCTGTAGGCTGAGGCAAGAGGATTGCTGAGAGTTCAAGGCCAATTTGGACTCTACAGAGAGTTCAGGACCAGCCTCGATTACAAAGCAAACTCTGTCTCAAAAAGAAACTACGGAAAAAGAAAAAAAACAACGAAAAACAAAAAAGCAAACCACAGCTAGACAGACCAGTACCCCAGGTCTGTAAAACCAGTACCCCAGGTCTGTAAAACGTAAACTCTGGGAAGCTGAGGCAGGAAGACTGCAAGTTCAAGTCCAACTTGGGTAATTTATAAGACCCTATCTCAAAAAAAAAAAAAAAAACCAGCTGGGCATGCTGCTCAATGTGAGACGTTGTTAGTTTTGATCCCCAGTAGAAAAACAAACAAATAACAAATAAAACCACAGCCATGAAAAGTCACTGGTTTCAGTAAGATCCCCTAACAGACATACTTTATAGAAAGTATTCTGTCACGTAGATTCTTTTTTTGGTAATGGGGATGGATCCCCAGCCCTTTCTGTTTTTTATTTTGAGCTGGGTGTGCTACATCACCCAGCCTGGGTTCAAATTTGCAATGGTCCTGACTCAACCTATAGAATGCTGGGATCACTGACCTTCCTTCTGTAGCAAGTCAAGACTAAACCTTCAAAAGAAAAAACAAAGGAAAACCAAACGCAGACAAAACAAAAAACAGGGCTGGAGGGACGGCTCAGCAGTTAAAACGCAAAGTACCCGAGTTCGATTCCCCAGCACCACATAAGCTGGGCATGGTGGCGCACGCCTGTCATCCCAGCACTTGGGAGGCTGAGACTGGAGGATTGCTGTGAGTTCAAGACCAGCCTGGGCTCCATAGTGAGTTCAGGACCAGCCTGATTAGCTTTGCCCAATGGTGCAGGCCAGTCATCCAGCACTCTTGGATGCTGAGGCAGGAGGATCATGAACTCAAGGCCAGCTTGCTAACTTAGCGACCTGGTGAGACTTGTTTCAAAATCAAAAATTTTAAAAATGGGCTGAGGATGAGGTTCTGGACGAAGGCCCTGGCTGGTCTGGATCCTTGGTACCTCCCTCCCACCCACCCACCACACACCCACACACACACACACAGCACCTCTACATCTCTATCACAGTACCCAGAGCTCCCAGTGGCCTCAAGCGCCTTCCGGGATGGCTGGAAGGGGCGTTGGGCCCATCCAGGGGCCTTAGGGCAGTGTAGGAAGGCAGGAGAAGGGTCAGGGTCAGGACTCAGGGCTTCCTGTCGTAAAGCCATCTTGGGTGGGAAGGGAAGGCTGCAGAAGTGGCCAGAGACCAGGCTCAGGGGCGGGCAGTGGGGCAGGGAGGGGAAGCACTTTGGGACCACCGTGCAGAGGCCAGGCCCTCCTCAAGGGGGAGACACAGAGGTGGATCAGAGCTGGCTGCGCTGCCAATGACAGGAACGGTGGACTCCGGCTGGGGAAAGGGCCCACGTCAGAGGGGCAGGCCCAGGACAGAGTTCTGGCTATGAGTGTGCTGCAGCGCATCCAGGAAGGTGATCCATGGGGCACCACGGAGCCCACAGACCCGGGTGGACCCACTTGTTCAGCACCCATCCCGGCAAGGGGAAGCCAGCGAGCAGAGTCCATCAGATTTGTAAATTAGGCCACTGGGTGAAGAGTGAAGGCGAAAGCCAATCCCCTCTGGGGGCGGGTGCCCACAGGAGGGGCACAAGGAGACTTCGCTTACTCGGTTACGTTCTGCGGTACCGCGGATGGAGCTCAGGGCCTTTGCAGTGACCTACACCCCCCTCCTCCGCTTCGCCTGGATTTTGACTGTCCTGCTAAGTTGCTATTTGCCTGAGTTTGCGATTCTTCTGTCCCAGTCCCCGGGAGTGCACCACGCTTGGCTCCAGCGCGTCTCATGCCACGTGCCACTGCCTGGTCGCCAGGCATCCCTGCACGCCACTGCCTGCCGCTCTGCCAGCCTGACCCAACCCAGGAAAACGCTACGCGTCACAGACCCGCTGCAGGGGCAGGGTGCTCAGGCCCAGCAGATGCCATCTGACCCTACAACTCCTCTGCTGAGTTTCTAGTGGTGACACAGGGGTCTCTCCTCACCACCCCCTCCTGCCCGCAGCACCCTGGGGCAGGAGGGGCTCTGGGCCCTTCACCAGCACAGCTCCAAGATCTGCGCAGGAGGCCACCTGCCAGGTCATCTCGCGGGTCAGTACCATGGAAGGCTTCTCCCTCTTCTTTCCCTGAAGAAACCCAACCTGTTACTCTGCGGGAAAGAGAACAGGAGCGCAGCACGGGGGCACCGTGTGAGCCAGCTCAAGCCCAGCGCGGGTAATTCAGTGACTCAATGAGACCTTCTATCAATAAAAACTGAAGAGATTGGGGATCTAGGCCAGCACACAGGGGAATTCCCCGTTTAAAATCACCCACAGGAAGCGAGCCTGGTGGAGCACGCCTCTAATTCCAGAACCTGACAGGCTGAGGCAGGAGGATAGCCATGAGTTCCAGGCCAACGTGGACTCTGAGCGAGACCCTGTCTCTTAATCAAAACTGGACTGTAGCTCAGCATGAAGGCCTTTAGTACCAGGGGAAAAACCAAGCACTTTAAAATATTCTTTATTCTTAAAACTTACTTACTGAGTATATTTGAGTACGTCTCTCTAGCCTCCTTTAATCTGCTTTTGCCGGGGGACAGTGCCAGTTACCCTGTCAACTTGACCTGCAATGCAGCCTCCTACAGGACGGCTGAACTCAGGGCGGGTGGTCGGAGGTATCCTGCAGGCTCTGCTGAAGGCAGAGGGGACGGGGAGGGGCTCTTCTTTCTCCTTCCTTGTCCTCCTGTCCTCAGATTCCTGTCTTGGAGGGGTCCACCATGGACTGAGACCTCTGGAACTGTGCGCAGAAATGAACCTCTCCATCTCTAAGCTGTGGATGTCGGGTGTGTTGCCCCTACGATGCAAACAGGATCATACGCAGTTTTGTTAGGGTCCCCAGGCTGGCCTCAAACTCCTGGGTGCAAGAGGTCCTCCTGCCTCAGTCTCCCAAATAGCTGGGGCTGCAGAAGTGTGCCACCATGCCTGGCTCTGCCTTACTGATGAGTGACCTCCCTAGTCTTTTACATTTGGAGACAGTGCCTTGCTAAGTTACTGAGGGAGGACCTGAACTTGTGATCCTCCTGCCAACAGGTGTGTACCAATGTGCCTGGCTTCCTTTTTGTTTTGGAAGAATTCTTTTCTTTTTCTTTTTTTTGAGACAGGTTCTCCTCTATAGTCTGGGCTGGTCCTGAGCTTGGTATAGAGCTCAGGCTGGCCTCAAACTAACAGCAATCCTCCTGCCTCAGCCTCCCGAGTGCTGGGATTATAGGTATGTGTCACACACCCAGCTTATGTGGTGCTGGGGAACTGAACTCGGGTACTTAGCCCTTAATGCTTGCCAGGCCAGCGCTTTAACCGCTGAGCCATTCCTCCAGCCTTTTTTTTTTTTTTTTGAGACAGGGTCTTGCTCCGCAGTCCAGGCTGGAATTGCAGGCGTGCGCCACTCATCCAGCTGTATGTGGCACTGGGGAATTGAACTCAGGGCCTTGCTTCTTTGCAAGGCAAGCACTGTAGCTGCTATGCTATTCCTCCAGCCCTCCCTTTTATTCTTAAGATTTCCATCTTTCACCCCCTCCAAATTCTGTATGGCTATCTTAAAGTACAACGAAGGTAACTTTCCACTCAACGTGGGGAAAAGGACTGGAGTTGGCTGCAATGAACACTTTGAGGCAGGGTCTCGCTCTGTAGTCCTGGCTGGTGCTGAACTACTGTGAAGACCAGGCTGGCCTTGGACTCTGGCAACCCTGCCTCACCCTCCTGAGTGCTGGGACTGCAGGTGTGCGCCACCAGTGTGGTACTGGGGAACTGAACTCAGGGCTTTGCACTTGCTAGATAAGCCCTTCAACCGCTGTGACATTCATCCAGCTCCCTGAAATGAACTTTTAAAAATTAAAAGAAGCCAGGCCTGATGGGGTAAGTACGTAATCCTGGCACTCTGGGAGGCCGAGGCAGGAGGATCAAAGTTTGAGCCCATCTCGGGTAACTTAACAAGATCTTGGGATATAGCTCGGATCTGTAACCCCAGGCCTAGGGAGGCCGAGGCAGGAGGACTGCCGTAAGTCCAAGGCTGACCTGAGCTATGTAGTTATATAGTGAGCTCAAGATCAGCATGGGCTACAGAGCAAGACCCTGGAGAGAGAGAGAGAGAGAGAGAGAGAGAGAGGGGGGGGGGGGGGGGGGGGGGGGGGGGGGGGGGGGGGGGGAGAGGAAGTAGTAGTAGTAAAAAGGATACAGCTTGGAGTGAAGGCCCTGTGTTGAATCTCCAGTACCTGGGGGTGGGGGAGAACCTGGCGCCTATGCAGGGATTGGTGGTACAGGCCTATAATCCCAGCATTCCTAGAGGCGGAGGTACAAAGATTCCAAGTCGGAGCAAAGCCTGGGCAATTTAGCAAGACTCTGTCTCAAAATAAAAAAGGGCTAGGGCTGGGGCTGGAGCTGGGGCTGGAGCTCAAAGACTATTATTGGGAGGCTGGAGGAAAGAAAAAGTGGTAAAGCACTTGCGTAACAAGGCCCTGAGTTCAATTTATTCCCCAGCATGTAAAGCTGGGTGTGGTGGCACACACCTGTAATCCTAGCACTTGGGAGGCTGAGACTGGAGGATTGTTATGAGTCCAAGGCCAGCCAGTGAGTTCAGGATCAGACTAGTAACAGTGTGACCAAAAGAAAAAAAAAAGGCTATTATATTACTGGTTCCTGCTAGGTCCCCCAAAAGCCTAATATATTAAACACTTTATTCCTACCATGACGACTGCCTTGCCTGGGCTGGACCATACAGCCCAAGGTCCAGACATCGCCTTCGCTGGAACTAGTGTTCTGTCCAGCAAAGAACGGAGAAGTAACCTTGGGGGAGGGGAGAGCAACACCGTCTGCCAGGCGACGCAAACGCCCCACGGCAGCAAGTTGTGGAACACGTGGGCTAGACGCGCAGGCCTGGCATTGCAGCACGCTGGGAGACTGAGGAGGAGAGCAAGCGCGAGCCCAGCCTGGGCGACTGAGTGCCAACCTGTCCCAAAATCACAACTAAAATGGGCTGAGGACAGAGCTGGGTCTGAGGCCCGAGGCGCGACTCCCAGTGCCACAAAGCACACAATCATGAGAGAAAAACCCATAGGAACCACCACTGCCCGGAAACTCACACCCACCTCCCACGTGAGGAAAGCAAAATTCTTCCTCATCCCTCTCTCCTCTCTTGGCCCACAGCCTTCCCACTGAGCTACACGCTCAGCCCATTTTATTTATTTACTTACTTACTTTTGAGACAGGTTCTCACTCTATAGCCCAGGCTGGTCCTGAACTCACTACGGAGCCCAGGCTGGCCTTCGACTCACAGCAATCCTCCTGCCTCAGCCTCCTGCGTGCTGGGATGACAGGTGTTTGCACCATCACACCAGGCTTTATGGGGTGCTGCGGAGTTGAACTCAGGGCCTTGTGCTTGCCAGGCAAGTGCTTCAACCGCTGTGCTGTTCCTCCAGCCCCTTCATTTTTTATTTTGAGAGGCTCCTGCTAAGTTGCCAAGACTTGAATTTGTAATCCTCCTGCCTCAGCCTCCTGGAGCGCAGGGATAACAGGCCTGTGCCACTGTACCTGGCTTCTCCTTTTGTGCCCAGGATGGAGGGAGGCACTGAGATGAAGGATGGAGGAGCCCATGAGCAGGGGGCCTCCCACGCACACACATTCACATCCACGGCCTGTCCCAACGGGCGCCGCCTGCACCCTGGAAACACTGCCTTCCAGAGGAATCGGGTTTATTGAGTGGCAAGGCCGCGGGTGCAGCTTGAGCTGAGCAGAGGGGAATTTCATACAGTCACCTAGAGTGAAAAGCACACACACCACAGCACAAATGGCGCAGCTTCTGCGTCCTGGGGACACAGACGCTGCTACTAGAAGCCACGTGCCTGGTCCGAAAGAAATGCTGCATCTTGAATAGTCAAACAATGGTGATCACGCCAGTGTGGCACCTCCATGGAGGCCTGGCGCTGCAGCCAGAGAGGCCAGCCCAAGTGCCTGCAGAAAGCAGCCAGAGAAGCGGGGTGCTGCACGGATCTCCCAGGGCCCCCCACCCCCACAGCTGTGCTCCCTGAGTCTGGGGCTCCCAGTGGAGGCGGAGGCAGTGAACAGGGGGCAGGACTCCTCCCTGCCAGGGGGACAGTAAGGCACCCAGACAAGGTCCCCACCAGGCAAGAGGATGGACAGCTAGCTGCAGGCTAGGCCAGGACCAGCCTGCGGAGGAAGCGGGCACCCCTGAGGAGGGGCCTTTCACGGCACACCTGGCCTGTCACCTGGGCGCTGGACACACTGGGAGATACGTGGCCCTATCCCTGCCGACAGCCCCAGGCAGGAGCACATGGCTTTGTCCAACCTAAATTTACATGGCTGCTTGACCCTTGCAAAGGTCCTGGGCTGCCACTGCTGCCAATGGTTCTGCCTGACACCCCAGGCTAGGGTTTCCTGTGGGGCTTGTTGACAATGTCTCCAGAGATCCCAAGCTCTAGGAGACCCCAGGCCTCAAATCCAGGTCACTTGTGACAGCGGTGCTGGCAGCCCCCAGACGACAGGCTTGCAGGGCAGCCGGGGAGGTGACGGTCCAGGTGAAGCCACACTTCAGATCAGACAGACAGTTTCGGGAAGTGACGGCTCCAGGAGGCAGTGGAACGAGCACAGTGGTCCTCTGGGTGAGGAGCGAGAACCTTGCTGGTCCCTTGGCCACCCTCGGGTGGGGCCCATGAAGGACAGAGCACACAGCATCCTGAGGGAGGCAGAAAACCACAGGGTCACCTCCTGCAGGCGACGGGCGTCCACACACACCAGGCATCCTCACATACCACACAGGTACAGACACAGTACACTAGCCACACACATACACACCAGACACCCCCATGTACCACAGGCACAGGCATACTCACAGTATGCAGGCCACACAAATCCCTCATGTACCACACACCCAGAGTACACAATCTACACACATGCATACCAGCCACTCCTCACCCACACCTGCAGTATACCACCCACATAAGCACCTACCACAGATGCCCTCCTACACAGCATAGGCACACTCACATCTACATGCACACCATCCTCACATATGCACACCGCAGACACCCCCCGTGCAGCACAGGCACACCCACAAAACAGCCCCCCGACACAAGCACCACAGACATCATCTCCCCTTACCATGGGAACACGCACCCTTGTATGTACGTACAGTTTGGATTTTGAGTGTCCCCCAAAAGCCTCATGTGTTTGGAACCGTGTGTTACTGGGAACGTGGCTGGAAGAGGGGGTTACTGGGGTTTGAACGGGAGGGAGTGTCACTGTGTTGGTCCCGTGGCAGGGACACCCAGGGCTGAGCTCTCGGGTTTTATTACTAACTTGTGGACCAGGAAATGAGAGGGGCACCCGCCCTGCGGGGAGGGCCCAATTGGCAGCGGCTGACCCACGAGCAGACCGTGTGTGCGTGTGCGCTGTGTGCATGAGACCTGAAACTGAGCTAAATAATCTTTCCTCCCTTAAATTGTAGATTTCAGGTATTCTGTCACAGCAACAAATAAGTAACCAAGACAACCACTCCACTCATGTACACTGCGCACCTCCCATGTACCGCAGACACACCCACACTATACCAGACATATATGCACACAACTCCCACCTAACACAGGTACATCAACACCCACAGTATATCAGCCATGCGGGCGTGCGCACACACACACACACTCGCTCACTCACCGAAGGCACCCGCACACCACAAGCACGCCCCCTCCACTGACCTACTCCCACAGTGCTGGTTCAGCGGCGGTAGCTAAGGCTGGTGGCCTTGGCGGGATGAGTCACAGACCAAAAGTTTCGTCTGCTCTGAAGCTTCTGGAAGGCATTGAAGTTTCTCTTCTTTTCTCTCTTGAACCTTTTCATTTTCTTTTCCTACATTCAGAATCACAGGCGTTACAATCCCTAAGGAGGGGATCCTACCAAGCCCTGGTGGCCCTGACTTAGACCCATAGCTGGAGGACCCTCTGCGGGAAGCCCTAACACACCCACTTTGTTCACAAAGGGGCACAAGCAGTGAGCAGGAGGAACCTCAGCCACAGCATGAAACACCAGAGGTGCGGGAGCCCAGGTAGGCTGGCTCCCTCCGCCCACACGACGCCACCTGCACTCCACACCACACTGAGGGCTCATGCTGGGCCACGCCCATCAGCTCCACTGGCCATGATCACCATCACACCCACTACTGACCTTGCCACGATCAAACTCCTCATCCCAGTCATCGACCACTGTCTGGGTCCGGGCCAGCCTGCTGTCTTCCATGGCGTCCCTGCTGACCACAGAGGGCTCTCCATCCCAGGTCAGGACTGCAGGACACCAGCACAGAGGGGTCAGCATGTCTGTGGTCAACAGCAGTCCGGGACACTGACCAAGACTCGTGTACCAGCTACAGCCACGTCCCAGGCCTTCCAAATCCCTGGGGACTAACTTTAGGGAGGAGCAGGTAAACGCAGACAGAGGACAGTGATGCTATCTATGCAAAGGACCGTCTGTGTGAATGGTGTGGCTGACACTTCAGGTTCAATTCTGCATTATTAATCGCACAATTCCCTTTTTTGTTTTGTTTTTGAGACAGGGTCTTGCTCTGTAGCCCAGGCTGGTCCAGAGCTCACTAAGCAGCCCAGGCTAGCCTTGGCCTCATGGCAATCAGCTTCCTAAGTGGTGGGATTATAAGCATGTTCCACCACACCCAGTTTATGTGGTGCTGGGAAATCAAACTCAAGTACTTAGCATTTGACTTAGTGCTTGCCAAGCCAGTTCTTTAACTGCTGAACTATTCCACCAGCCCCTCACAATTCCCTCTAAAGCCGATGTCCATTTGAGAAAAAAGTCTTGTGTTTGTTCTGAAAGTCTGGACTTCCAAGTCAGAATGGCCACTTCTGGGCCAGCAGGGAGGAGCTCAGGCCCTGCCCTCCCACTGATGCTCCACCGGGTGCTCCCGCTCTGCCCAGTGTCCTGCTCCACGGCCAGGGTCATGCAGTGGGGCATTTAACACACATCTAGACTCCTTTCTGTTTGCTTTTCCTCCCTAATACTGGAAATTGAACACAGGGCCTTTGCATTGAGCTACATCCCCACTCCCTTTTTACTCTTGCTTGTGTGTGGTGTTGGATATTCAACCCAAGGCCTTTGCCCTGAGCCACATGCCCAGCCCCTTTCATAGTTCTGATTCTGAGACAGGGTCTTGCTAAGTAGCCCAGGCCGGGCTTCAACTTGTCATCCTCCTGCCTCAGCCTCCCAGAGTGCTGGGATGACAGGTCTGCGCCACCAAGCACAACCTCCACTATTTATCTGAAACAGGGTCTTGCTAAGCTGTCCAAGCTGAGCTCAAACCTACCATCCTCCTACCTCAGCCGCCCAAAGTTCAACGACCAGACTGTGCCCAGGCCCAGTGCCTCTCAGTTTTCACAGCCTCGCTGCTGCCCTCCTCGTTCAGAGCACAAGGCCTGTTCCCTCCCACCAGGACAAGCCAGGCTGGGGCAGCTCGGCCTCGCCTTGGCGCTCGGAGCCGTACCTGGCCTCCCGTAGGCCTTGTCCAACGAGCCCTTGAGCAGCTCCTGCAGCACGTCCGCTTCTCGCTCTCTGTTCCAGGGTCCGAGGGGAGCCTGTCCCAGCCCTGTAGGCAGAGGCTCAGAACAGACCACACCCCAGCACCACACACCCACATGGCCTCCTAATGGCAAACGCTCACTTGCCAACCCTTAGTGCTTGGCACAGTCATGATGGTCTTACTTCCAATACTCGAAAAATAAATGTCCAAAAAAACAGAAACCCAGAAAGCAAAACTCCTACAGCCTGCAGGAACGATCTCAGATTGCTTGAGAGTGGACCTCCACGCCACTGGTCAGAGACGCTGCTCCAGTGCAGACCTGAGAGGTCCCTCAAAGGACACATGGAACTGGAGGCCTGGCCCCAAGAGGGCCCATGCGGAGAGGAAGGAATCTTCAGGAAGCGGGGCGGAAGACAGGGGAGGTGGCACATGTCCATAATGGCAGCCATCTGGGAGGCTGAGGCAGGAGGGTTGCAAGTTTGAGAGCTCTCTGGGTAAGTAGCTCAGTCTGCAGATTTCTGGTTGAATCCCCAGCACCAGAAAAGGAAGGGAGGGAGGGAGGGAGGCTAGCAGGTCTTCCGGTCCTAGGGCGTGTCCTTCAAAAGGACAGTGGGCCCCAGCCTTCCTCTTCCTCTCCCTCACTTGGCAGCCACCAGGCGGTACCTGAGCTCCGCCACACAATCCTGCCCCACCACAGGCCTGAGCAAGTGAGCAGATGGACAACGCGGCTGGATCCTCCAAAACCCTGAGCCCTTCCGTAAGCTGACTCTCCAGGGACCATTTTTGTCACTGTGGGACTGGGACTGAGCCCAGGGTTTTCACTTGGAGCCACACCCCATGCCATTCTTCAGTTCTGATTTTGCTACAGGGTCTCACTAAGTTACGGAGGCTGGGCTCCAACTCCTGATCCTCCTGACTCAGCCTCCCAGTGTGCTAGGTTGCCAGGCCCCTGACACGAGCCCAGCTGAGGGATTTGCTGTAGTGACGGGGAGCTAAACCAAGGCCTGGCCCGGGACGCACCTGACGGAAGGGACACGGAAGAGCCCCGGCTGGGCCCCGGCCCCCGCTCCCACCCTCACCTGGGCAGTTCCCGGCCAGTTGGCCGTTCATGCTAGGCTCGGGGCTGGCGGCCACAGCGGGCCGAGCACCCCTCCGGCCTTCCGGATGTGCGTTCTCCTCCTCCTCCTGCTGGGCCTCATGCTTTCTCTTTCTCCGTTTCTTTTTCCTTGGAGACTCGGCCCTGGTGTGGGGCTCTCCCCGGTCCGTGGGGGCACAGCTGCCGAGAGTCAGGGGCGGCAGTCAGGGGCAGGAACAGGGCTCAGCAACAGGCACACAACCTCAGGCCTTTGGCTCTCAGGAGAGCCCTGACGCTGCCTCCCACGGAGACCCTGAGGGCAGCCAGGGGGCTCTGTCTTCTGACACCATTTGTTCCACACAGGCACGGCGCAGCTCAGGACGGGCCAGACCCCGCTGCCCACAGGCCCACCCTGGGCAAGCAGTCTCAGAACTATGGGGGTGCCGCAACAACCAGTCATACTATCTGCTCAGCTGGGGTGAGTCCTACAACCTGCATGGACTGGCCTAGCCCAGGTGGCCCGACCCCCGCCCTGAGTGTACAGGGCAGCCAGGGCCTGCGTGCAGCTGCCCGCCCACTGTCCACTGAAGGAGCTGACACCTGCTGATGCCCACCACCACTGGCATCCCTCCTGTCTGCTCCTTTTTATAGCACTGGTGAATAGCTGTCACCCTTCCCTGGTGCTGGGACGGACGCTAGTATCTGAGTGCGTGTGTGGTCTTCGTTTGGTGGGACAGGGGTCAGTCCCAGTGCCCTGTCCTCAGCTGTATCTCCTGTCCTTTTTTATTTTTTGAGATGGGTCTCATTCTGTTACACAGGCTTGCCCTGAATTCATTACACAGCCCAGACTGCCCTTGAGCTCACGGCAATCCTCCTGCCTCAGTCTCCCGAGTGCTGGAATTTATAGGCATGCGCCATGCCCCGTTTATGCGGTGCTGTGAATTAAACTGATGGCTTTCTGCTCGCTAGGTAAGTACTCTAATCGCTGAGCTAGACCCCATTCCCCAGTCCTTTCTAATTTTTAACTTGGAGACAGGGTCCCCAGGCTTCCCAGTCTGAGCTTGAACGTGACATCTTGCTCCGGCCTCACAGTGCTGGGACCACAGGCCTTCCCCAGCACCCTGGCAAGCTTCTGTGCTCCTGAGGGAGGACTCAGGCCTGTCCCACCCCACTCTCACCTACGCCACAGGGCGTCCTGTGGGTGGCTGGCATCCTTGCTGAGTCCCTCTGTGACCTTCCTTCTCCTCTTTCTGCTGTTCTCATGGTGGCCGTCCAGGACACAACCTCCCTGTGGGTCAGGGAGCAGCTCTGCCTGGCCCCTCTTCCTGTCCCGGGGAATCTGAGGCTGCCCCGGTGCCTGCTCCTCCGGCAGGGGGGTAGAGGACCCATCCTCCAGGACCTTCCTCCTCTTCCTCTTTCTCTTCCTGCGCGGCAGTGCTGCTGCGTCCCCAAGCGGCCGTGGGCCTCCAGCCTCAGCGCCCAGCCTCAGGGCCTCTCCCCCAGGGCTCCGGTTCCTCTTCCTGCAGGGGCTTTGAGGGGTCTCACTGGCCTCTGGCAGCCTGTGTGCAGGGGATGCGAAGTCCCTACTGGCCTGAGGGAGGGCAGTCCCGGAGGAGCAGCTGCAGGGCTCTGATGTCTGTGGCGGCTGGGGGCGACTACAGGACAGTGATGCTGAAGGGGCACCAAAGGAAGGCTTGGGACAGCCGGATGGTCGGGCAGCAGGTGACACAGCCCTGGAGGGGTACAGGGGTACAGGAAAGCCATTCAGGCAGGTAGCAGACTTCTTCCATCTACCCACCCAACACCCTTCACCTAAGAATTTTTTTAATTTTTGATTTTTTTTTTTGAAGTATTGAGATTTGAACTAGGGCTTTTGCTCTGAGCTACCTCCCCAGCCCTATTTATTGTTTATTTTGAGACAAGGTCTCACTAAGTCTCTTAAATTGTCTGGGCTAGGCTCAAACTGATGATCCTCCTGCCTCAGTCTCTCAGAGTTCTAGGATCACAGGCTCATACCACCGGCTTCACCAAGACTTTTTTGTTGTTGTTGTTGAAACAGGGTCTCACTCTATAGTCTAGGCTGGTCCTGAACTTACTATGGAGCCCAGGCTGGCCTTGAAATCACAATAATCCTCCTGGCTCAGGCTCCAAGTGGTGGGCTAGAGGTGTGCACCAACATGCCTAGCTTATGTGGTGCTGGAGATTCAAACCCAGGGCCCTGTGCTTACTAGGTAAGCGCTTCACTGCCGAGCTATGCCTATAGCCCCACACCTAAGAGTCTGAAAAGGGGTTCCTTAGAGAACTACACATTAACTGCCTGAGTGAGTGTGGAGCCAGGCTAATAGAGCAGTGACAACCTACTCAAACCACAGATGATAGCCAGGATCATGGGCAAAGGCCACAAACCCCAAGACTCTGGGTCTCAAGTAAAGAGTCACAAAGCTCTACCCAGGCTGGGTGACTCAGTTAGACCCTGTTCAAAAGTAGATAGGGCTAGAGACGGAGCTCAGTGCAAAGGCTGTGAGTTCCATCCCAGTGCCCACACCCCTCAGACACAGATGATCAGTGTTAACAAGGACTAGAAGGCGGGTGTGGGGGCGCCTGCCAGTAGTCCCAGCTACCGGAAGGCTGAGGTGGGAGGATGGCTTGATGAGCTCTGGGATGCAGGCGCTGTGCTGATTAGTATCCACACTAAGTCCAGCAACAAGATGGTGACCTCCCGGGAGCAGGGCTACCAGGTGGCCTAAGGAGGGTGAGCTGGCCCAGGTCAGATACGGAGCGGGTCACAACGCCCATGCTGATCACCAGTGGGGTTGTGCCAGGGAATGGCCACTGTATGCCAAACTGGGCAATATGGTGAGACCCCATCTCATAAACTTAAAAAAAAGTACTAGTCTTTATTTATTTATTTATTTATTTATTTTGAGACAGGGTCTTGCTCTGTAGTCCAGGCTGGTCCTGAACTCACGATGACGCCCAGGCTGGCCTTGGACTCACGGCAATCCTCCTGCCTCAACCTCCCAAGTGCTGGGATTACAAGTGTGCACAACCACAACCAGCTTGCTAGGCAAGTGCTTTAACCGCTAAGCCATTCCTCCAGCCCCACTTGTTTTTTTGTGATCAAGCAGTTTAATGTACTTCTACAAACTTAATATTCTAAAATGTCAACTCAAATTTGTGGGATAAGAAAACTTCACCAAGCAAGAAATTATCAGAAAAAAACAATCTTGTCTGGATGCTCCCGTAATCCTCCAAAATCCTGGGTCTTCCACACATTCCGAGAGGCAGGAGCAGGCACATGAACCTGGGAACCAGGAAACCAGGGAGCACCAAGCCACAGAGCTAGGCCCTACCACGTGTCATATGCTATCCAGGTGCACCTGTGTCCAGCCTGCTGCCAGCCACACACGCGGGGTAGCCGATGCTCTCCGAGCCACAGTTGCCTTGCTGTCAGTGAGTGGCCTCAAAGGGCCACTGCTTTCACCAGCACTGCCACTGCCGGCTGAACAGACCAAGGTCTGCTGGAGGCTATTTAAAGGTTTTTATGACAAAGAAACAAAAGCCGCTTGGCACGAGCCTTAACATAAAGGACTGCTGCGCGCAGATCGGCGTGTGAGGGATGGGGCGTGTGCACGGGGGCAGTGTCATGAGGGGACGGGTGCACATGCCCCACATCTCAGCCCCTCTCAGTTTCCTCTCTCCCTGCTGCAGACCACTCAGCACATCCTGACCCGCCAGGAACTCAGCGCTCTCTGCCACGGCAGCACTGCAGAAAGGAGTACTGACAGCTGTGTTGGGCTGGGGGCCCCCAGACCTTGGGGGGGCACCCTTCGAGGGAGCCCAAGCACCTGCTTCCCACTCTAGCACCCCAGTAGCAACGAACAGGAACCCCACTGTGACCCTGGAACACGATGCCCTCAGGCAACACAGCCCTGAAGGACTCCCAGGTCTTAGAGCTCAGCCTTTGCCGTCCCCTTTGCAATCCTTTGCTGGGGCTGGCGAAGGGCGGTAGATTAGTGCCCCTGGATCACAACACACATGTGGCAGACAGAGACTGTAGGCTATGCTGCCTCTGGCCAACCAAAGCGCCTTCACTAGATGGGGACCGAGGACGCAAGAGCAGGACCTGGGTCCTTGACGTTCCAGGCTCTTTGGCAGCTCGGCACTGACACCCACGGGAGAGACTGTTGGCACCCACTGGGCTGGCGCCCACACTCACCTGGTTTTACTGACAGGCCAGGTGGAGGTGGTGACGGGGTGGGTGGCAGTCATGGGGTGGGTGAGGTCGGAGAGCGGAGAGGGGGGAGGTGAGTGGAGGTCATTGCCGGTCGCCCTCCGCAGGGTGCTGGCCTGCAGTTATTGACATAAATAAAAACTTGGTGCTCTAAAAAAGGTTGCGGTGAGTGAAGAGGGGGAAAAAAAAAGAAGAAATAAAAAATAAAAGAGCCCAGAAAAAAAGGATGAGGGAACAGGAGGAGAAAATGGGGAGGTGGAGGGAAGGGACGGCAGGAGAAGAATCAGAGTGTTGTTGGTTAGAAACCAAAAGGAAAACAGAAGAATTTCAACAAAACTCAGTGCAGCAATTCCAGCACCGTGCCACCACCGCCACCCAGCGCCTGCGCCCCAGTCCTGGGCTCCCCCATGGCAAGCGTCCTGGGGCGGTCTCCAAGGCCTATGGCTCCCAGAGGAGCCCCATCCACAGCGAAGGGACAGCACCCTCGCTAACCCCCTAGGAGTCACATGGGCTATGGGTCTCCAGTACGGTCCCCACCCACACCTGCATTCTAACAGAGCCCATGTGTAGCCTGCAGGACCCTGGGGTGCCCGAGGGCATCTGCTCCTCTGGGACACGGGTGCCCAGCCTCCTACCCACCAGTACGCCCATGCGGGGCCCAGGACGCTCCCAGAGACGAGACCCCTGCACACCCACCTTCTTGGCAGACAGGGCCAGCTTCTTGGCAGGTGGGGGGGACATGAGGCTGGCAGGCTCCGTGGCAGTGCCACCCAGGCCGGGGGACTTGAGCTTCGTCATCTTAGACTCCACTCCACGAGGCAGCGCTTTACAATGGCTGGTGGCGGTGGCACAGTTTGTTCCCTGAGAATCGCAGCTGGGGGCAGCTCTGCCCTCGGGGACTTCGGGGCTGCTGCGGGGAGGGCGCTCTGGGCTGGCACCACTCGACGTTCCCGTCTCCAGGACCCCGCACCTGTCCTCACCCTTCAGCCCGTGCCCACTCGTGGCAGGTGCACTGGCCAGGAGCTTCGGTGAGGTGGAGGGGACAGCGTCCCTGCTGCCCCAGGAGCCCTGAGGAGTCCGAGGGGAGGGGGAGAAGTGTTGTGGGGGCACTGGCTTCTTCACCTTCTTGCCGGGCTCCTCTGGGAGGCCCGGTGTGGACGGGGGTGACGCCAAGGGTGACTTTGCAGGTGTGCATCCGTTCTGTGACTTCAGGCTGGGCATGAAGCCATTCCTGGAAATTGGCACGCCCATCTCCTCAGGGCCAGGCAGCTTCCTTGCTGGCACGGAGCCTGGGAGCTGAAGGAGACACAGGGCAACATTACAGGTGTGGGCACAGCTGGCAGCCCACTATGAACTCCCAGCTGAGCGGACCAGCACTGCCCGGCCTGGGCCCGTGCAGGCATGTATCCCTATGACCGTTTCTCTGTGACAGCACAACACATGCATTAGAGTTTGAGAAAAACTCTGCTGGTGCAGTGGCACAAGCCTATAACCCCTGCCCTCTGGGAGGGTGAGGCAGGAAGACTGCATGTCTGAGCTCAGCCTGGGCAACTCAGGGAGCCAGAGAAAAAAAACAGAGGAGAAGAAAAAAAAAAAAAAAGAGACCAAGTTGAAGCTCAGTGCAAAGGCCCTGGGCACGGGCTCTACTATCACATACAAACACACACAGAAAAGAGGAAAGAAAACTGCCAGCTCGTGCCCCACCACTGACACCGGCCGCTGACCACCAGCTGCTTCCTTCTACGCAGCTTTGGCCCAGAGCTGCCTTGTCTTTTCTTTTTCTTTTCTGTCTTTTTTTTCTTTTGTGGTGCTGGGGATCAAGCCACTCAGGACTTGCACACCAACCTATATCCAGGAGCCCATTTTTTATTTCTGATTTCAAGGCAGAGTCTAAGCTGCTCACCTGCCCTGGCTGGGATCAAATTGGCGACCCTCCTGCCTCAGCCTCCCAGGTCTGTGCCACTTCACCCGGCAATACCGTGTTCTGACGGAAATGCTTCCTCCACTGTACTGCAGACCCTTTCTCAGGTGACCACCTGCAGACACACTGGGACTTTCTCAATCTTATTTAAAGTAGAATGATTTTTATCTAATTACTCAATTACAGTATGTTTACAACACTTTCTCTTTCTCATTTTTGTGGTACTGGAATTAAACCCAGGTCTTTCCTATTGAACTATATCCCAAGCCCTTTGAAAATTTTCTTTTTCTTTTTTTAAATAAAACATGGGTCTTGGTAATTTGCCCAGGTGGGCTAAAGCATGTAATTCTCCTGCCTCAGCCTCCCAGAATACTGGGATGACAGGTATACACCACCACTCTGGCTATACAGAACTTTTTTTTTTGAGACAGGGTCTCGCTCTGTAGTCCAGGCTGGTTCTGAGCTCACCATGTAGCCCAGGCTGGCCTTGGACTCACAGTAGTCCTCCTGCCTCGGCCTCCCAGTGCTGGGGTGACACGCCTGCGTCACTGCACCCAATCCTCCTGCCTCGGCCACCCAGTGCTGGGATGACAGGCGTGTACCACCACACCCAATCCTCCTGCCTCGGCCTCCCAGTGCTGGGGTGACAGGCCTGCGTCACCACGCCCAATCCTCCTGCCTCGGCCTCCCAGTGCTGGGGTGACAGGCCTGCGTCACCACGCCCGGCTTATGTGGAGCTGAGGATCCAAAACAAGGACTGCCTTGCAGGGGGCCCCCGGGCAACTACCAGGCCCAGGACCCCAGCATGGCACGACCCACCCAAGCGCTTGACGTCAGGGTGTGGGGTGCTCCCCGGGGCCCGGGGCCCGGGGCCCAGTATGAGCCGGTGGCTGCTCCAAGCAGGATGGCCCAGTGTGTCACAGTCTGGGTTTGTTGGGTTCTCGCCACCATCCCTTCTTCCTCTCACCCCAATGGCAGCTGGTCATTAACTCAGAAAACACCACTGGCTGACCCAGTCCCACTGCCAGCCCACTCCTCCACAGCAGCCAACAGCCTCCACAAGAGCCCTGGAGCTCCGAGAGGCCCCAGCTGGGAGCTCCAAGAGTAGTGTTGACCCCTCCACCTTTGCCAGGACCTTCTCAGTCTCACTTTATAGCCCACGCTGGTCTTGAACTCACTCTGTAGCCTAGGCTGGTCTCAACTTCATGGCAATCTTCCTGCTTCAGCCTCCCAGGTGTTCAAAGTACAGGCATGCACCACTATGCCCAGCTTACGACCGCAGGGCCTTACACTTGCCAGGTAAGTGCTCCAACTACTGCAGTACCCTCAGTGCCCTTGCAAGTACCTTTGTGGATGGCGGGGAGCAGGCCAGTCCATTGGCTGTGCTTTTCTTGGTGTGGTCCAAGATAATGCCAGGCCGGGCAGGAAGGGCAGTGGCTGTCTTGGCAGTGGGGGCCTCCGGACTCTTCTTGGAGCCTGGGATCCTGTGGGAGCAAGGAACTGCATCAGAGGGTGCCCCAGAGCCGCGTGCGAGGAAAAGCTAGGGCCACTGCAAGGCACGGCTTGCTGTCTGTGCTGCAGGAAGGCAGGCAAGGGATAAGGAGCCCTGCAGGACCCCAGCTGTGGAGCCTTGGGCAGAGGGCTCCTGGGACTAGCCTCTTACCGTGCCAGACAGGGAAATGCCCCTTGGCTACCAAACACAGGCAGGTGTATAAACCAGCACCAATACCTCAGTCACCATGTTCCCCAGCCTTCGGGTCACTGACCAACCCAAGAAAAAGCCCTACCCCAACCAGCTGCTGGAGGGGCCTCCAGCAGTGACCTGCTGCCCAGGGGAGGAACACCTGCTGACTGCCAAGAAAAGCCATGCACCTAACCTGGGGCAGTATCAGAATGGGCAAGCTAGGCACGGTGGTGCACACCTGCAAACCTAGCCAACTCGGGGAGGCTGAGGCAGAAGGATCACAAGTTCCAGCTCAGCCGGGGCTACTAGCAAAACCCTGCCTCCCTATGAAAAGGGCTGGGGTGGGGCTCAGTGGTAGAGTGTCCCAGTACAAAAAAAAAAAAAAAAAAGGGAGTGGCAAAAGGAGAGTGGGAAAGTCCTTGTCACCTTGACAAGATACATAGGTGCACAAAATGCTCAACTCCATTGTAAACCTTAAATTTTGTGCTTATACATATCAATAAAATGGGGAAGGAAAAAAAAAAGGAAAGGAAAGGAAAGGAAAGGCTGATGCCTTATCCATGGTCACTGTAGCACGGACACAGGGTGGGTTGAGTCCCACTCCAGTTCCACCTTCCTTAGGGCTCCAGCCTCCGCTGACAAGCAGGCAGCAGTCCCCTGCAGACCTGCTCTGGGACCCAGGGCTGCGTGGAGCTCTGCCCTCCTGCCCCTCCCAGGGACTCCTCCCGGCCCACGGAGCAGGGAGGGCCTGGCGAGAGCAGTGCTTCAGGGCACGGGGCTCACACGGGAAGGGTCCTCACCGCAGGTAGAAGAGCACGTAGGCCTGCTGGTTCAGAACCACCTTGACGTTGCTGGAGTGGACCAGGGAATCGTTCATCTGGTACCACTGCCCGTTGCTGGCCTGGGCAGCAGAAAACAAAACCGTCAGAAGACACTCTTCAGCTCCTACTGCTGGCACCGGCTGCCCAAGTGCTGACCAGCGATCACGACCCTCCTCCGAGTGTGCTGGCTGTGGTGCCAGCTGGGCCCCCCTTTCTTCCTGGCATCTCTTCTGGCTTTTTGTCTTTCTGCGGTCCTGGGGTTTAGGCCCTAGGCCTTCACACTGAGCTATATTTCCAACCATTCTTACTTTTTTATTTTGAGACAAGTGTCTCGCTGAGCTGCTCAGCTGGCCAGGAGAGGATAGCACCTGGGAAACGCCTTTCTCCCGGAGTGGGGGGGATGGCAGGCCTGCACCCCAAGTCGGCTTGGTGTCTCTTCCAAAAGGGACTCAGCAGGCCCGAGCACCAGTCTCTGCCAGCATTTGGCCGCCACCAGCATCTCTCAGGTCTACGGACAAGGCAGTGGCCCCTCCAGGTGTTCCACAAATCAAAGAATACAGCAGACTCCTTGAGATCAGTTTTGTTTTTTCTTTTTCCTTTTTGATATAGAGTCTCACTCTGTACTCCAGGCTGGCCTCCAACGTTGGGCAACCCTCCTGCCTCAGCCTTAAGTGCTAGGATTATAGATGCACATCATCACACCCGTAATTTTTACGTGGTGCTGGCGAATCAAATACAGAGCCTCGTGTTTGCTAGAAAAAAACATCTTTTTACTTGACTCTCTGAAGCAACAAGGACCCAAACACAACTCTAAAATACTGCCTCTCTGCAGGGGCCATACCAGGACTTGCCCAGCACTGCCAAGCTGTCACTCGGCTGTATCAGGTGGCCATCCGGGCGGCGGCAGCAGCAGCTCTCACCTTCACGTAGCAGTAGTAGTGGCCAGCGTGGCAGCTGTAGCCCGAGTGGACCAGCACGGCGTAGAGGCCATACATCACGGGGTCACCCGTGCTCTGGGACATGTACGGGCGGATGTTCAGGAATTCTGGGTAGCCCACGTCCTGTGTAAAAAGTCAGGGTGAAGCAGACAACAGTCACCCAGAAGAGGAAGGAAGGGCAGGCTGGCCGTCCGCATCCACAGCCACGCGGGATGCCCGCATCGGCTGGCCTCCAGCAGGGGTGGCTGGGGAGGCTGGGGAGGCAGCAGTACTGCAGCAGCCCAGCACACACCGGGCAGAGCCAAGCAGCTGAGGTGGGCCTTGTCCAGCTGGCTGGGGGCGCGGTGCCACGTCCCCCTGCACAGCAAGGCCTAAGCTTGTCTCTCATTCCCCTCTGCTCGGTGGGGCGCTGGTGCGGGGAGCGGGGAGGACAGTCTTTCAAGACGAAGGTGCTGAGCCACTTTAGCCAGCAGCCCCAGGAAGCCACACGTCTAACAGACTGGCTCAAAGGAATGCCAACATTAATTTATGCCAGAAATCATGTTTTCCTTGGGGAAAAAAATCTTCAATTATCTTTCAATAATAGGAGATGCATTTGCATTTCTGCTCATACATGGGAACCTTTTCATTTTTGCGGTACTTAGGACCAAGCCCAGGGTCACACACTCCAGGTGAGTGTCCAGCTACTGAGCTATACTGCCAGCATCTTTACTTCATTTTGAGATGGGGATTCACAAAGTGGCCCAAGCTGTCTCTCTTTTTCTTTGAGACAGGGTCTTGCTCTGAAGTCCAGGCTGGTCCTGAACTCACTATGGAGCCCAGGCTGGCCTCTAACTAGCAGCAATTTTCCTACCTCGGCCTCCCGAGTGCTGGGATTACAGGCATGTATGCCCAGGCTGTCTTTAAACTTGTGACCCTCCTGCCTCAGCCTCCCCAGTAGCTGGGATTACAGATATGTACTGTTATATGTAGCCCCAAATGCTATTGAGGTATATCCTAGGAATTGTACCCAGGTACTCAAGCACACTACGTGAGCTTGCTACCATTAGCTACACCCCCAACCCAACTCTTATTTATTATAGGACAAGCCCTCCCTCAATTACCCAAGCTCACTTCAAATCTGTGATCCTCCTGCCTCATCCTCCCAAGCAGCTGGGATCACAGGCATGTGCCACCATGACCCTCTTTTCAAACTCAGGTAGAATCTATGGTGAGCAACACACAGACCCCAAGTGTGCACCTGGTGAGCTCTCAAGGTGCTACCCACAGGCCTGCAGCGCAGCCGAGACCCAGGCCCCGGCGGGCCCTCTGCCGTCCCTGCATCACATGCCACTGCGCAGTCTGCCTCTACTCATTCTGCCTCTGTGTTGTCACACGTGGCAAGTGCTTTCTGGTTTGGTTCCTCTCAATCAATGTGACACCTATAGGACTTGCCCAAAAATCTTTTTTGTCCTGCTGAGAGACTCAAAAGCTGATATACACAATGGTCGCAAAGCCTCAATTTGACCTCGTAAGACATGGGGCGCCCAAAGTGACGTAGGTACTCACTCCCGAGCCCCTCACACCTGTGGCCGGCAAACCCCAGCGCAGCGCGAGCCCGGCAACTACCAGTAAGGTGAAGGACAGAATGACTCCTCACACCAGCAGGTTTAGGAAAGTTCTTGGTGCTGAATTTCCTCCCTACAGATTTAAAATGCAACATGCACCTGGGTATAGTGGTGTATCACTATAAACCCAGCACACAGGGAGGCTGAGGCAGGAAGACTGCAAATTCAAGCCCAGCCTGGGCAACTTAATGAGACCCTATCTCAAAAAAAAAAAAAAAAAAAAAAAAAAAAAAAAAAAAAAACAATGAAAGTGGGCCAGGGATATAGCTCAGTCAAAACAAAACCTCTGGGTTCAAAAAAGCGCAACCTGCTCAGTAAATGCCCCGCGAAGCCTGCAAGAGCCGCCCCTGCAGGGGGAGCCTCGCATCCATGCCTCCCAAGCTCCAGAACAAGCCCTCGCCGACAACAAAAACCGGCTCCTAGGAGGCACACGCGTCTGTCCAAATGTCACTGGGAAACCAGGTGTGATGTGCACATCTGTCATCCCAGCACTCAGGAGTCCGAGGCCAGCCTGGGCTCCATTCAGGGTTCAGTACAGGCCTGGACGCGACAGAGTGAGACTCTGTCGCAAAAAAGGAAAAGACACTATAAAGCCACTGTACAAGGAAGGGCGCTTGCTCTAGGGACATAGAAGCAGAGCCCGAGGTCATCACGCTGACCCTTCAGGGACCTCAGACCCTGCATAGCAGGGGCAGCCCAAGAATGGGCACAGGGTGGAGGACAGAAAGCCAGGAAATTAGCCGTCCCCGAATCAGGCTGTGCTTAAGAACCATTAAGAAGAAATGAAAAACACAGATTCCCAGGCCCCGACCTCCACCTGCAGCCACAGGAATCACCCCGGCTGGCCCAGCCCGGGAGGGGTGTGGGCACGGGCTGTGTGTGCTCACCTTGGTGATCTTCCCCCCGCTGAAGTTGGCGAAGCGCTTCAGGGACAGCGTGAGGACGCTAGACGCCCTGTGGATGGAGAAGCGCTTGCTGGCCGGGACTTTCTTCCTGCACCTGCGAGGGAGGTGAGGAAAGTGGCCGTCAGAGCTGCCTGCTCCTTGCCAGCCCGCACATCGGTGCCGTGCTTAGCTGAGGAACAACCGCTTGTGACAGTGGACGCTTGTCCCACGCGCTCTGCAGCCCCGTATGGCAAAGTCTACAAGTCCTGAGTGGGGAAACCACCACGGGACCAATGCACTGGAGAAAGGGTGGCGGCCCCGAAGCAAAGCCACCCACCCGCCCGCTCACGTCGGAGGTAAAGTAAGGCGTACCCACACAGAGCGACCCTAGGGCAATAAGGGAAAGCACGAACCAGAGCCAGGGGCCAAGGGCAAGTGGGCAGGTAGGAAAATGACCAGAGAGGCCACAGGACAGGGGGACGCTGGGCAAGACAGAGACAGCAGTGGACGCTGGAGGACAGCACACGGTGTTGGCAGAGGAGGACCGTGCAAGCAGTGTGAGCGACCCTCCATCCCAAGTGACCAGCTCAGCTGCCGGCTCCGGAGACACCACACCTGGCGGGAGAGCGACGCCAGGACCCTTCCAGCCAGAGCCAGAGTCACAAGCATCGGTCAGGTGTGAGAAGCAGGAAAGTGCTGGCTCTGCCACAACCCGTCGGGGAGAACCTGGGCTAGTCGCTTTCCCTTGAGTCTCAGTTGTGACACCCTGGGTAATGGGGACACCACCTGACTCCATGTCATACGTCAACACTCCCAGGCCCTTTAGTGTCACATGCAGCGCAGTCCCACGGCTACCCTTCATGTGTGCTCCCCGAGGCTCATGTTTACGAGGACACGGAAAGGGTGCTCACGCCGTGGGGGTAAGGGCACCTCTAAGGCACAGGACACCAGGGACCAGGTCAGGGGCTTTCTGGAGGTTCAGTCTTTTGCAGGGAGCAAGGTGACACTTACTTGGCACACATGTAAGCATTCTCTCCGCTCAGGACATCTGGTTTCACAAAAAGCTCCAGAGCACGGACGATGTTGGCAGCTTGCTGAGAGGGCACAAGTGGGGAGAGTTGGCAGCATGCGAGTGTTGAGCCAGGACGCACCCAACGGAAGGCCTCCCCACACTGAGCCAGCAGGGCACAAAACCCAACTTGCATAACAGCTGGCCGGCTGGCTGCCACCTCCTGAGACCTGGGACACGCCCCCCCCAAAGAAGTAGCAGTAAACCAGGGTGGGCAAGGTTCCTTCTCCGGCAGTGACAAGTGGCAATCACTTGAGGCTGGCCAAGGGAACTGGTGGCTTTCATCCAATCTACGGCTGGTCCCACGCAGCTCCTATGGCCCTGGTACTGGCAGGGACAGCCAGCAGGGGCCCAGTGAGGAACCCTGAGGTCTGCGGGCTAGGGAGGATAGCTGGCCTGGCCCATCACAGCCATCTGCCCGAAGCCGAGGGACAGTGCTGTCATTGTTCAATGTGACTCAGGACACAAAACTCAGCTTTATGTTCTTCCGTATGTTTTTAACGATTAAGCCCAGGTCTTCAACGGAGCTACATCCCCAGCTCCACCCCCAGCCCATTTTTCATTTTTCTTTTATTCTGACACAGGGTCTTACTAAGTCGCCCGGGGATTGCGGGGGGGTGGGGGGGGGTGGGGGTGGGGTGGGGGGGTCGTGCCAAATCATGATCCTCCCGCCTCAGCCTCCCAGAAAGCTGAGTCTGCGCTACTAGGCCCAGCTACTTTTTCTCTTTTAGATTAAAGGACAATGACAGTAGGGCTCTGCGCATTTCTCTTCCTCCTCTGTTCTGGTCCGACTCCCTTGTGGCCCTGCCAGGTGCTGGCCTCCCAGCCCAGACCGACCCCGTCCCAGGGGCCACGTGTACCCGAATCTCCAGTGCCACATCCAAGTAGGGGTCGTACGTGTCTGAGACGCTCTTGCACACAGAGCACTTCACTGCAAAGACAAAGGGGAGCGGGTGGCCGCGGCTGTGTGGGCATTGCCAGGGCCAGCCCCTGGGGCCGCAGGCCTAGGGCTTCTCCCTGCTTTTCCCGAAGGACACGGTCTGGCCGGGCTTGGAGTCAGCCGTCGGGAGACAGCTTCCTCCCACTTGTGTAAAGGACACCAGAACTCTGGGGTCACCGGGCTTAGCTGGCACCATAGCAGCTGCCGTGGGAGAATGGCTGCACCCAAAGTACCAAGGAGCGTAAGGCAGCAGAAAGCTTGACACTTTCTTCCAAACCTCCACAGGGTATTACTATAAATGGCAGGCAGAGTCCCTGGACAGGAAGCCCAGGCTGGGGGCCCCTGCGATCTGCCCTGGGATGTGTGGTGCATCCTGGGACAACGTGCCAAGCCAGCGGGAACAGGGGCACAGCTGCACTCACCTCGGGATCTCAGGTATCCTCCAAAAATCTGATGCACTAAGGTGGTGGCCTGGGTTTGCCGGTCCAACCTGAAAAGCAGGTAACCCTTCAGGGAATGACCCTGGGACAGCCCTGGGCTCCTCCAGATCCCCCCGGCCCCCACCGGGGCTCTTTACTCACAGCATACTCAGCAGGGGCACCCCAGGGCCCACAGCACTTCACTGCGGCTCACCTCAGGATGGCACACCACCTTCAGGAGGTAGCCCCACCGCCCATGCCATCGAAACAGAAGGTGCAGAAGGACCTGTGTCCCCACCCAGGCCACGAGGGGGGGAAGCAAGCCCTGCCCAGGCTGAGGGGCGGGAGAAGGTGGGCACACAACGCATCTCTACACTCAACTTGGGACAACAGAAGAGGGTCGGGCATAGGCTTGAGGCCAGGCTGCCTGGCCCTCCTTGTTCTAGTCCTTAGGAGTGCTTACGAGCGAGGATCTAAGGCAACACCAACCCTTGGTACCTAACACCCACCCCTCCCTCAGAACTCACCATCCCTGACACCACACGCTCCCCTACCACAACCCGCCCCACACAACTCAGAGCCCACGGCCCGCTAACCCCACACAGCACCCCCGCCACCTGCTCTCCCTTCCCTGCAAAGCCAAGACAAAGCACTCTACGGAAAGCCGAAGGGGAAAACACAATCACCTCACACAGCGTAACAGACAGAACACAGACCGGCTGGCGTACTATCACCGGCTCTCTCGGAGGCCGAGGGTGGAGGAGTGCAAGTCTGAGCCCAGCCTGGGCAACTTAGCAACTGTCTCAAAATCAAAAACAAAAATGGGCTGGGGATGCAGCTCAGTGTGCAGGCCCTGGACTCTGCCGCCCATACCGTAAGGAGCAGAGAGACAAAAGACCTAGAGCAGGAGAAATCCACAGGCTGACTAACTGCTCTCCAGACACAGCAAAACCCTGCCAGCTGTGTGCTTCCCAGGGACAGCGGCTTCCACAGGGCGCTGTACCTCACCAGAAGACGACTGTTTCTCCTGGCAGCGTCACAGGCTGACTGAGGGACAGCCATGTGTTTTTAAATCATGGTACAGTCCCACCTTGGTAAAGCACTCAGGCTGTGGTACTGGACACATGGTAATGAGGACATTTTATCCTGGTTCTGATGGCTTATCTGGTACTTGATGTACAAGCTAGAACTCGGTGGGCAGGTCACTCGGTGGGCAAAGCAGTTTGTCTGGAACCAGTTAAGAGCGATGAGATGCCACTGTGCTTTAGATGGTACTGCAGAGGTGAAGAGACGTGGTCACACACTACCTGACCACTGCTACAGGCCAAGTCCCTTCCACCCATCTCCAGGGCCAACCAAGGCTACAGGTCAACATTTAGTTTCCCTTGGTGATGTGACAATGTAGCAAAAGGAAGATTAGAAAACCAGAAAGCTATGTTAAAGAGAAAAAGAGAAAAGAATAGAACATCCTCTCCAGGCTGCATGGCACACACCTGCAATCCCAGCACTAGAGGCCAGGATGGACCACACGGTAAGACCCTGCCTCAAGGCCAAGACGAGGAGGAAGGGCACAGCAGTTAGAGCGCTTGCCTAGCCAACACAGGCCGAGTGTCGTTCCTCAGCACCACAGAAGCCAAGTGTGGTAGTGCACGCCTATAATCCCAGCACTCAAGACGCTGAGGCAGGAGGACTGCTGTGAGTTCCTGGCCAGCAACGCTATACAGCAAGTTCAGATCAGCCTGAACTACAAAGTAAGATCCTTTCTCAAAAATAAATAAATAAACAGAAATAAAAATCTCAGCACCCAGAAGACTGAGACAGGAGGACTGCCAAATCCAAGGCCAGCCTAGGTTACACAGTGAGTTCAGGACCAGCCTGAACTTCCGGGCAAGACCTTGTCTCGGAGAAAAAAAAAAAAAAAAAGAATGAAAGAAAAGAGGGCTGGAGGAAGGGCACAGCAGTTAAAGCGCTCGCCTAGCAAGAGCACAGCCCTGAGTTCGATTCCCCAGCACCACAGAAGCCGGGTGTGGTGGCGCATGCTGTAATCCAAGCACCTGGGAGGGAGGCTGAGGCAGGAGGACTGAGTCCAAGGCCAGCCTGGGCTATAAAACAAGACCTTGTCTCGAAAGAAAGAAAGAAAGAAAGAAAGAAAGAAAGAAAGAGAGAGAGAGAGAGAGAGAGAGAGAAAGAAATCACCCAGACCAGTAAACATAAAGAGAAGTAGAAAATAACTTACCACGTCCATAGAGTGAACTGGGCCTCAGACTCCCAACCCATGGGATTCTGCCACAGCTCTCACGAGAGTGCTCGGGGTCGCCAGGGATGTACCTGAGCCCCAGGCACTGGTAGTAGCACTCCAAGAACAAACAAAGGCAGGGACAGTGGCACAGGGAAAACACACAAACCCTGTGTATCCAGGAACACAAAGGGTTCACACCAGAGTGGGTAAGGCGAAGCAGGGACAGGACACCCAACAGCACAGAGCACAGGAGCAGGGCATTTAAAAAGGGGACATGTACAAAGTCACAAACAAGCTGATGTTCCTGAAGAGTAAGAAAATGTTAAGAGCTGGGACTTGCCCAGCCATTAACATCCCATTCTCAGTGGGGTAAGGATGTAGCTCAGTGTGAAGGCCCTTAAGTTGATCCTCAGTAAAGAAAAACACAAAACAGAAAACCAAACTCTCCACATTGAAAACAGTATAAAGTAAAATGAGCAACATGAATGAAAAAGGAACAACAAATACGCCACATATAATAATTTTTTTTTGAGCCAGGGTCTCACTCTCTAGTCCAGACTTGTCCTAGACTCATTATGTAGCGCAGGCTGACCTGGAATTCATGGCAATCCTCCTAACTCAGCCTCCCAGGCACTGAGATTCCAGGTGTGCAACACCATGCCCAGCATACGCAGGGCCGGGGAATTGAACACAGGGCCTTGCACTTGCTGGGCAAGTGCTCCACCTGCTGTGCTATTCCTCCAGCCCCACGTATAACAGCAAGTACAATAATAAGAGTTGAGACCAACCTCTTCAGTCCTGCCAACGCTCCAACAGGGCTTCACCTGCCTCCTAAAGACTTCTGATTGGCTCCCAAAGCAAGCCACACCCTAGGATGCCTAAAAGGCACTCAGAGCGTAGGCAGAAGACCTCAAAGGCAGGTGCTACTGCTTGGGCAAAGGACTCAAGCCAGAGGCAAACACACCCCAGAATGCTAAACAGCGGTTCTCAACAGACACAGGAAGGGCAGACATCGGTGGCTACCAGGCAGCACGTGCGCACGGCACAGCGCCAGGAGACAGGAGGCGGCAGCCGTGCCGTGCCGTGGATGCAGAGGGACAGGGACGTGCAAAGCTCAGGCTCAGCACACCGCTCCATGCAAGGCTCTAGGAGGACAACACCGTGGGACCCGCCATGCAGCTGGGCCTGCCGTCTTGCAGCTCGGGGCAAAGTGGGGGTCCTGCAAACGCCAACTATGTGCCTATCAGTCATCAGGAGCAGCAAGGTCCCCTGGGTCCTAAACATCGCAAGCAACACCAAAACACCTCTGTTGCTGACGCCCAACAGGGCTGTCTGCCTGCAACTCACATAGTACTCCAAGTGACTACTGGCCATTGAAAGCTCGATATGCCATTTCTTTTCATCTGCTACAGACCACTGGAAACGCTAGACAGGCGTTTCAGAGGGTGCCGGGGTTCCCTCACAGTCCACTCCTGGGTAGGTGGAAGCCAGCAGCCGGGCCCCCACCCCACACTCTTTCCTCTGAGAGTGCCAGCCACACCCCAGCCCAGCCTTCCCTACCTCCCTTCACTGGCAGCTCCGGCAGTCCCCGTGCTACACGCAGGGTGACGGTGCCCTGGGCCAGGGATGGCCACTGCTGCAGACCCTCACATGCCAGTGCAGGGCCCGGACAGTGCGTTCTTCTAGGGTCTAGCTCACACCTTGCCTAATTTCTCCCTGCACACCCTTGGGAGGGGTCCAGGTGACCCCCAGGGTCAGGGTTTGTTCTCCTGAGACCCCGCCCTGAGCTCCTCGGGCTCAGGTTTCCTTCTTTTCTTTTTGAGACGGGTCTCGTTTTAGAGTCCAGGCGGGTCCTGAACTCACTGTAGAGCCCAGACCAGCTTCTTGACATTACAGGTATGCATCATCATACGCGGCTACTCAGTGGCACTGGAGGATCAAGGCCTGTGCTTCCCAGGCAAGCACTCCAATCACTGGGCTATAGCCTTAGCCCCTCCAGGATGTCTTTAATCTCCAGATACCCAGCACTCATTCAGCGTTGGGCACAAGGGTATTCAGCAAGCACCTGGCTAAACAAGAGCTTTCAGGAAGACCCATTAAAAGGGTGAGCCCAGGTGGGAGTGTGTGCACGTGTACACGAGTATGCGTGCGCCTCTGTGTGTATATGTGCCTATGTGCTCAAGTCATGTAGTAGCCACAGAAGAACACACAACCAAACCCTCAGAACGGAGAAGCAGCACCTAAGAATCCAGTAATGCATTTCACTTATATAATTTAAGTAAGATCTCCTTATGTAAGGTTTACCTGAAGTACTTCTCACCAAGATGCTCACGGAGACTTAGGTGTGTCCTGCCTCTCCCACCTGATCAGACCACACTGCCCTCAGCCAGCCCTTCCCCGGGCCCACCTCCTCTGCAGAGAAAGCCTGGCAGGTGGGTGCAGGGCCAGCTGCCTCCCATGCAGAAGGGTGACAGATGCGAAGCACATACTTGGCATAGCCATTGAGGCAGGCCTTCTGCATGGCATCGATGGTGTACCGGAGGAACTCGTGTGCATCCTCCTGGTTCCCAAAGCGGAAGTGGCGGGCGATCTCTGAGGAAAGAAGAAAGAGGTGAGGAAAGCTCGGGGTCCCACAAAGGGAGGACACCACGAACTCTGTGTCACATCCTGCAACCCTGTCTCCAATCACCATGGCAGTTAATAGCTCCGTGAGACCTAAAGTCTTCACTGGTTATGGTGACTGGCACCTGGAGTACCAGCTCCTCGGTGCATGTCTCCAACCCAGGAGTTCTGGGGCCAGCTAGAGAGCAGCGCCAAGCGCAACGACGCAGGAGGATAATCCCAGCACTCTGGGAGGCTGAGGAAGAAGAACAACAGGGAGTCTGAGCCCAGTTTGGTAACTTAGCAATACCACGTCTCAAAAAAATGCGATTAAAAAAAAAGAGGGTGGGTGAACAGGAATGTGCGAAGGCCCTGAGCTCCATCCCCAGCACCGTGAAACAAAAAAAGCCTGCAACATTCCACACAGAACGCAACGGATTACAGCCCCGTCAGGGCTACAACTCACACAGGTGAAGAACAGCACACTGGTCTTCTCTACCAACTGACCAGGAAATCAAATCTCCACAGCATGTGGCACTAGTCCATCTGACACTCAGAAGCACTCAGTATGTCCCCTCCCCTCCTGGCTCTTGCTCACCTGTCAGCTTTCCTCCCCCTGGCCAAACCCACGTGCCCCCACCCCTCCCCTGGCCAACAGTAACTACCGGAGGCGTCCGCCAGGCTCCCCTCCCTCACCCCACCCGGCAGCACTGCTGGCACTCGGCAGGCACCTGCTTGCACCCACTCTTACTTTTCAGGTCACGGATGAAGGAAACAGGCTTGATGGCGTTGCCGCTGTTGGCAAAGGCCTGGACGATGTGGTTCTGCATGATGCACAGCATGCAGAAGCTGCCCTGGTGACCTGAGACCCGGGAGAAGCAGGAATTAGGACAAGAGCCTTTGAGTCTGTGGTGACCTTCCCTCCAGCAAAAACGACGCAGGAGCAAATGGGCCACCCAAGCCGAAGACCCAATTGGGATGTCAACGCAGGACCTGGAAGGTGCCAGACTGCATTCCGGGGCTGCAAGTCACCCACGGCTGTAATTCTAACGACGTCACATCACCACCCTGAGCTAATGCCACTGACCCGTGTCACAGTCTTTTCACACTTCACTAGTAGTATCCTTTTTCGGTGCTGGTGGTACCGAGGGTGGAATCCAGGGTCTTTGTTCTGAGCTACATCTGCAGTCCCTGTTTTATTT
Source organism: Ctenodactylus gundi (assembly GCA_004027205.1). Taxonomy (NCBI): domain Eukaryota; kingdom Metazoa; phylum Chordata; class Mammalia; order Rodentia; family Ctenodactylidae; genus Ctenodactylus; species Ctenodactylus gundi. The sequence continues at coordinate 150,924 of PVKB01003372.1, forward strand.
TGAGGCAGGGTCTAGCTAGATCACTGTTTCCTAGGCTTGAGTGTGAACTTGTGGCCCTCCTGCCGCAGCCTCTCAGAGCTGGGCCGACAGGCCTGCGGTACCACCCAGCTCTTCGTGCTTGCTCCTTACACAAGGAGCAAGTCTGACTTTCCTCCTGGGATCTGAAAAGTGTCTCCTCCAATGTCCCAGTTACCCGGCACAGCCAACAGAGGGTGAAACTCTAGGCTTCCTGATGGTCCCCGGGGGACCTCTGCTCCACAGCACCTAGTGAACGCCTCAGGGTGATTTATCAGGGCCGGACACCCAGAGGATCCGAGGAGCAAACGTTTTGGTGTTCTGGGCCACGCAGTCGCGTCATAACTAAGCACAGCGACAGCTGTAGGGCAAAGCACCCTGTGGGGAAGGAAGTGCTCAGGGTCCTTGAGGGGGGTCGGTGGCACAGGCTGGCATCCCAGCACTCTGGCAGGCTAAGGCGGGGACTGCACGCCTCAGCCCAGCTCAGGCACCGCAGCGACAGCCTGTGTCAACGTAAAAATTAAAAAGGGCAAGGACGAAGCCCAGAGTGAGGCCACGGGTTCAGCCCTAGTGTCATGAAAATAAGAGTAATTTACAAATCCAGGCCGCAGCCGGGCTAGCCCCGCCCCAACACATGACCACTGTTCTTCCGCAGCCCTGACAAGGTCATGTCCTCACCCTGCTGACTGTGGCACACTTCACACACTGAAAGGCCAGGAACACAAGCGTGCCTTCGCATTTGAACCGCTGAGGAAACCTCCCCTCAGTCCCCTCCACATCCCCTCGCCCACGGTGACCACGGCCCCGACACAGGCACTCACGATTCCGTTCGCAGCCCAGAAACACAAACGACATGCGGCGGTGCACGCTGACTTCATGTCAGCTGCCATGCGCGCCAGCTGGCTAGAGGCCCCTGCCTAGAACATCTCTCTGCCTAGGTGGGGCCCACTCACCTCTAGGGCGAGCTCCGCCCTTCCTGCCACCCTGAACCCAAGTGCCCTGAGGCTACACCTAGAAGACACACTGCCAGGCCAAAGGGGAAGCCCACCTGTGGTTTTGCAAGACACGACCATGTATTTGTATGTGGAGCGCTGTTTTTCCTTCCCTTTCGGGGATCAAACCCAAGGCCTTCCAACGAGCCACACCTCCAGGCTGCTTTCATTTTCCATTTTGAGACAAGGTCTCGGCAGGTGGCCAAGCTGCCCAGGCTGGGCTCAAACTTGGGAGTCCTCTCCTCTCGGCCTCCAGAGAGCTGGGTTGGATCGCAGGCCACCCACTCTGTTTGTTTTTAAGACAGGGTCTGTTGCTCTGTAATCCAGGATGGTCCTGAACTCACCATGGAGCCCAGGCTGGCCAGGCTGACAGCAATCCTCCTGCCTCGGTCTCTTGAGTGCTGGGGAACTGAACCCAGGGCCTCAGGCACTCTAACTGCAGAGCTATGCCCTCAGTACCCTCCTTTTTTAAAATGATAGAACCAGGGCTGGAGGAATGGCACAGCGGTTACAGTGCTTGCTGTGCAAGCACACGGCCCTGGGTTGATTCCCCAGCACCACATAAACCGGGCGTGGTGGCGCACGCCTGTAATCCCAGCACTTGGGAGGCTGAGGCAGGCAGATTGCCCTGAGTCAAGGCCTGCCTACGGAACAAGACCCTGTCTCAAAAAAAAAAAAAAAAGAAAAAGAAAAAATAATAGAATCAACACAACTGAGCTTCTGACACAGCCCACGATCAATCCCACACCGTTCCCCCCCTTTCTATCCTTCCCTCACCTCTAGTCTTCCCTAACTCCTGTCTGTACCTTTTGTCCTTTCTCTTAAAAAAAAGTCTTACAGGGACGAGGCACAGCTTAGCAGTCTGAGTGCTTGCCTAATATGCACAAGGCCCTGGGTTCGATTCCCTAGCAACATATAAAAATAGCTGGGCAGTACAGCATTGAGGAAGTTGCAGGAGGAATGCCAGGTGTTTGAGGCCAGCCTGGGCTCCACAGTGGGGTCAGGCCCAGCCTGGCTACGGAGCAAGATCTTGTCTCAAGGAGAAACAGCCAAGTTCTTCATGTGTACACCTAGGTAGCAGCCTGACCCATTTCTGAGCTGCACAAGTACACGCTGCACCTCAGCTTCTGAGGCTTTCCTCTCCATCGGACTCTGTCCCTGACTGGCCCAGGAGCGCGGCCCACGGCTCTGCACGGCTGTGTGTGATGCCTCCACGGATCTGCTCACGGGCACTTGGGTTGTGGTGGCCTGTCTGATGACCACACAGCTAAACTGTGTGTTTCATGGGCTTCTCTGACCTCAAGCCCCTTTTGTGAAACACCTGTTCATAATTCTACTTTTTTTTTTGATAAGCTGTTTCTTCCTTGTTCTTGGGATTTTTTTTTTTTTTTTTTGAGTCAGGGTCTTGCTCTGTAACCTACACGGGCCCTGGACCCACAGCATTCCTCCTGCCTCAGCCTCCCTGCATGCTGAAATTACAGGCGTGTGCTACCACACTCAGCTTTATGTGGTGCTGGGGAATCGAACTCGGGGTCTTGTGCTTGGTAGGCAAGTGCTTTAGCCACTGTGTCATTCCTCCGGCCCTATGATTCTTTATATAATCGTAAGAAATTTTCAAGTATATTCTTTAGCCCAATGTTTTACTGATTACATGTCTCAGGTTTTGCCTCCTAGCTTGTAGTTGGTCTTTAAATTTTCTTTCATTTTTTTTCCTTTTTATGAATAAAAGTTCTTCATTTGCTGGCCTATAATCCCAGCACTCAGGAGGCTGAGGCAGAAGGATCACCAGTTGAAGCCCAGAACAAGCAGCTTACTGAGATGTTGTCTCAAAGCCAAACCCAGTAGGCTGGGGGAATAGCACAGTGGTTGAAGTGCTTGCCTCACAAGCACAAGGCCTGAGTTTGATCCCCCAGCACCACATCAACTGGGCATAGTGGTGCACGCGTGTCTGCAATCCCAGCACTCAGGAGGCTGAGGCAGGTGGATTAACAAGTCCAAGGCCAGCTTGGGCTCCATAGTGAGTTCAGGACCAGCCTACGCCACAGAGCGAGACCCTGTCTCAGAAAAAAAAATGCAAACCTAAAAGACAGGATGGGGTGTAGATCAGTGCAAAGGCCTTGTGCCTGATCCATGGTATCCTCGTCCCCCACAAAAATATTCTTAGAATCAATGGGACGTGAATTAATCCACACATTTAAGGAGAACCAGTATCTGCACACTAGCAAGGCTTCTCTTCGAAGGCTGCTGTCCTTGACGCAGGCTGTCCCTTATGCCCTTCAGTCAAGGTCTCCGCGTGCATCTAGTAGCTGTGTTTATTGTACACGTTGTTATTTTTTAATATAGCAAGCTGCTTATTGCTTGGTACAGAGAAATGTAGCCACTGTTTATTTGCTGATGTTACGGCGAGCGCGCTGCCAAACTCCCCCTGCTTAACTTCTCAGGTTTTTCACGTATTCTTTTGGTTTCCTAAGCAGGAATACTGTTTTAAATAGTATTCAAGGGCCGGCCTGGGCTCCACAGTGAGTTCAGAACCAGAATGGGCGCGACCCTGCCTCAAAAAATAAGTAAATAAAAAATAAAATAAATAAAACATAAGGAGCAGCTTGTGTTTACAGCATTGTTGGGCCTGGTGGCATCCACTTGCCAATCCCAGCACTTTGGCAGGCTGAGTCACAGGAACTGAAGTTCAAGCCCAGCCTGGGCAATGTGACAAGATCCTCATTTTGAACAATAAAAAGGGTCTGGGGATGGAGCTCAGAGAGAAGGCCCTGGGTTCAATCCCCAGGATATGAGAGAGAGAGAGAGAGAGAGAGAGAGAGAGAGAGAGAGAGAAAGAGAGACACAGAGAGAGATAGAGAAACAGAGAGAAGGACAGAGAGGAAGGGAAGGGGAGAAAGAAAAAAAAAGTCATGACAGTATTGTTTTTCCTGTCCTCTTCCATGTGCTACAGCTCTAGCTGGAACTGACACACTTAGACAGAAGAGGTAAGAGTGCCCATCTATGCTTCACTGTGATTCCCAAGAGTACACCTCCAAGACTTTCTTTTTTTGGAAGACAGGGTCTTATTCTGTAGTGCCCAGGGTGGTGCTGAACTTAACTATGTAGTCAGGCTGGCCTCGAACTCCCAGCCATCCTTCTGCCTCAGCCTCCAGAGGGCTGGGATTACAGTTGTGTGCCACCGTGCCCAGCTTCACCAATACTTTTTAATTCACAGTGACACTCTGACACTTCTGTGGTTTGCAGTATACATCTTAAGAAAATGCCCTTTCAGAGGCTGGGGCTACGGCCCAGTGTTTAGAGCGCTTGCCTACCACATACAAGGTCCTGGGTTCAGCTCCCCATAAAAAGTTAGCCAGGCGTGGTGGCACACATCTGTAATCCCAGCTCTCAGAAGACTGAGGCAGGAGGATTGTCCAGATTTCAAGGCCAGCCTGGGCTACACAGAGTTCAGTACTACCCTGAACCAGAGAGATCTCAAAGAAAAGAAAAAAGAGAAACAAAAAGGAAAGGTTCTTCTATCACTGCTCTGCTGCTACTTCTTTTCACAGCACTAGGGACAGAACCTAGGGATTTCATTCCGAGCTATGTACCCAGCTCACTTTTTAAATTTCTGGTTTTGAGACAGGGTCTCTCTAAGTCACTAAGTTGCCTAGGCTGGGTTCTAATTTATGAACTTGAAATCCTCCTGCCTCAGCTACCCAGAGTACAGACCACCGGGCTTGTTTGGTTTTGTTTTTAAATCCTGAATTCCTCTGGAGAGGAGGCACCTACTTTCCCTTTTACAGTAAGTAACTATAAAGAGAGCAAAGAAGCACCAGCCTTTGTTGGGGCCAAATCCTATTCCAAGCACGTTGCAGAATCCATCTGAACCTCACGAAAGCTGTGAGTGGGGGAGGTTTACTTTTTTCTGCGGACCAAGAGGAGAGGCAGAAGAGATCATGTGACATTCTAAGGCCACAGGTGCCCAGCAGCAGGACTGGGTGCAGACCCAGGCCCACTCCAGGGCCACGATGTGGAGATCTGCTCACACATCTGTGTGAGAGACTTCAGGACAGCGGGACACCTGTGCACTCCATTCTCAGGATGAATGCAAGCTGCTCCAGATGTTTTATTTATTTTTTATTTACTTATTTTTTGAGACAGGGTCTCACTCTGTAGCCCAGTCTGGTCCTGAACTCACTATGGAGCCCAGGCTGGCCTTGGACTCATGGAAATCCTCCTGTCTCAGCCTCTCAAGTATTGGAATTATAAGCGTGCACCACCACACCCAGATTATGTGGTACTGGGGAATCGAACTCGGGTACTTAGCACTTGACTTAGTGCTTCCTAGGCGAGCGCTTTAACCACTGAGCCATTCCTCCAGCCCTTAGTGTCAGGTTTTGAATGTCACTGTACATTACATGTATGATGGAAAGATTACAAATGCATCCTACTTAATAAAAACACATGCTAACTTTCAAAAGAAATAAAGAAGTTCATGAATTGGGTGAGACTGTCATTTTTCTAATACTCCTCTACGTCTGTTATCTAGGTTGTAAGAACCCCCAGAACAGGCGAGTACCTGGGTCTGTCTCGACTCCCTCAGTGCATTTCTCATGAGCTGGCAGCACACAGATCTTTAGAAGTTCATGGAACTCACCTAGAAAACCATCCTGGCCTGCTGCTGTCCTTTCCCAGAAGATTTTTGACCGCTGCGTTATTTTTCCTAATAGTTAAAAAGATTCCTCAGACTTGAAATTTTCCTTAGCCTTTGGTGGTTACGTTTTATTTCACTTGTATCTTATGCAACTTCAGTGTCTAGCTGGGGGAGCACTTTATCGTGTACACAATGCGTACCAGCATAATAGCTGCATAAAATAACTGGAGGCAACTTTGTCCGTGGAATTGGGGATTGAATACAGGGCCTTTGCTCTGAGCTACAGCCCCAGTTCCTTCCTAATGATCGTTCGCGACAAGATCACGGCAGGCTGCTAGGCTATCCAGGCTAGGCTTGAACTTGTTATTCTCCTGCCCAGCCCCCTAAAGCACTGGGAAGTGCAGGCCTGCACATGGATGCAGCGTACAGAGGGGTCTTTGGAAAGCCTTATGTTTGTCGGGGGATGTACTGACGGACATCTGGCAAAAGCAGTAGTCCCACTTGAGGGCCCCCGCAGGCCAGCCAACCACAGGCACAGAGGGAATTGGGTTTTACCAGACACCCTCCATTGTGGACGTCTGGGGGGGTCTGTTCAGCGGGGAGCCCGACTCCCACCCTGCACCACCCCCACTCACAGCTGCGCGCGTGCTCCCGGGAAAGCAGGTAGTTGGCCAGCGGCGGGGTGTACGTCAGGCACTGCACAGTGGCGTTCAGGAAGCAGGTGTTACCCAGGTTGTGCAGCCCGGCGCCCACACGGAACACACGCTCCCACCTCAAGGACAGCCTCTCGGTGGGGAAGAGCACTTTCTGTGGGGCGGGAACACCATCTCCAACAGTCCCAGATGCGCGCTCGCCACCTGGAGGAAACAGAAGGTGGGGGGGAGGGCACAGGGCAGGTCAGGCCATGCAGGAGCTGGTAATAGAACACCCCCACCGCCCCATCTGAAGGGTGCACAGTTACTCAGGACTCAGGGCTAGAGGGGAGCTGGGTTCCCACTGACCGCAGTTTCCCTAGGCCTAGCTCCCCTAGAACACCCAGAATATAGAGGCACACTGGACCCTCCATACTGCTGGGTCCAGAATTCCAGGATGCTCTAAGAGGAAGGACTGGGGCCTGACATTGTACCACACTGCCCCCTAGGGCGACCCACCCCTTTCCATCCTAGCTCTCCATCTCAAGCATGGGCACGTTCCAGGGAATCTCCGTCCTCCCAATCCTGCACCAGGACACCCACGCTCCAACCCACCCACCATGGGAAAGCTGCAACCCTCCAGCCCCGACCTACTCAGTGAGGGCCCAGCCAGGCCTCCCCTTTTACCCTGTCTTCTGGCCAGGGGCTCCTGCCCACTCTTGGGCCGGCCAGCGCCCTCTGTCCTGGGGTTCAGCAGCACATATTTGCTCTTCAGGGCTTCCAGCTGGTAGGAGAAGCTCTTGCTGGCCGGCTCAAACTCGATCTTCTGCAGGAGGACCTTCTTGGCCGAGGCGGCCAGAAGCCTGCCCAGCTCTCCATCCTCGGACGCATCCCTGCGCCCAGGCTTCAGGGCTTCCTTCAGCTTATCAACTATGGGCATGGTGCATGCCTGCAAGGACAGCAGGGGGCACAGATCTACCACGGGCCAGAGAGAAAAGCAGCTCCCCTGCTGGATCGCCACGGGTACCAGCCACCACCGAAGTATCCTGGGCCAGGTGCCACTCACACAGAGTGACTGGTAGATGCAGTCCTGGTGCGTGACTCGTCTCCCCTAGAGACTGTGGGCCTAGAGACACTGTGCACACAGTGCACCTGACTATGGATATTGTTTCCTTCCAAAGGGCAGCATGGAGTCTCTGAGTCTGCTCAAAACTGGGAATGGCTAATTTTCATACACAGTCTGGCTGCTCCCCACTTCCACACAGAACTATGTAATAAAGAAATCAGCCAGGGACTAGAGGAATAGCCCAGTGGCTAAAGTGCTTGCCTAGTAAGAGCAACGCCCTGGGTTTGATTCCCCAGTGCCATGTTAGCCAGGCACAGTGGTGTTCAAGGCCAGCCTGGGCTGCAGAGTGAACTCAAGAGCAGCCTGAACTATAGAAAGAGAACCTGCCTCAAAACAAAACAAAAAAACAAGAAAAGAGGAGCCGGAGGAGTGGCTCAGCAATTCAAGTGCTTGCCTAGCAAGCACTAAGTTCCTCAGTTCGATTCCCCAGCACCACATAAGCCAGGCATGGTGGTACACAACTGTAATCCCAGCACTCAGGAGCCTGAGGCAGGGGGGTTGCCCTGGGTCCAAGGCCAGCCTGGGCTTCATAGTGAGTTCAGGACCAGCCTGGACTACAGAGTGAGACCCTGTCTCAAAAAAAAAAAAGAAAAGAAAAGAAAGAAAGCAGCCAGGCATGGTGGTACAGGCCTGATATCCCAGCATTCTGGGAAGCTGAGCAGGACAATGGCACGTATGAAATCAGCCTGGGAAACTATGGAGACTCTTTCTCAAAATAAAACTTAAAAGGGTCTGAAGATGTAGCTCAGTGTGAAGGTCCTGGGTTCAATTCCCAGTACCAAGAAACATGGCAATCAGCAAGCAGTCAGGCAGACACATGCACCTGCATGGACGGGCACCACTCATTTGGAGGCCACGGCCGCACGTGGCTGCAAATGTGACATGCCACCAGAGGTCAACGGCTTCAGGGAAGGAGAGAACACAACCGTCCTAACACTTTTTCACCTGCTCTCCTCCCACAGTGGCTGCTATAACTGTACAACACAATGCCTGTGCCTGCACTGAGTTTCTACTGGTCAGGGCACATGACAGTGAGAGAGGGCAAAGCAGCACACCAGAGCAGGTTGGGGGACAGTCCCTAATGGACAGCCAGCGAGGTCCCACTGTGCATGAAGGCTCCCAAGAGGAGCAGAGAGGGCGTGGGACAGGCTGGGGGACGGGCTGTGGGGGACGGGCTGTGGGGACGGGCTGTGTGGGGACGGGCTATGGGGACGCGCTGTGGGGAACGGGCTGTGTGAGCCTCTAGGCTCACCCTGGGACAAACACCTGCCCTTAATCAAGGTTCCTATTCTTGGACTGTGGTAAAGCAGGGAAAAAAATCAAGCTGGGCCTGGTGGTACAGGCCTGTAATCCCAGCACTCTGGGAGGCTGACGCAGGAAGATTCCAAGCTCTAGACTAGCTTGGGTAACTCAGCCACTTAGGAAGACTCTGAATAGGAAAGGGCTGGGGATACAGCTCGGTGCAGACACCCCAGGTTCAATTCCCAGTACTGCCAAAAAGAGGAAAAAGGGGAGAGGGACAAACAGCTGGGAATGTGGTCGCAGGGATCAGACAGCCTGCTACCTGCTGGTCTCTAATAGAGGACTAATGTCACCAGGGCAGCCACAGCTGGAGCAAAGGAGACTCATCCCACCTTTTCTGACTGCTTCACCTTCATCCTCTTGCCCTCCCTACACCTCTTAACTGCCTAGCCAAGGCTCAGGTATGAGAGTCACACTGGAAAGTATGTCCCTGGAGTCACCCACCTCCATCAGCCCCGCGTTGACTCCCTCTGGTATGTGATACCCAGTCTGGCCACCCTGAGCAACTCAGCTGCTTATCACATGCATCCCAAATTCCACTTGGGATATCTTCTAGCAATGCTTATTAAACTATTCATATTTATTATTAGGGATCATCTAATTCCACACTTGGGTCAAAGAGCTCAATATAAGGTTCCATAATGGACAGAAATTATTAAAAAGTAAGCACTAATGTTCTGATACCAAGGGAAAAAAAAAACCCTACTCCAAGCCTGACCTGGCACACACGCCTGTAATCCCAGCTACCTGGGAGGCTGAGGTAAGAGGATGGCACGTTTGAGATAAGCCCAGGCAACTGAGCCAGACCCTGTCCCAAAGTACAAGGGCTGGGAAAGTTGGCGTGTAGCAAAGCGCTTGCCCAGCATGGGTAATAGGCCCTGGGCCCGATCCCGAGTACCAGGGGAAAAAAAAGCCTTTTCCAGTGGGATTGCCTTAAACTTTCAGCAACGGAACAGTCACTGTAGGTCCATGTTCCATGCAGGTGACTGAGACCCACAGAAACCTTCCATGCTCCCCTGCAGTGTGTGAGCTGGCTTACAGGTTCCACCAAAGCAAGGAATTAGGTGCTTAGGGGAGGGGCTGACGCGATCTGGCAGGTGCGCCACGTGGCCCTGGAATTTACCTGCTCCTGTACTCTGGCCTGCTTAGTCACCTATGCCACCAAAGGCAGTGTCCTGATGGGTGGTGGCACACGTGGGACCAGCAGCAAGAACGTCAACTGAGGTCACCTCTCTTCCCCTGGTCCTTGCAGGCTCATCCCAAGGGGTGGTTCCTTCTACCAAGAAGTGGCCAGCAAGGTACAAAAGTTCTCTCCACCTCTGAGGTCAGTACGAGTTCAGAGAACCGTACCACCTGCCACAGGATCAGCGCCATGTAGGGGACACAGTCACTGTTCTACCTCCAGGTAACCCATCATAAGTGGCAAGGCCAGGGAATTCAACTAGCCCCATGCTTGCCAGCTGACTGAAGTCTAAACCTCACTTCCGAATAGCAGGAAAGGTACTGGAGATGCAGCTCAGGGGTAGCATGCTTGCCTCGCATACACAAGGCTCTGGATTCAATCCCCAGTACCGCTAAAAAATCAAAGCAAGACCCTCAAAACAAACAAACCAAAAAAAAAAAAAAAAAAAAAAGCAGGAGGGAGCCCAGTGTGGTAGCACAGACCAGTAAACTCAGGTGCTAAGGCACCTGCCATAAATTCTAGGTCAGCATGGGCTGCAGAGCAAGACCTTGTCTCAAAAAATAAAGCGAAAAAGACGGCAGAGACAGTTCCCTGAACTTCGGGGGTTGGGGGGACAGCGCTCCGAGCCCCAGATCTGCCAGCAGGTGCCAGGCCTAAGTCTGCTCCCCTCCTCCCCACAGTACCATGACAGAAGAACATTGGAATACAGAAAAATCCACAGGGAGGCTGGAGGGATGGCACAGAGCTTAGTCAAAGCGCTTGCCTAGCAGGCACAAGGCCCCGAGTTCAATTGGTGGCGCAAGCTTGTAGCCTAAGCATTTGGGAGGCTGAGACAGGTAGAACGCCCAGGACCAGCCTGGGCTACAGAGAGACCCTGTCCAAAAAAATAAAAAAAGGTCTGCAGAGCCAAGACATCCAGATTCCTAAAAACCGTCCAGAAGACCACTGGGGTTCTTGGGTCAGGACTCACATCCTAGGACAGACAGGTAAGAATTTTGCCCTGAACCAGCAGCTGGTCCACTCACTGGCTCATGTCCAAGAGCCACTTAGCAAGAAGATAAGCAAGACTGGGAGGATGAACCCAATTTCACAGGAGGTAGAAACTTAACCTAAATGCGGAGTCACAGATTTTGCACAAACACAATGCGCTCGAGCAGTGGCAGCCAAGATCCACCTCTGCTGTGCCAGTTCCACCTAAACACTAAGCAATGGCCTCAAAACGGTTTCTTTCCCAGAGGCAACAGACCCGGAAAAAAAAAAAAAAGTTCTGTAGTCACCAGCACACCCTGCGACCGGCACACGTATTACAGCAAACACGAGGATCAGGAAGGTGCCCTTCTGTGGTCCGGATTTCTTCCCATCCCAGAGGGCAACGCTGATCTACACACATCTCTGCCTCCGGAATGAAGCACAGCTTCCTTAGATCCTCACCACAGACACGACTTAAACCCCTTCTCAGTCCCTCTCTGCCTCTATTTAGACAATCTTTTTCTCTCTCCCTCCACCTTTAAATTCACTTTTCTGCTAGACAAGGTGATGCATGCCTGTAATCCCAGCGCGCAGGAGGGCGAGGCAGGAGGACTGCCCTGAGTTCCGAGGCCAGCCTGGCTACACAGTTTAGGAACAGCCTGGACTTCCAGAGTGAGATCTTTCTCAAATAAAATAAAATAAAATAAAATAAAATAAAATAAAAACCTCGGTTTTCCAAGATAAAACTGCACTCAGGACGCCACCAAGTGCTGGAAAAGAGGGAGCCCGAGGTAGGAGGGCGGGAGAGGGATGCTCCGGCCACCGGAACACAACGCGTCTCTCCTGGGCATCCACTGCAGAAACCGAAAGGACGGGACGGGCACTGGGGCATCCCCCTCGCCTCTACTAGAGGATGCCACAGGAGCACCGCGGGCCCGGGGACGTGCCCCACAACCCCACACAACCCACGGGCATTTAAAAACCCACATTCGTGCCGGCACCTGCGCGGCGACCACAGGAAGGTCACTCCCTCCAGGTCTCCGTGAAAAGGGCGCGTGCTGGCCCGGCGGGCCGGCGGAACGCTTCCTCGGACGTGGGGCCCACTGCCGAGGAAGCTGGGGCTGCCCACTGGCGACGCAAGCCACGGCTCCGGCCGGTAGCCAGCTCTGCCCGCCACGCGCGGGGAGGTCCACGGGGGACAGCAAGGTGCTCGCGGCAAGCCCAGGTCACGCCGAACCCCGGAAGGGTCCCGCCGCCCAGGCCCCGTCTCGGAAACACCTCCGGCTAGGCCAGCGCCCCGCCGGGCCCCGAGAGGCCAGTCGAATCCCTGCGCAGGCGACGCGACGCCACGGCCGCGAGCGGTGGCCCGGCCTCGGGCCCTCGCGGGGTCCCGCTACCGAGAACCCCGCGCGGACAGCGCCAGCACTTGGCCCACCCGGGCGCCCCGAGCTCCGCCGGCCGGCGCCTCCGCCCTGGCTAAGCGACGCCAGGCGCCCCGACCTGCGGAGTCCTCGGCCCGGCCCGGCCCCGCAGCCTACCGGGCGCTTCAGCTCCGCAGCAGACAGCGCAGCGTCGGCGTCTCCCGGCTCCGGGCCCGCACGCACACCATCCGGGTCTCGGGCGCCTCACACACGTGTCACGCTGACGCTTAAAGGCGTCGCTCCCCGCGGCCGCTCGGCTCCGACACCCAGAAGTCCAGGTGGCTTTAAGAGGCGGAGCTACGTTCGGCGCGCGTTCTGGGCCCACCCACCGCCGCCGGACGCGCCCGGCCCCGCGGCTCTACGCAATGACGCAGGCGCGCAGAGCCGAAGGCGCCCCGCCCCCAGGCCCGAGTCTCGTGCAATTTGCGTAGAGCGCGTGAAGCGCCGCCACTTCCGGGCGGCCGTCCGCCCGCCCGCCTCCTCGCGGCTGTTCCGATTGGTGCCCGTGCCCAGCGCCAGCCCGGGCCGCGCGGAGGCGGCCATTAGCCGCCTGGTCGGCGGTGCGGCGCTGGAGCCGGCAGGAGGCAGCGCTGGGGCCGTCGTGTGTCTGGGATTTGTGCCGTCGGTGATGGAAAAAGCCCCTCGTGGTTAGGCAGGACGGCAGCAAGCAGAGCTCAGCCGGCGGCACTGAGAGAGTTGAAAACCCCAAGTAGTATAAAATCGGTCAAAATCCACCCTCTCCAGCTCCTACACCAAAGGAGTCCGTGCCGGTGAGGCAGTGCCGGACTTTTCTTTTGGAGACAGGGTCTCGCTCTGTAGTCCAGGCTGGTCCCGAACTCACGGTGGAGCCCAGGCTGGCAGTGAGCGCCAGGCAATCGTCCTGCCTCAGCCTCCCGAGTGCTGGGGTTACGGGTGTGCGGCTCGTGGTGCTGGGGGATCCAGCGCAGGGCCTCTAGTTTGCTAGGCAGGTGGTCTCAGGGCTGTGCCATTCCTCAAACCCCAGTGCTGGAGTTTGAAACACACTCTCGGATCCCTTTCCAGGAAATTCCTTCCCCCTCTCCGCTCACCTGACGCGCGCCCACCTGAAGGAAGCAGCGGTCTGCAGCAGCTCTTCCAGATCCCAACTTCAGGTGTGGAACTTTCGGGCACAATGTAGCTTTTCTCCGAAGACCAAAGGGGCCATCTTCGGGTGGCATCTTCCTCTGACACCCTGTCCTTTCCCAGCACGCTCTGACCTAAATAAACTCATCTTCAGCTTTGCCTCCGTAAGATTCTTTTACCAGTGCCGACACCAGCCCAGTAAGCCATCTCCCACAGCACAGAGGAAGGTGGAGATGGCGGGGGAGGGGGCTCAGGGGAGGAAAGGGTCACACAGTTTGGCCTTTTAATCTCGGAGGCCCTTGTGCCAGTCTTATCTCCACTGGCTCCTTGTCATCCGCGACCCCGTGTGAAGGACATACTCAAATGGTTGAGTATTTGCAAACGCCCTTGCAATATGTATTTGTTTATTGGTACTGGGGATTGGATGCAAGGCCTTCACGTTGACCATATCCCCAGCCAAACTTGTGATCCTCCTGTCTCTGCCTCCCAGAACGCTGAAACGACAGGTATAAACCACAACACCCAACTTGCAAGACTGTTAGCCTTTCCCTTAAACTATTAAGCAACATCACAGGCTTCTCCCCCGTATTTCCCAAGGCCAGTGGAGAGACTGCTTCTAAGCCTGACTTCAGGAGCTCTTGGAGAAGCACAGGGCAAGAATAAACTTTTTTTCCCAAAAGACAAAACATGCATGTCCAGTCGAGTGTGCTTCGCCTCCCTTGACAGGGAAGTCATGAGGCTGAGCAGGGTGAGGCTGCGGGCGAGCAGCCTCGAGGTGATCGGCATCTCACCCGCCTTAAAGCGGGGCTAGGATGGAGAGGGCGTGTGGAATTGGAAGAAGATTGGCCGTATGTGGCATTTGAAAACGCAAAAAGGCAAAACCAAAACGCTATTAGCCTGAGATTAAGATTATGTTCTAGCCAGGCCTGGTGGAGCAGGCCTGTCACCCTGGCACTCTGGGAGGCAGAGGCAGGAGGATCATGAGTTCCCAAGTTCGAGCCCAGCGTGGGCTTGCTCTGCATGTGGGAGCAAGGGTTTGCTGTGTAAGGGTTTAGATCCACTGCTTCTACCTCATGAAGGAGGATGGTGGGTCTGCTGGTGGGAGGCCTGTCATACCTGCACTCGGGGAAACTGAGGCAAGACAATCATAAATTGGAACCCAGCCTGGGTAACGTAGAAAGGGCTGTCTCAAATAATAGAAAGGAGTTAGACACGGAGCTCAACGTGAAGGCCCTGACTTTGATTCCCAGTACCACAAAACAACAACAACAAAAAGTATGCTATACCTATAGGAATGTTTCGTTAAGAATTTTAAATTGCTGGACCAGTGGTGCAGACCTGTAATCCCAGCACTTGGAGAGACTGAGGCAGGAGAACCACAAGCTAGAGCAATTAAGGGACTTGGAATCCATGTCAAAATCAAAAATAAAAACGGGCAGGGGGTGTAGGTCAGTGTGAAGGCCGTATGGTATTGCTGTTTAAAAAATGAGCCATGGGGCCGGGCCTGTCATCCCAGCACTGGGAGGCAGAGGCAGGAAGGTCACAAGTTCGAGGCCAGCCTGAGCAACTAAGCAACTTGAAATCAAAGATAAAAATCAGACTAGGGGGCTGGAGAAATAGCTCAGCAGTTAAAGCGCTTGCCTTGCAAGCATAAGGCCCTGAGTTCAATTCCCCACCACCACATAAACGGGGCGTGGTGACAGTCTCAGCCCTCAGGAGCCTGAGGCAGGAGAATTGCCATGAGTCCAAGGGCAGCCTGGACTACATTGTGAGTTCACAACCAGCCTGGGCTACAGACCAAGACCTTGTCTGAAAAAACAAACAGCCCACAAAACAAAAATCAGGCTAGAGCTGCGGCTAAATGGGAAGGCGCTTGGTCCCTACTGCCACGCACACACACATACTAACATCCCCTTAAATGAGTAAACAGTTCACAGCAGGCTGGTTTTTGTGGCCCAGAGACTCCTCCACGTTATGGAAAGTGGTGGTCCAGGGCTACATGGCACTCCACGACCACGCCTCTGCAGTACATGGAGGAAGAAGGGACCAGTGTCACCCCCGAGCCAGAGCACTGGGAACCCGCTGCCCCGCCTTGCCTGGCTAAAAGCCGACACTTCCTGCTGGGCGGCCAGCAGCTCCAGCACACTGGCCTCAGTGTCCTCATCTGTGAATAGGAGCAGTGATTGGGCAGACGGTGCTGTGAGCGTGGGCAGGGAGCAGGGTGCCTCGGGCGCCGTCCTGGCAGAGACTGGCACGGCAGCAGTTTGAAGGGCTTGGTTGGTTCGAGAGATTTCTTAAGTGATTGCCTCTAGGATTTTAGGGGGCCTCAGAAGACTGTGGAAAGAAATCAGACGGAATTTAGCCACGGAGGACGCTAGCCCCTATGGCTAATATTGCCCAGTCTGGACGTGGGGACAGCTCTCTGCAAACCTGGTCAGAACTGCCCCATGTGGCTCCGTGGCGTGTCACCACCGACCATCCGCTTCCTTCTGAGAGCCTGGGATTTTGCTAGGTGCTGGACAGAGAGGCCTGCTTCCTCCCCACCCTCTCCCCCCTTCCTTCCTCCTCTCCAGTACTGGGGATTGAACCCAGAACCTTCGTACTCCGCTACACCCACAGCCCTTTTTGAGACATGCTGCTGAAACGTCACTAAGTTGCCCAGACTGAACTTGAGCATGGACTCATCCTGCCTGGGCCTCCTAGAGTGCTGGGATGACAGGCCCGCACCACGGTCCCCAGCTAGGACGTTTACAGGCTCACAATGCAGCCGGGGTGTAGCTCGGTGGTAGAGCGCTCACCTGGCCCGCATGCGGGCAGTCCCCGGAAGTGTAAGAACAAAAACGAGAGAGAGAGAGAGAGAGAGAGAGAGAGAGAGAGAGAGAGAGAGAGAGAGGTTCTCACGCTGTAGTCCAGTCTAGCCCTGAACTCAGTGTATAGGCCAGACTGGCCTCAGACTCAGAGCAATCCTTCCTGCCTCAGCCTCCTGAGTGCTGCGTCATTACAGGCATGTGCTCGGTCCTGTTAATTTTGCTAATGGACTGACAGAGATCTTACCTGTCAGTAACCAGACTCAGAGCCGCTGCCTGAGCCTGTCCGTCGGCCACTGCCCCTAGTCCTACCCCCGCCCCCGCCCAGCTAAACCCCCAAGCGCTCCCACCTGCGCAGGGGCAGGGACCAGGGGCAGATGGGCAGGGCCCGCTTGCCACCCCGCCCCGCCCCGTGCGGGAAATAATGGGCACGTGGCGTCTCACACCCTCCCCCCACGCCATCTGGTTCATGGGTCCACACACTCAGTTAAAATTGTTTGCAAAGATCGACAAAACTTGGGTAATTGCTGAAACCCGATCGGGACACGTGGAGTTTATTACGGCCTTCTCTGTGTTTGGGGTTATGTTTGACATTTTCCATAATGAGGGAGGAGTTGTTTGACTTTGCTTTTTTTTCCTTTTCTTTCCTTCCTTCCTTCCTTCCTTTCTTCCTTCCTTCTTTTCTTTTTAAGGTACATTAGGCCTAAATACATAAGTGAGTAAAGAAGCCAGACGTGGTGACTGACATACACCTGTAATGCAGCACAGGAGGCTGAGGCAGGAGGACTGCCGAGAGTTCCAGGCCAGCCTGGGCTCCATAGTGAGTTTGTGACCAGCCTGGACTGCAGAGAGAGAGACTCTGCCTCAGAAATAAATACATAAAAAATGAAAAAAGGAAAGTCGTGAGTGAGAGGAACAGCAGTCATCTGGTGTGCTGTCTGCGGAGACTCTCGAGCTGAGCCGCAGATGCCAGGGGAAGCCAGGCAAATGCCACCGAAAGCTTTCGTGTTGAGATTTTGTGTGGCGCAGCCTTCTACCCCTGGTGTTTTATCATATGGAGAGACAACCCCGAGACGTGGGCAGCAGTGAGCCGGCTGCCCTTAACATCCCGCGGCCCAGATGTCTGATGAACTTACTCCCTCTCTTTCCTGCCACACGAGGCTTTGGCAAATCTGCTTCCTTTTAAGGTGGTACCTGCGCAAAACTGGGGGCAAAACATCCACTCTGCCCCTCATAGGGCCAGAGGGCAGGCCGCCTCTTCACATGCTCATGAAAGTTTATTTTAAAATTATTTTTTTATTTAAAAAAATTTTTAATATGATGGGGTTTTGAAATAATGAGACATTAAGTTTAAAAAGTTTTTGTAGTAGTGGGAATTGAACTCCAGGCCTTTGCACTGAGCTGTATCTCCTGCCTTTTATTAAAATTTTATTTTGAGGGGTTGGATGAAGGGCACCATGGTTAAAGCACTTGCCTAGCAAGCGCAAGGCCCTTAGTTCGATTCCCCAGCACCACATAAGCTGGGCATGGTGGCACATGCCTATCATCCCAGCACTCGGGAGGCTGAGGCAGGAGGATTGCTGTGAGTCTAAGGCCAGCCTGGGCTACACAGTGAGTTCAGGGCCACCTTGGGCTACAGAGTGAGACCCTGTCTCAAAAACAAAACAAAACAAAACAAAACAAACAAAAAACCTATTTGATGCCCAAGATTTTTCCTGCCAAGTAGCCTCAGTCAAGTGAGAAGTGGGGATGAACTACGCTCCCTTCTCTTCAGCCCATCTCAGCAGAGCCCACACTCCCCCCACAGCCCCGGGCCTCCTGAGCACCATCCTCAGCCCCTTCTCATGGTTTACTTGAGACCAAGTCTCACTTAGTTGCTAAGTAACCCAGACTGGGATCCGGCTCTGAGACCCTCCTGCCTCGGCCCCCCAGCACGGGGGGATGACAGGCCTGCCTCACGCCCGCTGGCCCGCACCATGGAGTTCTGAGCCCTGCAGAGAGCCACCTGCACGCCTTCTCTTTGATAACACTGTTTATTGTCCATGGACAGGAGCGGTCACTCAAAAATGATACAAACATCAGAGGGGACATGCGCAGTCAGTTGGCTGGTGGACTCTGAACAGCTCGCGGGTGACCCAGCATGGGTGGGGGCGTCTCGGACGTCACATTCCAGCATGAGCACATCGGGCGCCCCTCACTCCCCCCACAACAAAACCCAAACAGAAACAGACAAGATCCACAGAGCTTTAAATTGCGACGGGAAGTCCCGGACCTCTTACTATGTCTCAAGCAAAGAGTTGAAAAACAGCTACAATGTAAACTTCATTTTAAATATTTTGCATCGCTCCACAGCCTGGCGAAAAGAGCAGAGGGCGAGAGGAGGGCGGGGCAGGAACACAGCGATAAATTAACCAAGGCCGCGCGGAGACCGCCTGGGACCTCCACGTGATGCGGTTATTGACCGGGAAGGTTTTGATTGGCCACAAAAACCCAGCACGGATGGATGGCACGGAAGGAAGGCCATCTCTCAGAAACGACCCCACAGGGCCTTTCCTCCGTAGTCAAAACCCAGGTGGCAGAAAGCCACGCTTCTCACAGAATGAAGTATCTGACAGTGGGACCTTCCACGGGGGGTCACAAGCGGCCTCGCTGCCAAAACTGATGTCCAGAGAGCAAGTCTAAGGCCCACCAGGGTCATCAGCGCCACGGCAGAGGACGGTCACGCCATGTCCAAACACAAGCCAAGCGCTCCCGGCGTCAGCAGAGCACGTGGTGCATACATCACTGCACGGGAAGCGGGTGGGCGGGCGGTCTATGGGCTGGAGGGGTCTGGTGGGTCATACATATTTCATCACACGGACTGGTCCCCCCGGGCCATCTCACCAACTCAACCAGGTCACTATACAGCGTGAATGCGCCCGTGGGCCAGGGGCTGGCTCCAGGCTAGTTCCCCAGTCTTAAATGGGGAGGGGGGGTCTACCCTGACCAGGTCCCCGGGGAGGGGAGAGGGAGA
This sequence comes from Ctenodactylus gundi, assembly GCA_004027205.1. Classification (NCBI taxonomy): domain Eukaryota; kingdom Metazoa; phylum Chordata; class Mammalia; order Rodentia; family Ctenodactylidae; genus Ctenodactylus; species Ctenodactylus gundi. Next base: position 170,121 of record PVKB01003372.1, read on the forward strand.
CTGGGTGCCACCGAGGGGAGGTGGTCAGGAGTCTTCGGTGGCTTTGGGTTGCCGCAGACTAGAACGGGCTGTGGGAACGGGGACCTAGGAAGCCTTTGCAGAAGGGCCACACTTGCAGACTGCCAGACTTCAGTAACCCTGTGTGCGTGTATCATGAGCATGTGTGTGCGTGTGTGTCCCGGGAGAGGTCTAGCTCCACAATACAGGTGTGTGTGTGTGGGGGGGGGGGAACACAAGAAGATCTGTGTCGTCAGCAGGAAAGTTGTGCCTCTGTGAACTCCCATTGTGTCACACTGGAAAAACGTTTTGGGGGGACCAAATGGGTTCCCCTAGGACCCTAGAAAGTGCCATGCGGGGTCATCTTTGTGATATAAAGACAGAACTTCCTACACCTGCAGCTTGGGTTCACAGGGAATCTGAGAGCCCATCTTTGGACAACAAGATGATGCTAAAAACTGTCCCCAGTGTCCTGTGGGCCCAGAAGAAAAGAACTTGGAGTTTCACCCAAGCTGCCTGCCTCTCCATGACTTCCCTTCCTGGATGGAGTCTCCTACGCTCAGCTTAAGTCACCTGCAGAAAGCCATGGCCACTGCCAGTCTCACAGGGAGGTGTCACCAGCCTGGGTCGGGGCACAGCCAGAGGAGCATTTTGTGTGCTCAGTTTGTTCAAAAAAAGAACCAGGCAACCAGGTTGCCCGCTGGCCCGGGGACAGAGAGGCTCTCTGGGGTTCAGTCCAGCTGCCTGAGGCCACACAGACAAGGGCAGCTTCAGTGACTCAGGGGGGAAGCCAAGAATGCCCCGGCCTAGCTACTTGGCCCAGCACAGGACCCCACAGATCCCTGCTAGGGGTTGGGGACCATGGAAGGCGAGGAGAGGACCATGTGAAAAGGCTGAAGTCGAAGCATACTCAGGGAGAGCCTCCTACCGCATGTCTCTGGGCCCCAGGGGTGCCCTGCCTGGAATCTGCGGATGCCTAGGGCCAAGGGGCTGCTTCCAGAGCCACTGGGTCCAGGCAGCCCCTGGGCTTTGGGGAGTCACGGGTGCTGGGAGTTGGTCGGTGCTGGGTGGGTCCAGGGGAGATGAGGGTACTTTGCAAGGGCCAGGCACTGCCACCTTATGCCAGAGAGGTGGCAGCTGCAGAAACCACGGGACATGCCCCCCTCAGGATGGAAAGGACCTGGTAGGCCTGCTACACAGTCCTGCAATGACCTTCAGACATTTCTGCCAAACACACAGTTCCAGGCTCGGCCCTGACCAGGCTGGGAGACCTCCTTAAAAGCTACCTGCCTGGCATCTGCGACAGTGGCCTTGGGTGGGAATTCCAAGTGTCCCGCCCTGCCTGCACCCAGGACCGAAGGCACAGACACACAGTGCCCCAGCCTGGCAGGAGGCGGGGTATTGGGGACCTGCCTGTCTCTCTCCAGCCCACAACCAGATTCCGAGGACGATGGGGGCAGAATCACACGGAGGTGACCCATTTGGATGACGTTTTATTCATGCTCTTTCCGGGGAGGGATGCCAGAGCTGGACCAGTCCAAACCCTCGGAGGCGTCTCCGTTGGCCGCAGGGTGCTGCAGGCCTCTTAGGGGTCTTCAATGTCGAGGAACTCCTGCTTGGGGGGCGCCGCACCGCGGTACCACGCGCAGGAGCCGTCGCTTCTCTTGATGCAGGCGAAGAACTTGGCCTGGTGCCCATTGATGCTCTTCTCCGTGACCCAGTCCATCCAGAGGCACTCGTCCGGGGAGGAGATGTAGCAGGGGATCATGGGGCAGCGTGTGATCTGGGGCGGGGTGGGCGGCAGGAGGGCAGAGTTAGTGGGGGACGAGGCAGGCCCCGCTGCACCTTAGCTGAAGGGCCCACGCTCTCCATATGGCTGTCCAAGGCAGGGGGGCCTGGAGGAGCCTGGGTACCTGCCCACTGACACACTGCCCACCTGTGTACCTACACAATCCCTGCTACAGAGGGTGTACCTGCTTTGGGCCATCTGGTCTACCTTCTCTACCAATGAGATGACTTCAGCTTAGCCCCTGGAGGTACGGCAACAGCAACCACACCAAGAGATGACAACAGAGCCAGGTGTAGCAGCACACACCTATCGTCCCAGCACGCTGAGAGGCTGAGGTAGGAGCATCACAAGTTCGAGCCCTGCCTGGGCAACCAAGCGAGATTCTGTCTCAAAATTAAATAAAGGGTTGGAGGAATGGCACAGCAGTTAATGCGTTCGCCTTGCAAGCGCAAGACCCTGAGTTTGATTCCCCGGCACCATATAAAGCTGGGTGTGGTGATGCACGCCTGTAATCTCCGTGCTTGGGAGGCTTAGGCAGGTGGACTGTCCTGAGTCCAAGGCCAGCCTGGGATATACCAGTGAGTTCAGGACCAGCCTGGGAAACAGAGCAAGACCTTGTCTCAAAAAAGAAAATTAAATAAAACATTTTGATATAGCTCAGTTTGAAGGCCCTGGGTCCAGTCCTCAAGACCAGAAAAAAAAGCGGGGGGGGGGGGGGGGGACACAATAGGTCCCAGTATTTCCAGGAGACAAACCCAAGCCAGGTGAGACAGCTGGCCAGTACCTTGCTCTTGAGTGCACGCAGACTAGTATTTGGCAAAGGACCCTGGGCTACACAAGCAGGACCACCTTTGCAGCTGGCCAAGGGCACAGGAAAAGCTTGATTCTAATGGCCAGCTGGGCATGCTGTGCCCTGCGTTATGGACTCATTATGGAGCTGGGAACCAAATGCCTTGCGTGAGCCACAGGCTGGGTGGCCCCAGCCGGAAGGGGAGGAGACGCCAAACACAGCTCCTGCCACGTCCTCTGGGTCCCAACTGTGGGTGACATGGAGTGACGCCAGGAGCCCAGCAACGCTGGGAAGGAAGGGCACCACGTTGGAGATGTCCGAATCTCGGCAGGCGGGCGGGGGCGCGCCAGCCCTCCTTGGACCCACCTGAGCGTCTGGCCCCGCAGCAGCTGTGCTTAGACAACCCGGCCAGTTCGGAGACGCGAGGTGCCATTTCTCGCACTCTCGACACAGAACTCACGCTTCCCACGGCCCATGGGTGCAGACACTCGGCACGTCAGGAACAGTATGCTTCCTGGGGAACCTCCAGGGGGCACACCACTATGGACACTCACATTATTGTAAAGAAACACTCCCTCTCCCTCCAAAATTCCTTTCCCTTTTGTGGTACTAGGGATCCAACCCATGGCTTTCACCCTGAACTACACCCTCAGCCCCTTTTTGTGTTTTGATTTTTGAGACAAAATCTTGCTAAGACACTAAGTTGCCTCGGCTGGGCTTGAACTTGTGATCCTCCTGCCTCAGCCTCCCAGAGTGCTGGATGACAGGCCTGGCTCAAAATTCCTTTTCCTACAAGGCTTTTTTTTTTTTTCCTTTCCTTTTCTTTTCTTAGAAGTTATCAGGTATACAGCTGGATTCGTGTGCTTGTCCCAAGGGGGCAACGGCTCCTCACACTCGAGGAATCCGGTTCTAATCCGGCACCTGGCACACGCAGGGGCCCGGGAAGGCAGGGACCCGCCCCCACTGAGTAGACGGGGTGGCTCACCTTGCATTCGCAGCCCATCTGGTACCTGTGGTTCAGGCTCTTCTTCTGGGTGGCGCTCAAGGTGTCCCAGGGCACAATGAAGTCACAGAGCGTGATGTGCATCTCTCCGTCCCCCTCTGCCTTTCCTGCGGAGCGACAGACCCACCGAGTTGGAGGAGAGTCCAGCTCCCACCTCCCGCCTGTGGACCTGGGTCGGGGGCTCTGAGGCGGCACCTCACAGTGGCAGGGACCGTTGAGTCTGCGGCTTAGCAGAGCGTGCGTGGGATACCAGCTGGGCCGCCCCCTGCCTTCTCAGCCAGGATGAGCTCTTTCCTTCTCTAATGGGAACTGCTTGGCTTTCTCGGTGGCTCCCCAGCCAAAAGCTTTTCTTTTCTCTTTTGTTTGGTTCAAATAAATTATTGCTTGCATTAAAAACAAACAATGCACGCTGCCAGGTGTGGTGGCGCACGCCTGTAATGCCAGCACTCAGGAGCCTGAAGCAGGAGGACTGCTGTGAGTTCGAGGCCAGTTCGAGCTACACAGTGTGCTCAGGACCAGCCTGGACTACTGAGCAAGACCCTGTACCCCCTCATCCCCCCAGAAAAAAGCACATGCACTTAAAAAGCATAGGAAATGAGCTGGGTGTGGTGGTGCAGGCCTTTCACCCCAACACTCTGGGAGGCTGAGGCAGGAAGATCTCAAGTTTGAGCAAGAACCTATCTTAAAAAGGGGGCAGTGGGAAGCTGGGGATGTAGCTCAGTCCCAAGTGCCACAGGAGGAGAAGAGAGAGAGAATGTAGAAATCATTCTGAAAGCCTCTCCTATTTCTGTTCTCTCCTCCTGCTTCGAGCCACTGTCTTCGTTTCTGTCCATTTTCTCAGGCATGAGCACATACCAAAGAGCACACAGCACGTAGATAAAAATATTTCCTGGTGCATGTGTGTGTGTGTGTGTGTCTGGGCATCAAGTTTAGGGTCTTCCCACCAAGATACATCCCCAGCCCATTTTGATTTTTGATTTTGAGACAAGGTCCTACCATGTTGCTAAGCACTGGGCTTCGATTCGTGACCTTCCCACCTCGGCCTGCCCCGCTGCTGGGACGGCAGGCCCCACCCCTGGGCCCGGCGTATTTAACTTAATTCCTGTGTTATTTCTCACCAAATAATATTTACTCTTGGGCATTTCTCCCAAGTGTTGAACTTGGAATCTTGGCATTTTTCTCGAACGACTACAGAATGAATGGGATTTTCTTTAAATCAGAAGTTGGCTCTGCATTCCCTGCCTGGTACACAAGGAGGCGCTGTTCGTTTCTAATGGCCCAAGCTCCCGACTGACATCACACTGTTGACAGCCTCCGCAGGAGGGGGGAGACAAGTGTATTACAGCCAGTGACAGAACCCAGGGCAGCCGCGGCGATCACTCGATCACTCAAAAACACCTGTCACCACGGTGCCTGGTGGAGGCAGAGATGCCCAAGGGTGAGAGGCAGGGTCTGGAAGACCCCAAGGGGCACGACCCCGAGAGACAGGCAATGGGCTCCGGGATCGCCTCTGCCGGGAAAGCACCAGCAAGTGATCTCGGGCACTGTGCTGGCCAGAGAACAGAACCATGGCCGGGTGAAGCCCTAATGCCACCTGCCAGCTGCGTCCCCACCATACCCCAATAAGATGGGCTTTGCCCCGTGACGCCCCCACCCCATACCAGCCCCACGGCCTCGGTGGGGCCAGTTCCCTGTTCTGATTGCTCAGGAGTGCGAACTCCACTTTGCTCTCTGTTCAGATTTGAGCGACTTTCCAGGGCAAACAGAAAAAGCAATACTAGATCTGTTTCTAGGGCGTGGTGGCGTTTACTGTGAGTCCTATAACATCAAAGGACGAGTGTCCGGGTAGCCTTAAACACTTCAAAAAAAAAAAAAAATAGAGGCTTTTACTTCCTCATTTTCTGGGAGTCCAGAGTAGATACGGAAGGAACAGGACCAGGAAGCCGCAGCAGCCCACATGACCCGCCGGTGCATTCCCCACTGCACAGTGTCCCTGCGGCCCTGCCCTGCCTGGCCAGCTGCTGCCGCAGGCAGGCTGAGTGTCCCCTCGGGTTCTGCACTCTACTGCACCCCATGGCTCACGGGAGCACCGCAGTGGGTACCTGCTACTGCTATGCTGTTTCCTCGTGGGTCCGCTCTAACCGGACAGGAAGCGAGCAGGGTAAGGACGCAGTTACGACCCTGCGGCACCTGCGGCTCCTCGCACCACTGGAGGCTCCATAAATGTGCTGACGACACACACCGCTGTGACGATCTTCTCCCATGAGCCTCTGCTCCCCACCTTTCAGGCTTTCACCACCACCACAAGCTTCCCCGGGGAGGCTGGCAAAGCCAGGAAGTGGAGACGAAACGCCTTAGGTCCTGGGCTATCGTGAACCTGATGTTGGGTACAAGTCCCGTAGCATCTTAGAATGTTAAAGGAAGACCCCGGGTAGTAGAGTTAAGAGTTGGATACAGCCAGGTCTGGTGGCCCAGGCCTGTGAGCCTGCAGGGCACTTGCAGAGGCTGAGGCAGGAAGATTGCAAGTTTGAGCCCGGCAACTTAGTGAGATCCCATCGGGGCCGGGGAGCGCTTGGCCCGAGGGCCTGGGCTCACGCCAGTTCTGCAGCGGGCTGGGGGAGGGACGGATCGGTGGGGCGTATAGGACTCAAACATCTGTGGTCCCACTTAAGTGTGTCTGGGAAAAAGTGCAGCGTGCGCCTTGGATCCAGGGACACAGGAATTAATTACGATGTGTAACTGTGGGTAGTATACCTACTTTTCCTTTTGGAGAAGAGGAATGTAGGAGAAAATTACAGGGCCGACCCCACGAGAGCCCCGAGCCCTGAGCCGTCACGGTACCCCATGGAACATGTGAAGTTGAGTCACGGCCCCGAGGAGGCAGGCTGCCTCGGGCCACGCGGCCGCACACCAGGCCACAGCCATGCGGGCAGAAGGGTTCCCCAGGTCCCATGACCTCTGCCGAGCCCCCGGGCGAGGGGCCCGCCCTGGTTCTAAGAACCGGAGGCAAAAGAAGAGCCAGCGCCAATGCCGAGCCACGTGACCAAGGCTGGGCCGAGGGCAGATCAAGGAGGCTGCTGGGATGACGGGTGAGTTAGCCAGGCTGCCACCAGCCCCGCCCCGGCGCCCCAGGAGCAGCAGGCCTGTGGGAAGAGTCCCTGGGGGAGACAGGAGCTTGGAGAGGGTCCCAGGGCTGTCCTCAGCACGGTCCTCACTCAGAGTCTCCTAAGGACAGCTGTCTAGGGAAGAGCCTGTCGCACATCTGGCAGGAGGACACCCAGCCACCCCCCTCCCGCCCCCATTCCGCTGTCCTGCTGGCCCAGCTCTAGCCGCACCCCAGGCTCACTTCTCAGCCCTACGCGGTACTGTGCCACACACCCCAATTGCCACCATCTCTCACTGAAGAAATAGCCAGGCCCGGTGGCTCGGGCCTGTAATCTCAGCACTCTGGGAGGCTGAGGCAGGAGGATCACAAGTTTGAGATCAGCCTGGGAGACTTGATGAATTAGCGAGACCCTGTCTCAAAATGGGCCGGTGACGGAGCTCAGTGTGGAGGCCCTGGGCTCCACCCCAGTACCCCACGGGAAACAGCCCAGGGGCTGTGGCTCAGGAAGGTCCCGAGTTTCCATCCCAGGACAGCAACACCAAGACAGAGGCCAGTGTGTGAGCCATCTAGGAAACTGGCCCACCTGACCTGCTTCCACGGGCAGGGTGGGTGAAGGACCCAGAGGAGACCCACAGGTAACAAGGGCTCCAAACTCTGTCTTTAACGAAGGTGGCCAGTGCCTAAGGTGCTGTGGAGAGCACAGGACCAGAGAAGAGATGGGTGGGGCTCCTGGTGGCCTGCAGCCCCTGGCAGTGACGTCACAGAGTCCTGCTGAGGAATGCTGTCCCCCCACTGACTCTCCAGGGAGCAGAAGCTCTAGGGTGTTGCATCTGCCGGTTTCCATGGAGGAAATCCCCCTCTGCCAATGTGACGTGGACTAGCTAGCCCAAAGAAAAATATCACCGGTCAGCTCTTGCCAGCAGGTACCAGCCGACACCATGCTAGTCCCTGGGCACGAGGCACACTGCCTAGTCTCAGTTTTTCTCGTCTATAAAATGGGGCCATAGCATACTTCTACCATAGGGAGGCCATGAGCCAGGCCACCCCTGGGGGGCAGTATGAGGCGCGTGCCTCCCAGCGGCCAGGGTGGAGAGGGGAGGCCAAGGACCTCACGGTGTCCGTACGCCCTGGTGGGGGTCCCCACAGCCAAGACCCTCCCGACGCACCTGCTATGAGATACTCCTTCTTCCCGCCCACGTCCAGCGAGACCCCGCACACCGCCGAGGAGGGCGCTGTGTAGATCAGCTCTATGTCCCTGTCGGGTCCTTTGAACATCTGGAAAGACAAGGACAGTCAAGTGTCAGCACAGACCAGAAGCTGGAGTGAGCTCTGCCCCCGGGGAGCCAGATGGCCCAGCCCACCCTGGGCACTGCCCGCACCCACGAGGCAAGGGACGGGTCAGAGCCACTGCCCTTGCTGCAAGGATTCCCTGTGGCCGGGCTGGGGCATAGCTCAGCGGTTACAGCGCCTGTCTAGCGAACGCAAGACCCTGGGTTAGATTCCCCAGCACCACCCAAGCTGGGTGTGGCGGCGTATTCCTATAATCCCAGCATCTGGGAGGCTGAGACAGGATTGCCATGAGTTTGAGGCCAGCCTGGGCTACGTAGTGAGTTCAGGACCAGCCTGGACCACAAAGCAAGACTCTGTCTCCCTACATTCATGCGTCTGCTTGCTGTGGTGGCTTTCAGCAGCAGGACACCAAACTGTCCCCTGACCCTACTCTGAACGCCACCCTCGAGGTCATTCGGAATCTTGGGGGAGGGGCAGCCCGGGCAAATCCTGGTGAATGAAATTGGCCCATCCCTGAGGACAGCACGATCTTTGAATGTGTCCAGGAACTTGGGAGTTTTGTCTTTGACACTGGGGACTGAACCCACACAGCCATGTGTCCTCTGAGCTCTGCCTTCCAGCCCACGTCCAAACGTCTGACAGAGCTGTGTGCAGAGACAGGAACCAAGTGTGTCTCCTGGAACCCGGGGCGCGGGGCGGGGTGCGGGATTTCTCAATGTCTGACCCACTCACAGCCCTGGAGGGGCTCCCGCTGCCCATATGGGAGGGGTTATTCTCCCTCAAGAGTTTTCGTTTTGTTTATTTTGCCTCTTTTTTTTCAGTACTGGAGATTGAACCTAGGGCCTCCGACCCCCCCCCCCCCCCGCCTCTTTTATTTATTTATTTATTTATTTGACTGTGGAGCTGGAGGTCAAGGCCAAGGGTTTGCGTTCTACTGCTGAGCCCCACCCCCAACTCTGGGAGGTTTTAATAAACAAACCCAGATGGAACGGGATCCGCATAATGTCAGAACAAACTGGCTTCCCAAGTCACGTTCCAGGAAGGGTCACGAGGGTGCCAACCTCAGGGGTGATGACATCACTGCCCAAGGGCTGTGGGTACTTCCTGGCATTAACTCCCTGCAGGGAGGTCAAGAGAGCCGATTCACTTGATTTTTTTTTTTGAGACAGGGTCTCCCTCTGTAGCCCAGGCTGCTCCTGAACTCACTACGGAGCCCAAACTGGCCTTAAACTCACAGTCACCCTCCTGCCTCCCGAATGCTACCAAGCCCGGTGCTGGGGAATCAAACTCAGGGTCTTGCTCTTGCTAGGCAAGCGCTTTAACTGCTGTACTCTTCCTCTAGCCCCGGATTCACTTTCTCACTTCATGAAAAGACTCAGGCCCAAGAGAAGAGGTTGTGCCCTTGAAGTGACCTATGGAAAAAAACAATGCATTCTGTTGGAATGGCCCAGCGGATGGAACGCTGGTCTAGCAAGCATAGGCCCTGGGTTCCGCTCCAGCAGCATGTAAGCTGAACATGGTGGTGCATACCTGTAATCCCAGCACCTGGGAGGCTGAGGCAGGAGGATTGCACATCTGAGGCTACATAATGAGTTTAGGGCCAGCCTAGACTACAGAACAAGATCCTGTCTCAAAAAGAAAACTTTTTATTTTCTAGACTGGGTGTGGTGGTGCACATCTGCAACCCCAACACTCAGGGAGGCTGACGCAGGAGGATGAAAGTACCAGCCAAGAAACCCTGCCTCATAAATTATAAAAGGGCTGGGGACACAGCTTTGTGGGAAGGCCCTGAGTTCAATCCCCAGAATCAGAAAATATATAGATGTATTTTATTCTAGGGCTTTTTATTTTTGTAACACAATCCAACACAGAAGGCTACACTAGCGCCCTGCTTTCCATGGACACCAGAGCCAGGCCCCTCCCTCTCTTCAACACCGAGTGACCTGAAGCTGATGGCCGCGGCACTGGCCTTCCAGCGCCCCCTCTGTTCCTCTGTGTGCCCTGGACATGGGCAATGTCTCTGGGGTCCTGTCCTGCCTCACACACCATCTGCTCAGGACCTGGAACTACCACAGTGGTTGGGAAGCTGCCCCAGGTCCCTGGGGTTGGGAAACCCCAGCCAGGCTGGCTGCCTGCCGTGGGACCCAGAGAACCCCTTCTCTCGAATCAGGTGGGGGCTCCTGCCAGCCACCGTACCGTGACTGCTCAGCCGCAAATGCCACAGACCTCATGACAGTATGCTACCGATCTATCATCCATCAAAATAACTATTTTTGTGGCATTGGCAATGGAACCCAGGCCTTCACACTGAGCTGCATCCTCAAACTATTTTCATGTTTGGTTTTGAGACAGTCTTGCAAAAACAAATTGCCCAGGCGAGGCTCAAACTTGGAATCTTCCTGCCTCAGCCCCCAGAGTACAAGGATGACAGGTCTGTGCCACCACACCTGCCTAAAAGATTGTATTTTTTGGAAACTTTCCAGGGGCGTAGCATTTCTGCTTAGCTTTTCAGGCATTCACGGATAAGGCAGAATCAGCACATTTGCAGCCAAGAGCCTGACTTCGGGCCGCCTGCATGGCTGTCACGCCGACCTGGGACCCGGGAGGGGGTGGGCAAGGGGTCACCTTGATCTGCTTGACTTCATACTGGATCATCTTGATGGGGTTGCCGTAGATGTCATTCCCAGAGTCCACTTCCTTCTCGCTGACCGCCTTGGCCCGGATCACTGCAAGACACGACAACATGGGTGAGCACAGAGCACAGTCCCTGGAAGGTCCCGCAGGTCTGGATGGCGTGGCTGGGGGTGAGCGTCCAGGCCTGCGGGAGGCCCGGAGGGACCGTGGCTCCTCCAGGTCTTCTCCGTCTCTGGCTCTCCACGAGACAGCCTGCCTGGTTCCCGGGGACCGAGTCCCTCCTGGGAGCCCATGCAGGTCCACAGGAGCTAGACGCAGCCACGAAGCCACGTGACCGAAGTAGCCATCTGTGGGGCTGAAACTGGGGGCTGGCTTTCATGGTGACTGAGGGTCCGTTTGCTGGAGGGTGGGGCGGCAGCCAAACAAAGACCCGTTCTCACCCGGGCTTCCTCTTGGAGGGGTGGCCACGTGTCCGCCACCCCCACCCACAGGGCACTGGCTGAGGGCGGTTCCCTGCCTTAAAGGAGACCCAGGACGTTAGCTCAAGGCTTCACCCCGAAGAGGTCTATCCCCTAATCCACTCTACAAGCTCCCGTGGGAACTTTTCATCCTATAAGCAGGCGTCCCCAACTCCCTGGCGGTGGGCCTGAAAGGGTCTGTCCCCTTGAAAGGACCCGACTGTAGAGGGCGATGCCCCGCCTCCTGTCATCGTGCTCCTATCAGGTTCTGATGCCGTTGCTGATTGACAGGAGGACCTACTGCAAATCAAGCTCCCAGCCTCATCCTTGGGAAAAGGGTCCTCCTCTATGCCAGGCCCTGTCCTCCAACGGGTTGGGAACCACTGCTTATAAGGGACTGGTTACAAAACACGTACAGAAGGGACGGGACAGAGGGGGGTCAGAACATCACAATGCAAGGGTCCCCGGGACCGGGGGCCCCTTAGGAGCAGGCCACAGGCCTGGGTAGAGACCCAGCCGAGCTTGCCTGTATGTACAGCCACGCCCCACCATTCTCATGACCGCTTGAGCTCTACCTCCTGGCATCACCATCCCCCAGTTGGGACTGGCTACCTGTAGGATCGCGAGCTGCCTAATTATCTCACGACACGCTACAACATCATGATAATAAAGTGCCCGATAAACACAGCATGCTGGAATCATCCCGAGACACTATCCCTCCCCCTGGCCCCCATCCCATAGGACAATTAATTATCTTCCATGAGGCCAGATCCCGGCGCCCACCGGCGGGCAAAGTTGTCACAACCCACACAGCACTCACTGACTAGGACAGGCGCAGGCAGGGCTGGCAGCACTGAGGGGGCAGTGCTGAGGAAGGAGGGCAGACAGAAAGGGCATCCCGGACCAAGGGCAAAGATGGAGGAGGGAGGGGGCGGGGCTGGGAAGGCTCTGGAATGTTCTGGAATGTTCTGGCCGTGCCCCACAGGACTTCCAGTAAGCAGGGCATCCTCCCAGGGAACCTGATCACCGAGGGTCAGCATTTCCCGTCACCAAGGGACTAGGGCAGGACCCCCCTTTCACTTTAAGATAACTGGCTGGTGGCAAGGCCTGTTTTGTTTTAATTATCTCATTACTATGTTACTTGCAAGACTGGACTGAACACAGGGTCTTTGCTCTGAGCTATATCCTTAGCCCCTTTTTATTGTTCAAGACTAGCTGCTAAGTTGGAAAGGCTGCTCTTGAACTTGTAATCTTCCTCATTCTGCCTCCCTGAGTGCTGAGATTCGAGGCCTGTGCCAGCTACCATCACCACCAGGACTTTTTTTTTTTTTTTGGTGGGGGAGCAGGGTCCAGGCTGGTTCTGGACTCTAAATGCAGCCCAGGCTGGCCTTGGACCCAGGACAATCCACCTGCCTCACCCACTGCCCCCCCCGGGGGGCTGGGATTACAGGCGTGTGTCACCATGCCCAGCTTGTGTGGTGCTTGGGAATTGAACTCAGGTACTTAGCACTTGAGTAGCTAGCAAGCACTTTACCCTCTGAGCTATTCCTCCAGCCAGGCCCGGCTTTAACGGCTTTAAAAGCTTTGCTTTCCAAAATGTTCCAAATGAACAAGACAGACCAGGAGGTGGTGATCAGGTGCCATCCCCAGCCGCGACGCAGACCCGCAGCGCTTTGGGTGCCGCCCGGCCCAGCTGGCCTTTCCCAGGAGGCAGGGAGGTCCGGCACGTGGGCGCCGCGTCTGCGTCCATCTCTCAGACCCTAGAAATGGGCCCTGGCAGCTGGCCTCCCCCATGACCCACCGCAGCCCGCCCCACCCGCGCCCCAGCTCGTTCTGTCGCTGAGTCACAGCCTGGCCAGGCCACAGGTTCCTGTTTCCCAGGCCAGGCCGGACCTCACCCTGACAAGTCACATCTGGGGAAAGAAAAAATAAATAAATAAAAAGGCCACCTGGGAGGCCACTCCAGCCGAAGGCACTGGCCTCACCCCGGCCCCCGTGGCCACCCTACCATCTACCAGCCACCAGATGTCTGTTTAGAGTCCTGTCCCTTGCAGCCAATCATGTTCCCTGGCTACTGCCTAAAACACAAGCCTCCTTGCGACCCAGTGCAGCTAACGAACTGAGCTGACCTTGTCAGACAACCCCACCTAGCACTTGCTGCTCCCAGCACTTACCCTCACCCTCAATATGCCCACCTCTGCCCACCTCTGTCCACAGGCAAGTTTCTTCTGCCCATAAGGCTATCACCCTGTCCCTGCCTGGAGAACTTCTCTTCAACCTTCAAAACCCAGCAGAAATAGCCCTTTACTTGGAAAAGTTCATCTTCCAGCAGCACTTGGGGTCCTCTTTGGTCCATTCTGCTGTGAACAATGGCACACCTGTCTGCTCAGAGCCCCAGGGAGTCCTAGCATTAGAGCTCAGTTCTAACTGTGGAACAGCTAGTTTCAGCAAGGGTCCATCGGGTGGAACAGGGCTGAGTCTGGCAGCCTCAAGTTAGTGGCCCTGATGAGGCCACCAGTGGCACTTGCTCCTCCCAGATCCAGACACTTCCCGGAAATGCCACATAAAACATGTTTGTGCACATTGGTATGCGTGTCAAATGACCTGTGTCCCATTCTCAGGGTCATCTACACCGAAGCAGACCCACCAAGGCCACGGAGCCACCCGCCTGACTCTCCGCCTGCTGCTGGAACTTTCTAGAGTTACTTTGTGGTGGCCATGGCACTGCACAACGCTGACCACACAAAGGTGCGCAGTAAACAGACCACCAGCCATCAGGAAACACGTCAAGATGGCCCTGACACGACCAGGGAGTCACAGCCTCCCGCATTAGGGACCAAGGCTTGTCCTCCCACAGAAGGCCCCCACAGGAGACTGGAGGGATGGCACAGCGGTTAAAGCGCTTGCCTTGTAAGCACAAAGCCCTGAGTTCAATTCCCCAACATCACATATAAAGCTGGGCGTGGTGGCGCACGCCTGTAATCCCAGCACTTGGGAGGCTGAGGCAGGAGGATTGTCCTGAGTTCAGGACCAGCCTGGGCTACAGCGTAAGACCCTGTCTCAAAAAAAAAAAAGAAAAAAGAAAGAAAAGAAAGAAAAAGAAAGAAAGAAAGAGAAAGAAAGAAAGAAAAGAAAGCAAGAGGCCCCACAGGTCACCTTCAGGCCTGAGTCCTGATTTGAAAGAGTGGTGGTGGGGCCTGGCATCCAGCACTCTGGGAGGCTGTGGCAGCAGGATTGCAAGTTCAAGTCCAGCCTGGGCAACTTAGTGATTTGGTGAGACCCTGTCTCAAAATCAGAAATTAAAAAAAATTAAATATGGGCTGGGGCTACAGTTCAGTGGGAAGGGCCTGGGCTCCATGCCCAGTACCATGAAAGAAAGAAAGCGAGACAGAGAGACAGACATTGCAGGGCTGGAGCCTGACTAGTGATGTCCAGCTCGGTGGCCTCTGAGGGCCATGCTGGTGTGCAGGCTACTGTCCCTGGGGCACACAAGGCTACAGAGAGGGTGAGAGGTCATGTGTGGCATGCAGTGGCCAGCAGCTGGCATATGCCAATGCCACAGTACTTTAGGGACAAGCCAGTCTCCTCCGGCTCAGGGGCGAGGGGTTTGGACAGCAGGCTCCTGCCCGCCGGGTCAGGGGGGCAGGTCGTGGGCGTGCACCGCCTGCTCCCAGGACCCCGAGGTGGATGCGGCCTTCCACTGAGCTCAAGTCTTGGGGCTGTAAGTCACCCTCTTTTTAAACAATGTCACAGAGAATGGAGGGTCCAGGGGACTTGTGGGGTTCAGACTAGAAGGTCAACCGCCCAAGGCCACCAGATGCTCACAGGGCCGTGATGGAGGGACAAGGGGCTCACAGAAGGCAAGAGGCTCTGCCTCTGACTGGGCCACTCTGCCTGTCCACGGGGACCTCAGACTCAGACTCCTTGGAGTCCCTCTTCTGCTGTACAAAGCGAGAATTATGGAGAGCAAAAAAAAGTGAGGATCCGGAGAGGCAAAGCCACAGCCAGGCGTGGTGTTAGGGGCCTGCAATCCCAGCCCTCTGGGAGGCCGACGCAGGAGGATCCCAAGTTCGAGCTGGGCACTAAGCTCTAGCAACTTGGAGTGACCCTGTCTCAAGATTCAGGATTAACAAAAAAGGGCTTAGGGATGTAGCTCAGTGCAAAGGCCCTGCGTTCAATCCTCAGTGCCAGAGAGACAGAAACAGAGACAGAGCGAGAGACGGAGAAGCTGGCCCCTGGAACCCTCCCAGAGCACCGACCCCCGAGATGGAGAAGAGGCCGGGCCGGGCTTTGGCCCCGGGGTCCCATGGAGGCGTCCACAGGCCAGCAGGCACCTGCATGGTGTCCCCCACGGGAGACGTCACAGGTGGAGACGGCCGTGGGTGGCCTGTGGCAGTCGTTAGCAGCAGACCCGGCCGTGGATGGGCACCCAGCCGGTCAGAGGACAGACAGAAAAACTAAGTCCAGCTCCCAGTGACAGGGAAACGGGCGCGGAGGTGGACACTGCGGGGAGCTCCAGTCCCCACCCCGGGCAGGCAGGACAGCGTGAGTCTCCAACCTTCATGGCACCACCATGGGTTTCCTGGGAGACAGCTGTCACCCGGCCCCAATCGCCAGGCATTAGGTTCTCAGAAGGTGCGCACGACCCAGATCCCTCCCCCGCTAGTCCCAGTAGGGTTCACGCACCTAGGAGAATCTGACTCCACAGCTGACTGACAGGAGGCGGAGCTCGGGCGGTCACGTGAGCAACGGGGCGGGGCTGTGGATACCGATGAAGCCCCGCCTGCTGGTTCACCACTGGCCTGCCGTGTGACCGTGTGACCGTGTGACCCGCGGTTCCCTGTCCTTGGTCCCACGGCCCTGGAGTGGGGGACCTCTCAAGTGGAGGAAACAAGGCCCCTCCAGGAAGGGGGCCTCTCAAAGTCCTGGCTCACTCGAAGGACAGGGCTGGGGAAGCCCAGAGCTGCTCAAAGAACCCTCAAGAATTAAAGCCAAGACCTGGACGTGTGCTCAGAGGGCGTCTCCTGGGTGCTGGTCCCGGTTAGCCCGTGCCCTCCCCAGGCACAGGGAGCCACAAAGGGGTGGGGCGTCGATGGAAGCACCTGTGTCCCCCCTGGTTTTTTTGAGACAGAGTCTTCTCTGTAGCCCAGGCTGACCCCAGACTCCTACGTAGCCCAGGCTGGCCTTGGACTCACAGCCATCCTCCTGCCTCAGCCTCCCAACCAAGTGCTGGGGTTACAGGCGTGCGCCCCACACGAGGCGAGACCTGTGTTCTGAGGGCTCTGGGTGTGCCCCCAGGTCGCGGCCTCCCCACCGCGCCCGGGTTTTGCTTTTTCTCCAGTCTGCCGGAAACAGCATCTGGGTTTGGTTGGAGGCTGACACACGGCTGGAGAGCTGCTGGCGAGATGCCGGCTACCGAAATGCACAACCCCACGCTAAACCCAAACGCAACCGCAGGGCCCCGCCCCTCCTGCCGGCTGAAGACGCCGCCTGACGTCACTTCCCCCACTGGAGCCTGCAAAAACAATCACCCGGCCCACGGCCCGGCTGAACAGGGACGCCACGACAGATGGGGGCGCTGGGCCTGGTGGCACAGGCCTGTCACCCCAGCACGCTGGGAGGCTGAGGCAGGAAGATCGCAAGTTTGAGCCCCGCCTGGGCAACTTGGTAATTTAGTGAGATCCTGTCTCAAAGTCAAGACAGAAAACTGGGGTGGGAAGGCAGCTCCGTGTGAGGGTTGCATCCGCAGCACCTCTGAAAAAAGCAGCAGGGGTCTCACCCGATGGTCCCGGACAAACCCCACCCTCCACTTCCTCTCGGAGGGTCTCCTGCCCCACCAGGTGCCCTGCCGTGGTGGGGAGGGGCTGCCCTGTGCCCTGTGCCCTGTCCCAGCTCCCCCGTGGGGGTGCCACACACCACGCACAGTCCCGTTACCTTATGGTCTGTGATCAGGCCTGCTGCTGCACACCGGGACGGTCTTGTCCCTTTTGGGAGGAGGATGCCACACCCCTGGTTTTTGGAGGGTGGGTCTGGGTTGCTCGTTATGGAGTCTGGGGAGCCCCGTCCACCAGGGTAGGAGTCCTGCGGGGAGCTGTGGCTTTGCCCCAGGGCAGCTGCACTGGACAGCTCCCTGTCCAGGGAGTAGCTCTCGATGGCTGTGGGACCTGAGCAGGGTGGTGGCTGAACCTTGCCACCGGGGCCGTGGGCCCCCGCCCCAAGGGGACAGTGCTGCTGCTGTTAGCAGGACAGGCTGACCTGGCACTGGAGGGACAGGAATGGCTGTGAGCACCACCAGGCAGGCAGATGGCGAGAGGGGCCGGTACTCACAAGGACCCACGTGGCCGCCTGCCCCCCGGGGGTACGGGGGGATGTGCAGTGGGAAGGGGGTCACACAAATGCCAAGAATCGGTGTGGGCTTGGTGACACTGAGTCCACAGGCTGCCCCTAGGCGTTCTTGGCTGACGGCTGCGGGGGGGCTTCTATGCCTGGAGCTCTGCTTTAACCCCCCATGCCCGGCCCCTTTGGGCCAGCCAGGAAACAGACCTCCAAGTCCGCTCCTTTTAGGGGAATGAGACCAGGAAGGGGCTGTCACTTAGTAATTAGAAACAGCCCTGTGGTGGCAGTGAGGCCCCAGGCTGCCCTCCTCCCTGCGGCAGCTGAGTGAGACCAGACTGTCCTATAGGACCTCCACATGCGTGGCAACAGGGCCTTGGGGGAGGGGAAGCCACACAGGTGGGGCTCCCGGGAAGCACCAGAGCGCCCCAGCTTGGGGGAGGAAAGGACGCGACCGTGTCACCCACACCCAGAGTCAGAACTGCTCCCAGAAGGATGTGGGGGGAGGAAGATGAGGGTGCCGGGCTCAGTCAGGGGACAGCAGTGTACCCGGACCTGGGTCATGCCTTTCACGAGCTGGCCTCTGGGGGGCCATGCCAGCCAGCCCAATGCAGGCTGCCGATACACACGTGAGCAGCTGGCCACGGGATGCCTGTTGCCATGGAGACCATCCTGCTGCTCCAGCTCCCCTGGCTTCGCCTGGCTATGCTGCCCCCGGACCCTGCTCTCCCCCCAGCCCCCACAAGACCCCCCGGCCACGCCCTGCCACCCTCCCTCCGGCTCCCGGAGGGTCTAACAGATCTCCTGCCAGTGCTCTGGGCCTGGCCCTTCCCACTCACGCGCTGCTGAATCATTTGAAAAAAATGCCTCCTGCTCCTGGGAGGGTGTACAGAGAACAGTGTGGCTTTGTGGAAGGGACCGCGCTGGGCGATTTCCCCGCCAAGAGCTGCGCTCTGGAGCCCAGCTCGGCTGGCACACCCTAGCCCGGAGCCCGGGCAGGCAGGGATGGGAGATGGGGCAGGAAGGAGGGAGGCACCCAGGGAACCCCATCCCCTCCACCATCCCTGGCTGTCCCCAGGCTGTAGGAGGGGCCTGGTGACACTCAGGTGCACAGGCAACCCACAAGGGTCCTTTCTGTGCTGCTATGTGGGATAGGGACTGTGGGCTGTGGGCAGTCCTCATTCCTCACAGCTGACTCACTTTCGGGAATGAACACACCAGGGCTGGATTCTTGTTTCAACCCTGTCAACAGTGACCCTTTGCCAGCCACAGCCTGTTCCATGGGACCCTAAGGCCCACGACCCGTGAGCCCAGCTCTACTCTGAGCATCTAAGGTGATGGGCTCAGAAATGTTAGCCGGGTGTAGGGGGTGCAGGACTGTCACCCCAGCACTCTGAGAGGCTGAGGCGGGAGTGGGGGGATCGAAAATTTAAGCCCAGCTTCGGTGACTTAGTTACACTCAGTGAGACCTTGTCTCAAAAAATAAAATATAAAAAAAGATCTAGGGGGAAGGGGACGGTGCTGGGCCCCACAGCTCATTGATGAGAGCTTTTGCCTAGGCAGCCCAAGGACCCAGGCTTGGTCCCCCAGCACCACAATCTACCTGGGCGTTGCTGTTCTTATAATCCCAGTACTCAGGAGGCAGAGGCAGGACTGCTGTGAGTTTGCGGCCAGCCTGGACTACACAGCAAGGTCCTGGCCCAACCCGCGCCCCTCTAAGGGCTAGGACGACTAGGGCATAGCTCAGCAGTTAAAGCGCTAGCCTAGTACTTGCAAGGCTGTAGGTTCGAGCGCCCAGCACCACATAACGCTTAGCTGGGTGTGGCAGCACATGCGGATAATCCTACCACTTGGGGGGCTGAGGCAAGAGGATTGCCGTGAATTCAAGGATGGCCAGGGCTACGACGTAGTGAGCTCAGGGCCAGCCTGGACCAGAGAGCGAGACCCTGTCTCAAGAAAGGGCACAGGGGCTGGGGCTGTAGCTCAATGAGAAGGCACCCTGGGTTTAATCCCCAGCACTGGGGAAAAAAGGGGGCTGGAGCCCCAAGGCCCCCATCCTCTGGAATGCTGGCTGGAGGTCAGACGCTGCCTACGCCTCTTCAGGGGTCCTGGCCAGACCCTGCTGCCATCTCCCCTTGTTGGAGGAAATGCTGCAGGTCAGGGGTCACCGCCCTGCCCCCAACTGTACGACCCCACTTCTGCCACCTCTCTTATGTCCAGAGGCCTGGGTGCTGGCGTGTGCCCACGGGGCTGCGTGGGAAAGGAGAACTGTGCGAACAGAGGCCGCACTGGGACCCGAGCCCATACCCCCTGCAGTCAGCCAGTCCAGCAACTGCCCAGCAGGCAGGGACGTCTGGGAAGCCTGAGCCCTGTGTCTCTGGCCCTGGCTTGTATCAGGCATGCCAGGCTGCCACTACAAACCTCTTGGGCACACAGGGTGCCTCACCTACCACCAAGCCATCAGGCGGGTCCACATTGCTACAGTGTGGGGACGACTCAGGGGACAGGAAGTGACCAGCAACCAGGTTCTCGTACGTGCAAAGGAGGGATAGGAGAACGCTGTCCTCCAAACGTGGAGGGCAGGGGCACAGCGGAACACTCTAGACCTCCCCTTGCTCTAAGGGGAAGACCCTGGGGGGACCCGGAAGTGCTCAGGAGGGAAACAAACACAGCCCCCAGGTCTGAGGTCCGCCCACCCCCCGGCAGTGCTCCGCTAAGGCTTCAGGAGGCTCTGTGCCATTTCTCTGACACGCTGTCCCTCCAGTTCATAGTCTGATGGGGCTCGGTGCAGAAGGCCAGTTTGCAGGGCGGTGGTATGAAGCCAGGCTGGGTACCCGGCCTGCCAGTGTAGCCCTGGGTGAAGCCTGGTACTCAGGGCGCCGCTGCAGGGTGCCAGGGGATGCTTCCTTTGTGCAGTTGGGTCAAGAGTGACAAGAGTAGCCAGGAACAGTAGCACCAGTGATAGCAGCAAACAGGTAGCCTGAGGCAGGAGCACTGCAAGTTCAAGCCTAGCCTGGTAGGCAACGGGCAGGCAGCTCAGGGCAAAGGCCCCAATACGGCAAAGAAACAAAAACAAACCGGGCCTGGTGGTGCGGGCCTGTCGTCCTAGCACTCCAGGAAGCTGAGGCAGGAGGATTCCAAGCTGTAGGTTCAAACCTGGGCAACCTAACAACTCAGGCAGTTTCAAAATTGAAACTAAAAAACAGGCTGGGGAAGTAGCTCAGTGCCAAGGCCACGAGTTCAATCCTCAGTACCAAAAAAGGAAGAAAAGAAAAAGGTGGCAAGAGAGAGATGGCTTGGTGGCACTCTGTCTGCGTCACCAGGCCATCAAGTCCCCGAGCTGCGATCAGGTGGCAGAGGCTGCGTTCTCACCAGGCCCTCGTGCTGCTCCCGGTGGAGCGAGGCAGGGTGTTGGGGCTGCCCCAGAGCCCTATAAACCACCATCCTGCCATCTCCAGGTGACCAAGAGGTCTGCTGGGACCACAGATCCCGGGGTGGGATGGGAACGTGCCTGCGGCACCTCCACAGCGCACCTTATTTCCAGGGGGACGGAATCCCGAGGGGGCGATTCACACCCAGCCCTTGGCCTGGCAAAGGCTTGCCCGCCCCATCCCCCCTCAGCCTTATTATAGACAGGTGGGGACGGCTGGGGTGTCTCGCCAGCTGCCCCAGGGGACAGTGTAGGTGTGACTGTCCAGGCACAAATGACTCACACTCCACCACGTCTCACCCCACACCTACTTCTGGCTCCAGTGTGGCCCAGAAGGGGCAATTCCTCACCTCAGAGACACGGGCCACAAATATGGCCTTTGCAGACACAAACAAAAATAGCCCTGTCTTGAGAAGACTGTAGCTCTGGGCGAAGCCGAGAGGACTCAGACCCACGCCGCTTGCCCCAGATGCCCTGCTCCGGGCCCACGGCCCACCGTACCCTCTGCCTTCCGGATTGAGGTGACCTGCGGTGGCACCCCAAACCATGCAGTGCAGAGCACCAGGTGGATGCAGGGTCATGAGGATGAAAAAAGGCAGAAAGGAGAGAGAGACACAGAGAGAGAGAGAGAGAGAGAGAGAGAGAGAGAGAGAGAGAGTGAGTGTAGGGGTGTGGTGACAGTCCCAGCCCAAGGGCGCAAGGCAGCCACCTCAGAGTCTGCAGTTCTCACACTGGTCAGCGCCCAACACCTTGCTGTGGCCTGCTCCTGCACCACCTGTCATCTGTCATTATGGGGTCTGACTTTTTTTTTCCCTTCTTGTACCGAGGATGGAACACAGGGCCTTCACGTCCCCAGCCCTTTAAGTTTCAATTTTTATTTTTGAGACAGGGTCTCGCTCTGTAGTCCAGGCTGGTCCTGAACTCACTATGGAGCCCAGGCTGGCCTTGGACTCACGGCAATCCTCCTATCTCAGCATCCTGGGTGCTGGGATTACAGGCATGCACCACCAGGCCCAGCTTTAAGTTTCGATTTTGAGACCGGCTCTTGCAAAGTCACTTAGTTGCCCGGGATGGGCTCGAAGGCGTGGTCCTCCCGCCTCAGCCTCCCAGAGGACTGAGATGGCCAGCTCTGACTTCCTCCTGACGTTTGTTAAGTCCTGGCCGCAAAACCTCCTGGGGCAGTGTGTGACATGTAGGACTTGAAGACGAGAAACAGCAGGCCAGCCTGTCAGTCCCTCCAGAGAAAAGCAGGTAAGCCAGGGGTGGGGGGGGAGTGCCGAGTGGGAATGAGGTCTCAGCTGCGGCGCCCAGGCCAGAGCGGGGGCCCCAGGCTGAGAAGGAGCCATTCACGGACTCTGCTGGGCACCTCAGGCACCTAGTCATGTTTTTACAGACAGGCAGGAAACAGAAGCATCTGGGTGAGGGGGGTGGGGAGCAGAGTCCCAGGACGCCCTGCAGAGCCCACCATCCCTTCTTACAGTCCTCAACCGGGTGAATGAGACATCACCACGGGTAGGTTGGCCTGTACCTGGTGTGAGTATTCCAGGACTCGGGGTTGGGTGGTGGCTCTCGTGGTTCATGACACGGTCTACAGGATAAATGAGGCCCAAGGACACCAGAGTCCCATGCACAAGGGAGCTGACCCAAGTCTGAGACCCCCGGGGAGGAGGAAGAGAAAAGGAGGGAAGGAAGGACAGAGGAAGAAAGGAGGTGGGGGGGACGCTCAGGACTGATCCCAGCCAGGGCTCAGCCAGCCCTGGCCCAAGGGCCACTTCCACTGGCCACAGATTGTGTCCTCAGAGTCTTAGCACCCTTGGCCACATCGCTCACTTCCGCTTCCTTCCTGGTGAGGAAAGGTGAGCAGAGCCAGCGGAGCAGGCACGCGTGTCCTCTCCAGCCCCTTGTGGAAAGTGTGTGCAGACCCCTGCCCTGTCCAGAAGTCTGCAGTGGACAGAAAAGAAGCTAAACAAGGGGCTGAGGGATGGCACAGCAGTTAGAGCGCTTGCCTAGCAAGTACCAGGCCCCAGGTTCGATTCCCCAGCACCACATAAGCCGGGTGTGGTGGCGCACGCCTCTAATCCCAGACTCAGGAGGCTGAGGCAAGAGGATTGCTGTGACTTCAAGGCCAGCCTGGGCTCCATAGTGAGCTCAGGACCAGCCTGGACTAGATTGAGACCCTGCCTCAAAAAAAGTTGTCAGCCCACGGGAAGTCACGCAGCAGGCCTGGGGTTCTGTTATTCTCTCCCCACTTCACCTCTAATAAGGTTTAGAAGGCTGTATGAAGCCAAGGCTGGTGGCACAGGCCTGTGATCCCAGCTCTCCGGGAGACTGAAGCAGAAGGATTGTAAGTTTGAGCCCAGCCTCAACAACTTGACAGGACTCCTTCTCAAAAATCAAAATGAAAAGTAGTATGAAGGCCTTGGTGTCAATCTCCAGTGTCATAAAAAAAAAAAAGGGGGCTATACAAAGGCATGTGCTAGCAAACAATGTTGGCTTTGTAGCTTTAAAGGCTAAGAGAGGCTTCGCTGCAATCTCTGGGCCAATGTCCCAGGCGGCGGCTAAGCGATGAGTGATGCATCTTCTGTGACTGTGCCATGTGACCTCAGATGGCCCCGGGCCCCGGGTTTATCCGCCTCTCACATCTGAAGGGCTGAATTTACCTGCAGTTCCCACATGTGCCTGTGGGAACCGGCCCCCCTACGAATGTGGGCTGGACCCCTCGCTACCCCAAGGTCCCTTTTTATGTGTGGGAAATGAGCCCAAGGCTTTTGCACCGAGCTACCCCAGCCCATTTTTACAAAAATTATTTTGAGACAGAGTCTCCCCAAGTTGCCCAGGCTAGGATCAAATTTGCAATCCTCCTGCCCCAGCCTCCTGGAGAGCTGGGACGACTGGCCTGAGTTACCAGGGCCAGCTTACATGGGGTCCTATTTGGTAAAAGGAGCCTGTCTGGAGGGCGGGTGCCGGCAGGCCGGTAAGGTTCTGGGAGGAGATCCCGCACACACAGACGGACAGACACACTTGGGGACGTGGAAGCAGAGGTCGCCAGGGCTGTATTTGGCGCGGGCGGGGCGCCGGCCTCACCACCCTTCCTGGAACTCCTGCAAGCGCTTCCTGGCTTTCTCCAGGAACTGCTTGTGCACCTCACTCTGCTCCGCCATCTGCTGCTCGAGGTCTCGGATCATCTGGCTTTGCCGCTCCTCGTCCAGGAGGCTGCTGTCCAGGGGGCAGTCGGGGGGCACCAGCTCCCTGGTGGGGGCCCGCGTGGGGTAGGAGGCCCTGAGCAGGGCCAGGCGGGCCTTCCTGCGCGCCCGCCGCTCCTCCTCCAGCTCAGCCCGGTAGTGGATCTCCAGGCTCATGTCTGGGTGCTCTGGCTGTCCCAGCAAGCTCTTCTGCCTGTGCCCCTCCTCCTCCGTCTTCTGGTTGGCTCTCAATGTCCTCCAGCTTGCTGGAGCCAGCTGTTCCTGCAGGTCCGGCTGGGGCGAGTCCTCCAACACCGTGGCCGGTTTCGGTGGCCCGGTTTTGGATTCCACGCTTGGCAGGAGGCAGTCACCTCTGGAAATAGATTCTCCTGCCTTGGGAGACAGCACCTGACTTCCATTCTGTAACACGGCTGTGACTGTCGGATGGCACTGGGTGTCCTCAACCAGGCTTAGGGACTCCTGCAAATTACTTTCAGAGGCTGTGTAGGGAGTCTGCAGCTCTGCATGGCTCCAGGACTCCCCAGGGGGCACAGGCACGATCTCCTCCTGGCCTGCGTCACAGTGTCCCTCCCACCGCCTCTCAGGCTCACAACCAGGACTCTGCTCTGCCTGGATTCCCTGCTCAAGGTGCAAACCCAGGTGTTTTCTCAGCTTTCTGTTTGTGTTAAACAATTCCTCCACAGTAGCCTCGAACTCTCTCTGCCACCTGTCCTTGTCACCGCACTTACACTCAGACACCAGGGACACGGATCCCCTCTTGTGGGCAGAGACAACTGCCCACAGGTGTCCCATGTCAAGCCACTTGTCCCCAGGACTCTGGTCCCCAAAGGTGTGCTTTGGTGCCGGGGCCGCCTGGGCGGCCACCTGTCCCCGCCGCCCAGTCCCGCCCTTGGTATAAGTCCTCCTCCTCCTCCTCCTCCTCTTCCTCCTCCGCGGCAGGCGCTCCGTCTGCCCTGCAGCAGCCCACGGCGGCTTCAGCTTGGCTCTCTTTGTCCCCCGGCCCATGCGGATGTCCGCCAGCTGGAAGCAGCTGCTGGTCCTGTTTAGAGGCGCCCTCTTCCTTCTTCTCTTCTCAGGGGGACCCAGACCCGGGGTGCGGGGAGATCCCCGCCTTTCCGAGCCTGCCCCTTTCTTCCCGGACTTGGGGTGCCAGGCCTGCTGACTGGGTGGCGGGTCCCTGCACATCCTCTCTCCCCTGCAGGCCTCTCTGTGCTTCTGCCTGGCCCTCTGCGGTCTGGCTGCTCCCGGCCGGCCGGGCTCCCCCAGGTGGGTTTGGCTCTCTGCCACCCCACCCAGCATGTGGGCCAGGTACAGCCTCTGCAGGTCTCGCAGGTGCTCTTGCTGGGCCTCCTGCCACTTGGCCCGCAGCTCCTGGGCCAGGCGCTGCAGCTGCCGGCTCCGCTGAGCCTGCCCCTGGGGCATCCTCTCCGTGGCATCACCTTTGTCCCTGGGCTGCGGTATTGTGGGTTTCTGCTGCAAAACCAAGGCCTTCTTGTAGGGCACAGGGCTGGGGGGCTGTGTGGTGGTCCCGGGGTCCTTCTGCATGTCTGTGAGTTCTGAAGTGCCAGCCTCCTTGGGGTGGCGGCTGCGGCTGGAATGCGGAGCTTGGGCAGCCAAAATTGTCACCACTGTCCCACGGCAAACCTACAGGGGCAGGAGGACACACACCACCTCCCGGAGTGTCCCAAGCAGAGCGAGCAGGGGGCTAGGGACAGGCGCACCAGGATCAGGGGTCTCTGCCTACCCTCTGTCCCCAGGGCTACTCCCCATCTCCACGTGGCACTTGTCTGACCAGAGACGGCGGGCATCTCTGTTCAGTGGGGTGGTGAGCAGTGTCTGCAGCGCATTCTTGTCCTGGTGGCTGGAGCGGGAGGAGTGCCATGACTGGGCAGAGGCTGGGGGCACCTATGCTGATGCAGGTAGACCAGGCAGGAGGATGGGCTGGTCCCAGAGGCCAGCCCTGCCGAGTCTGAGGGAGGGCCTGTCTGCCTCTCGCCAACTGTGTGATCCAGCTTGGGTGGGGGGATGGGAGGGTGCAAGGGGGGGCCGTGGGCCGACAGGGCAAGGGTAGGGCAGCCGGGGAGGGAGCCTGGCCTGGGAAGCTCAGGAGAGCTGCTGACAGCAGGGGCAGGGAGAGGCCTGCTGAGCTCGGTGTGCACAAGTGCAAATAAGCGTGTGTGGCTGCACGCATGCCTGGGTCAGCAGGTGTGTGTGTGTGTGTGTGTGTGTGTGTGTGTGCGCATCTGTGTGGGCATGTGCATGTGTGTTATGTCTCTGTGAGTAGAAGTGGGTTTCTGTGCAGGTATATGTCTGTGCGTGTGAGCAGGTGCATGTGTGCATGCCCGCGTGAGCAGGAGTGGGGGGATGTCTGCATATTTGGTACTCGTGCCCCACTACAAACCAGGCAGGGAGGACAAGTGGAGGATGCGTCTCTTTCTCCCTCCATGATCCCAGCTCTCTCCTGCATGGCCGCCACAGGACCCTGCGGTCTGTGTGACATCAGGACAGGCCCGGCACTGCCAGGCCTTGGTGGGAGGGCGCCCTTGCCTGGAAGGGAGCAGAGGTGGGCCGGCCCTCTCTTTTGAGCCTGTGCAGAACCAGCCTATTCAGCGACGAGCAAAAAGTGATGGCTCATCTCCATCAGGGTCACTCCAGGGGGTGAGGACCTAAGGCTGCTCCTCGGTTCACAGATGGGGAAACTGAGGCAGGGGAACAACCTAAGCCAGATCACACAGCTGGCGAGAGGCAGACAGGCCCTCATAGCAGACCAACCACTAGCCCGGATATGTGTCTTCCAGCAGGAGGCCCGTCTGCTGTGGTGACTCTGTCCATGCCCCAGAATCGTACCTTTCCAACAACGGCCTACCCCACCGGTCCGCCAAACATGATGAGAGAGAGGAAGGGGCGGCGGGTCACCCACCCTGGGGCTGGGGTGCTCTGACCAAGAAGACAGCAGTTCAACAGGTGAGAGAACCAACGGTCTTTCGGGTTTTGTTTTGTTTTGCACAAATGGTGTTGTGATCACCAGATATCCACATGCAAAAAAGAAAAATTTGGGTTCTTCTCTTACATCAAACACAAAGAACTGGCCATGGCTCTCCGGCCCGCGTGGAAGACCTCGAAGGAGACAGGGAAGACCCCAAAGAAGACAGGGGCAGAGGTTCGGAGCCCCTTCAGAGGGAGAGGGCTCGGGGATGCCCCTCCCCCCCCCGAAGCTCAAGTGTTCAGAGAAAAGTTGCGTAAACTGGTTGGCATCAAAACTCAAACCTTGGTGTTTCAAAAGACACTACTGGGAAGCAGGACCTGGTGGCACAGGCCTTTTGCCCTAGCATTCTCAGAAGCTGAGGCAGGAAGATCTCAAATTGGGAGCTCAGCCCAAACAACTTGGTGAAACTCGGTCTCAAAACAAAAAAAAAAAAAAAAAATTTTTTTTAAAAAGCTGGGGATGTAGCTCAGTGTGAAGGCTCTGAGTTTGAGTCCCAGTACTGAAAAAAAAAAAAAAAATTCCAAACCCCAAACCCTGAAAACCTAAGGCACAGACAGTAACTAGGTATCTACCGATCCTCTAGCCAAGGAAATGAAAGACTGAATCCCAAGACCCAGTAACAAGACACATAATGTAGTTTTTAAGGTCAGAGGATTTAGACACATCACCCAAGAAGACAGACCCGTGGCTCAGTAGCACATAAAAAGCTGTCTCGCGTGGGGACTCACAAGGGAAACTCAAACCAGTGCCACAGCCGGCTGCCGCTCGTCGCCCACTTGAATCGCCAGGATTGAAAAGGCAGAAAGTAACAAGTGTTCAGGAGGAGGCGGGAAACCTGGAACCGTCGCACACTGTTGGTGGGAGTGTGAAACGGTGGAGTTGCTTTGGAAAACAGTCTGGCAGCTGCTTTAAAAGGTAAACAAGGGCTGGGGAGGTGGCTCAGCGGTTAAAGCGCTCGCCTAGCTAGCGCTAAGTACCCGAGTTCGATTCCCCAGCACCACATAAACTGGGCCTGGTGGCCCACCCCTGTAATCCCAGCACTTGGGAGGCTGAGACATGACAGGAAGATTGCCGTGAGTCTAGGGCCAGCCTGGGCTCCACAGTGAGTTCAGGACCAGCCTGGGCTATAGAGTCTCAGTCTCAAAAAAAAAAAAAAAAATTAACATAAGCCAGACTTGGTGGCACAGGCCTGTCATCCCAGCACCCTGGGAGGCTTAGATAGGAGGATCACGAGTTTGAGCCCAGCTTGGGCAGTGAGATTCTGTCTCAAAAAAAAAAAAAAAAAAACTGAAAATGGGCTGGGAACACAGCTCAGCATGAAGGCCCTGGGTTTCATTCCAATACCATTACAAAGAAAAAAATAAATAAGTCCGGCATGGTGATGCATACCTCATTCCAGCACCCTAAGGAGGCTGATGCAGGAGGATCTTAAATTTGAGCCTAGCCTGGGTAATGTTATGGTTTAGCAAGACCCTGTCTCAAGTTTTGAAACATTTTTACAAAGGGCTAGGGTCATCCCTCAGTGCAATGGAAGTGGGTTCAATACCCATACCTCCCCCCCCCACACACACACGAACTGTAGCCCTCCTGGTGGCTTAGGACTCGGTGCTACATCTCCATCCAACATCAAGGCCGTGGTCCCAACTTGGACTCACGGTGGCACAGGCAGGAAAGCTCCTAAAGCTGCTGAGGCCGACGGGACCACGGAAAAGCATGCATGGAGACATCACGTCCAGGCAGTCCGTCTACCTGCCCCCAGGTCTCCGGGGGTCTCTGTAGGATGCAGGCCAAGGACGAGAGTCATGCTGCAGACACAGGACCCCTCGAAGGCCCCCAACCCCAGAGACACCCCACACTGGACATTCTGGACCGGGGGCGGGTCCCGGTGACCCTCGGTCCCTCTCCCACACTCTCGTACCCCTCACAGATGAGTGCACCCATGCTGTCCCCACACCCAAGAGCAGATGGGCTGCCAGCCACCCTCAACAACTCAGGGAACCCACAGCCCCATTCCTGACGAAGCCGCCCCCAGAGCTGGGGAGGGGAGGCAGCGTGGACAGCGGCTGGCCTCTCTCATCCTCAGAGGACACTGGGCTCTTTCACTTGGGCTTTCTGCGGCCCTGGGGCCTTGTCGCCTGAAGCCAGCCCATGCTGGTCACAGTTGCCAGCCTCTAGGATAGCTTTCAGCATAGGCAGATCCCCCACCGAGAAGGATCCTCTGCACAGGCAGCAGGGACTGGCTGTGCCCCGTGGGTGGTCCCGGGGCCTTCCTGTCTCCACACAAGGGAGACCCCAGGGCCTCTGAGCAGCTTGGGTAGAGTGACGGCTGCGGCCCTGTGGAGCACCCGGGTCACGTGTTACTCCAGAGGCACTGTGGACAAGGGCTCCTGGGCAGGTGGGACACAGCCCTGTCCCGGGTGGCCTGTGTGGTGCCTGTCACTTGCTTCTGGAGGGGAGATGCAACGCTGCCCACCCCATCCAGTAAGAGGGTCGTATGCAACCTGTACAACCACCTGTCCCTTGGGGCCCCAGGTTCTGGCCTTGCAGGAGGTGGCCTGCCCACTCCAGCTCACACAGCTCATGGGTGGCTGTGATAACAAAGGCTCAGGCCCTCTGACTGTTACAGTGCTGGCCACCGCAGCCACTGGCTTAACCCCTCCCTTCTGTGGTTACCATGGATACGACATTGAACTTCGAGGACATGCCCCGTGATCCACGCAGTGGGCACCGCGTCCCATACCAGGTGTGGCGGGCAACAGCAATACCACCTCTCCGGAGGCCATGTGAGGCTGCAGCCGCCCCTTCCACCACCACCACGGCTCCCCAGCTGCCTCCGCGGCCCCACACAAGCACGCCACACTGGAACCCACCATGCCACACCCCAAGGAACGGGCCCCTCTATCCATCCAAGCTGGACCTCACCGTGTAGACAGAGCTGATGACCTCGCAGTGCTGGCCACCAGCCCACCTGCACAGGCTCCGTTCTTCCAACAATCCACGCATTTCTCCTGCCAAGCTGCGATCACACTTGGAGACCAAGTCCCCCCTGTCCTGACTTTCTGGTGGAGTAGCAAGACTCAGCCATGTTAAGTTACTTCCCCGAGGCCACACAGCTCATGAGCAGCACAGTAAGGACTCAAACCCATGAACAGGCAGACCACGGACCCAAGCTCCGAACGCCCAGCCCACCGGAGTCCAGCATGAGGCCGCGTCTTACCCTGCCCTCCTGCCTGATCGCCGATGCCCCCCCAAGTCTCCCTGCTGGCTTCCCTGGCCCCCACCCCTGGGCCTGCGCCTCCTCTCTGCACTGTGGCTGTACAACGGTCCCTTTCTGTGCTCCTCTACAATCTGAGGCTTGGTTCTGAACAGTTCTCCTGTGTGGGGTGGTGACCGATCACGGAGACGCTGTGCCCGTCCCTGGGTGAAGGTGCACCCGACTTTGCTGTTAGAAGGCGGGGCCTGGCTGGAGGTGGGTCTCTGGGGGTGCCGCCTAGAGGGGTGTGTTCCTGTCCCGGCTCCTCCCTTCTCCCTCTGCCTCCTGGCCACCACGGGGTGAGCAGCTGCCTTCCACCAGGCCCCCCTGCCATACTGCTCCTGCTTTGGCACCAACTGACCGTGGACTGAACCCCGGTCACCGTGTGCCCAGTGAACCTCCCTTCCTTGAAGTTTCAGCTGTCAGAAATTGGCTCCCGGTGATGAGAAAGTAACAAAGACAGTAGTCCCCAGCTACCTGCAGTGCACACTCAGGGCACAATGATGGCAGCGCCACACTCCGGCCAGCCGTTTTGGGGAGGGCGGTACTTACTGTGCGAGTCTCCAGATGACTGGGCGAGACCACCGAGCACACATTACAGGCAGGCAGAGGTCAGCCAGGTGGAAGGAAGCACTTTCTAAAGGGCTGTCTTGAAATCATGAAGTAGGTAGTGAGCACCCGTCACTGAGGGCATTCAAGCCAAGCCCAGGTGAACTAGACACATCAGGAACATTTTCACCCTTTACGTCTGAGTTCTGTCCTCTCAAATACACGCTGTGACGCCCATGCGCAGCTCCGAGCCCTGTGTCTGGCACTCCCTGCCTCTCACCTGAGATCTACAGTGCAGGTTCCGAAGTAGCCGGGCTGGGGTTTGGATCAGCAGCATCAGAGTCCCCAGGGGAGGGCACCGTGGGAGAACAGGAGAGCAGCCAGGCCCACAGCTGGTGTTCTGCACACAAACCCTGGGCGTGGGGCCTGTGAGTCTGTGTATTTCACCATCTCCCCGGAGACTTGACAGGACTAGGGCAGCGGTCAGTCCCCAGCCACGGGGCCACAGGGGGCACTACCCTGTGGCCTACGTGGCAGGAGTTGAGCGGCAATCCAGCCTACAGTTTCTTTCTTTCTTTCTTTCTTTCTTTCTTTTTTTTGAGACATGGTTTTCCTCTGTAGTCCAGGCTGGTCCTGAACTCACTATGGAGCTCAGGCTGGCCTTGGCCTCACGGCGATCCTCCTGCCTCAGCCTCCTGAGTGCATGCGCATGCACCACCACGCCTGGTTTATGTGGTGCTGGAGAATTCAACTTGGTACTTAGCACTTGCTAGGCAGGTGCTTTAACCGCTGAGCCGTCCCTCCAGCCTCAGCCTGCGGTTCCATCTGTATTTACAGCTGCCCCGATAGCTCAAGTGACCACGTGATTCCCATTAGATCCGCCACAATACTAGATTCTCACAGGAGCGTGACCCCTACTGTGACCGGCACAGGCCAGGGATCTAAACTGCACACTCGGGCTGGAGGAACGGCTCAGTGGTTACAGCGCTACAGAGCCAGACCCTGTCTCAAAAAAAAAAAAAAAAAAAAAAAGACTGCACAGTCCTGATAAAAATCTAGTGCCTGGTGACTGAAGCGGAGCTGGGCGGGCACCGGGGAGCGTGGCAAACACTGGCCCGCGCGATGGTGCGTTGCCTAATTAATCCATGATGACAGAAACAAAGCGCACAGCGAATGTAGCACGTTGGCGTCACCCCCCACCATCCCGCTGCCCCTCAGTCCATGGAAAAACTGTCATCCATGAAACTGGCCCCTAAAAAGATTGAAGACTGTGACTCCAGGGGGCCCCAGGGGCGAGCAGCCAGTCTCGGAGAGGGGCACGGCTTGGGGTCACGGCACAGACCTCGGCTGGCCATGCAGGGGGCCCCTACCAGTCCGGAGGGTGCCTGGCCACATACACTGACAAGTTCCCCATCTGCTTGCCAAGTACTCAGCCCTGGTGGCCTCCCCTTGCTATATCCTGACACCCCCACACCCCGAGGCCCCCACCCTGTCTCACCGGGGTCCCATGGCCCTCCCTGGCCTCCCAGGTGAAGCCACCTAACAGAACACCTTGGTATGAGGGGATTTCCCAGGAAAACTGGTGGCCCACACACCCTCCGTGGCCCACCTCCAAGGCCCATTAGGGGTCTCATCAAACGGCTGGGCGCAGAAAGGACCCGCCTTTCCCACCGGCCAAGGGGTCAGCTACTCTGACACGGTCTACGGGGGACCCAGGGGCCCACTGACCCGGGTTGGCTGGGACTGCAGCTCCCCACCTCCACCAGAAGCCCGGTGCCTCCCCAGCTGGTTTGCTAGGGCAGCCGTTGCCATGGGAACAGCAGCACTGTTGTGCGGTGACATCACAGCAGGGGTGAGGTCAGGGGCTGCGGAGCCAGCCAGAGGGCGCGTGTGCAGGCAGGAGGACCAGCCACCAAGATTTGGCTCAAAGTGCCGGGTGCTCAGCGGAGGTGGCGCGTTGGGAAGGTGCCCTCTGGAGGCACGGTCTGCAAGGGAGGGCTGACCTCCCGCCCCACCTGGCAGCACGGTGACCTCCTCAGGTGCCGCTGTCCTCCCGAGCTGTCAGGGCATTACGGGGCACCCGTCTGGCACTCCCAGCCGTTTCCCTGCAGGGAGAGCACCTGGCCAAACCTGGGCGGAGGGGAGGCTGCTCAAACAGCTCCAAGATGCCACCACTGCACTGAAATCAACTACAGGCCAGGGGGCACAGAACGGTAGTCCTGGGGCTGGAAGAACAGCTCAGCGGCTAAAGCGCTCGCCTAGCGAGCACTAAGACAAGCACTAAGTACCTGAGTTCGATTCCACAGCACGAAATAAGCCGGGCGTGGCGGCACACGCCTGTCATCCCAGCACTCGGGAGGCCGAGGCAGGAGGACTGCCGTGAGTCCAAAGCCAGCCTGGGCTCCATAGTGAGTTCAGGACCAGCCTGGGCAACTCTGTCTCAAAAATAAATAAATACATAAATAAAAATAAAAATAATGGACACCCTTATCCCCTGCACGTGACGCGGCCATCCTCTGCTCCCTAACACGTCCCTGAGACAGGAGAGACAGGAATAAACATCTTGGCAACCGAACACTTACAAGCGGTCTTAATTATTTCCTTCAGAAAAACTCTAGGTCCAGGGCGAGCGGGCGAGGAGGAGGACTGGTTTGTACAGCCCTCGTCTGTGGCTGCAAGCACAGAGCAGAGCCTCCCGCCGGCCCAGCCCGTGCCGCGTCTCCACGGCCAGCGGGCTTCCTGGCCCAGGGAGCACCGCACTCCACCCCAGGCTGTGAAGCCCAGTCCTGTTCCAGGGCCCCAAGCCAAAATCAGTCTCCTTGGCTTCCTGCCACCGTCAGTCTGCAGGTGACCTTGGAGTCAGTCAGGAAGGACTTCCCCCTGTCCAAACACACTGGCTGCCCTTCTGGGCACAGGCCTTGAGAGAAAGGACAGCAATGTGAACTTGCACGAAAACACCCCAGCAACGGGCCCATTTCCCTGCCGGCCTGGCCATCCCAGCCCTGCCTCTGAGAACTGCCATGCCCAAGACAAAGGCCATCTGCCATGTGTTCTGCTTCTGTCCTGGAGCCCACAGGGCCACGGGACCCAGATGTCACAGCTAAGAGCTGGAGAAACGAATGGCACAGCCCTTGCCTTGCAAGCACAAGGCCCTGAGTTTGATTCCCCAGCACCACATAAGCTGGGTGTGGTGGCGCACGTCTGTAATCCCAGCACTCGGGAGGCTGAGGCAGGAGGATTGTCCTGAGCACGGGGGGGGAAGAAGCCTAGGCCTTACGCTCCACACGTGCTCCCAGTCACCCACAGGGATCCACAAGGCCACTCCAAATGACCGCTTCCTGTGCGGCTGCAAGGGTACAGGTAAGTTCACCTGGTTCACCTCCCACGCTCTTCAGGCCGACCTGGTGGGCAGAGCCGGCAGGTCGCACCGTCCCTCCCTCATGGCCACTGGGATCCCCGCCTCCACACTCCTCATCAGACCCCAGCGGAAAATCCAGCCTTCAGCCAAGCCCTTTCCGTACCTACGTACTCACGAGGATCGCACACTCGCCTCGCCTGTAGTACCAACTCTGTCCTGGGGCGGGAAGGCACAGAACCTGGCTGCCAGAGCTCTAAAATTTCCAATTCCTATCTGGGCACCGTGCTGCAGGCCTGTAATCCTAGCACTGTGGGAGGCTGAGGCAGCAGGATCAAAAGTGAGAACCCAACGTGAGTGACTTAGCAATTCGATGAGACTTTTTAAAAAGGGGGTAGGGGATATAGCTCAGTGGGACAGCCCAGAGTTCAACCCCCAGTACCAAAAAAAAAAAAAAATCCAATGCTCACAGCCAGGTCCTGAGACTCTGCCTCCTTCCAACCCAGCCCCCCCACCCCACCCCAGGTCTCTGCGGACATTCCCAGTGGCTCGCATTGGCCCTGGGAGTGGGACACAGACCCTGGAGCCCAGCTGGTGGGGCCGCCAGGCCTTTGCCTCTGCTCCAGTGATCAGCCCTGTGCCAAGGGCTGTCTCGTCAGGATGCTGAGGCGCATTCCCTCGTCCCCACGGCGTGACAGAGGAGAGGTTTATCTCAGCTCAGGGCAGAAGGCTCAGTTCGTCTGTAGTTGGCCAGCCATGGTAGAAGGGCCTAGCGGGGGGCAGCTGCCCAGGCCCTGGTGGCCAGGAGCACAGTG